>ML785852.1:730821-752477 GCA_009831015.1 Picea engelmannii
TTTTTTTTTTTTTTTTTTTCCTATTGCAATCTCATAATTCAAAATTTAGACATTTATTTTAAAATCACAATGGGAGGAAGTGCCAAAAGAAAGGTTTGTGAATGGTATTATGGTTGAGAACTACAAGAAAAATTCTAAGGATTCCACTGCAAAGAGGATTAGGTTGAGGAGGCGCGAGGAACTGGGAATTGGACGAATTAAGAATGAGAATTGAAGAGTTAGAGAACATATAAATTGGAGATGCTAGAACTATATTGGATTCAAAATCAAAATATGAGATGGAAGAATAATGAAATGTTGATGAAAGAGACCTACTCAAGCGTTTGATCTCATTTTTGAAGGATAGAGGTAATGCAAGGTTAGAATTTTCTTGCTACGATGGTAGGATTAAATAAAAGACTCTCATGGATTAGACAGGATATATCAATAGATAATTTGAGTATTCAAGAATGCCCAAGATCCCATTAGAGTTAATTTTTCAATAACGAAGTTGAAAGGGAATGATGTACTCTGGTAGGATGTTGTACGGAAAGAAATAATGGACAAGTAACATGAGACGATAAAGGCCTGGAAGAAAATGGTGAGTAAGATCAAGGAGAAGTTCTTTCCTATTGATTACTAGAAAAGTTTGTGTAGACAAGCATAGAATTTGAAACTAAACGAGACATTTTTTTGAGAGTATACAAAATAATTAATCAAACTGTCACTCAAATTAGGACTTAAAGAGAAAGAGTTGTTGATCCCAACACCTAGGTATCTTGTTATATAGCAATTTACTTGCTATAAATAAAATTAGTAGCTCATAAATCAACATACACTATTGGAATAATCAAATAAAATAGATGTAGAGGAAGCACTACCGAAAACCAAAATATCAAACACAATACACAAACATATTCTTCCCATTAGCTAAGCTTAGATCATTCAAATAAATTCAAATCTTTCAAAGGCTCCCTTACTAGGAAAATTGCCCAATTAGAAAAGAGATGAAGTACATAAAATCCTAGATGGTTGATCTATTGCCAAAACTTTTGTATGATATTGTATGGCTACAAAACGACTTGTATGTTGATACCCATGTTGACTGCATGGCCTATAACATAATACTCGTACTATCCATGCGACCTATAAATTGAAACTTGTGTTATCTGCTTGACCCGTACCAAAATACTTGTAATGTTCTGCGGTGGACTAATCCTTCTGCTACACACCATGGGGTATACACTTAGTGAACATGTGACATAGCACCTATGTTCATGGGATATTAAATAATACTCCTAATTTCACTAGATATTGATAAATACCTCCCAAAATCCTTTTGTTGAACCCCACTCCCAATACATATTTCCAATCAAAGAAACCCCTATTTTAACTAGATACCCCTTTTTATACCCCCCAAAACCTATAAACCTCTTGAGACTCCACATATGCCCCCAATACCTACAATATATTGACCTTATTTTTCACAATTAAAAAAACCATTTATGAATGAACGTGATAAGATATTGGTCAACAAGATGAATCCCCCTTGTGCTGCACACTTTATCTCTCTCTTCCTTTGGAATATATCTCTTGATGGAAGTCCTTCTCTACCTATCCAAGATCTCCTTGAGAAAAAGTACTTCTCTTCTCTCTATTTCAAACAATCTCTCAATGTCTCACACAAGTATCAAATGTATCAAGTGTCTTCTCCTTCACCCTTGCCATGATTTTATAATATTGAGTTATGACCTAACCATAATATTCAAAGTGATTGGCGATTGATATTACTTCTCACCTCACTTGAGATCAATGGCTATTATTTAATTCACTAATTCTAATTAAATATTTTCTTTAAATTAAACTCAACTCACTAATAAAAGAACTTTACTTTAACAAATCCTTTAATTAAAGTAAAGTCTCAAGGTAGAAGGCTTTAGATGATTTCCACACATCTAGACACTTAGATCTGTGTGGAAGTACCTGCCCGATGGTACAAACATCAACACTTCCTCTTAGCGAGAAAGGTATTCTGCACTAGTCCAAGTTTATCCTCAAAGAACACAAACTTCCATTTAACCAAGGGTTTGGTCAAAATGTTTGCAACTTGCTCATCTGTGGAAACATACTAAAGCTTCACTACTCCATTTTGCATCCTATCTCGGATGAAGTGATATTTGATCTCAATATGCTTGGACATGTCATGGAATACTGGATTCTCAAAGAGTTTGATACAACTCTGATTATCACAGTATATCACCGTACGATCCAACTCATGATCAAATAACCCTGTAAGCAATTTGTAAAGACAAATGGATTCACAACTAGCCATACCTGCTGCCATGTACTATGCCTTTTCTGAACTGAGTGCTATAGAAGTATGCTTCCTGTTGAACCATGTAATAAGTGTTGATCCCAAGATGAAGCAACACCTCGAGGTGCTCTTTCTTTTTATTGCACTCCCTTCCCAATCTGAGTCTAAATATCCCTGCAACCTTACTCAATCACCTCCAAGTACTTGAGCACATTCTTCACTTTTATCCAATTCACCTACCTTGGCTCCACCATGAACTAGCTCGAGGTGTTCACAAAAAAATGTATATTTGGTCTAGTGTTGACCAAATACATTAATGCCCCTATCAACTTCCTGTATATCATGGGATCCACCAATTATGAATCTTAAGTGACAACCTTATTCATATTAGTAACCATGGGTGCATCCATCAGTCTACAGTCCTCCATTTTGGATCTCCTCAAAATATCTACTACGTGCTTCCCCTATCCAAGGAAGATCTCTCTTGAAACCTGCCATACCTCTAACTCCAAGAAATAGTGCATCAACCCAATGTCCTTCCTCTAAAACTCAGTAGCCAAACCTGCTTTGTGCCCTGCAATAATCTTCTCTACATATGAGAAACAAATAATCACATATAGTACTAACATGAGTGGATCATCCCCAATAAGTATGAAGTACAAGTTAGGATCCACTGTAGATTTTAACTTTGTACAATATTTTACTACAAATCGATTTTCAATAAAAGAACATAAAATGTACAATGGAAAATACACACATTACACATAGATTTCCCCCCTAGAAACCCAAACTGAGAAAACCATCATATTATATATTCATTCAAAGCGATACATTAATTACAATACAATATACATATAGGAGCCAATGACATCCAAAACCCTAACCCAATGAGCTGGATTAGTCAACAACCCTAATTTCTTAACCGAAAATAGAAAACCATCGGAAAAAACTATGTGCCCAAAAAATTCCCAACAATGGACATGAAAATCAAGGTGACACGAAAAACAAGGCAAAAATGTGACATGCTTCCCGAGGAAAAACAATTTTCTCAGGGGCACTTCCCCCGAACCCCTGTGTAAGGGGGATATCACCCCTCAAACCCCCCTGCATGCTCGACACAACGTAGAAAACACTAGAGCTATTCATGCAAAGAATATAACACATACCCAACATTCTCCCACTTGTTGTTTTCTTTGCATACAGGTGGTTATAGGGTTACATACTCAACAATCCAGGGAAACAATGCCCATGGATCGTCTACACCAAGAGAAATTATTAGTGCTCACAGATTTTGTTAATGAATCTGCAACATTCTTCAAATGTCCACCTTCATCAACAACACTTTATTTTCTTCAACCATGTCTCTCACAAAGTGATATTAAATATCAATATGCTTTGTCTTTCAATGATAATTTGGGTTCTTCAACAAAAAAAATTCACTTTGGCTATCACAATCTATCCTTACAACTTGTTGTACCAAACCAATACCTGAACACAATCTTTGTAACCATATTTCTTCCTTACTTGCAGGAGTGGTTGCCATGTATTCAGCTTATGTAGTGCCACTACAACTTTTCTTTTGCTCATCCAACTAATTGCTCCTCCAAACAGGTTAAACACATACCTACTTGTAGATCTCCTATGATCCATATCTCCAGCCCAGTCTGCATCCAGAAAGCCATGTATGTCCAACACTCTGTCCAATCCTGGTCTTCCTTGGTAGCACAATCCATAGCTAGTAGTGCCGCGCAAATACTTGAAAACCCTTTTTACATTTGTCCAATGCTCCTTCCTTGGTTTTGACATATATCTGCTCAAAACTCCCACTGCATGTGCAATTTACGGTCTAGTATAGACCATTGCATACATCAAACTGCTAACTGCACTCACAAATGGAGCTCAAGACATGTCCTCCTCCTCTTCCTGTGTCTTGGGACACTGATTCGCAGATAAATTTACACCAACATGAATAGGGACCTTGACCAATTTACATTCCTGCATATTAAACCTCTACAATATTGTCTCGACATATTTTCTCTGATTTAACCATAGTTTCCTCTTTTTCCAATCTCTTTTAATTTCCATGCCCAAAATGAAATTTGAAGCATCGAGATCCTTCATGTCAAATTTAGAGGACAACTGAGTTTTTAGATTCTGGATAATCTCCTTATTGTTTCCTATCAGCAACATGCCATCCACATACAAGACCAAATAAATCAAATGATCACAAATTAATTTAAAATAAACACAATGATCCTCTTTGCTTCTTGTGAAGCCAAGTCCCAACATATAAGTATCAAATTTTTGATACCACATCCTTGGTGATTGTTTTAAACCATAAAGGGACTTTTTCATCTTGCATACTAGCTCCTTCTTTCCCTTCACAACAAAGCCTTATGGTTGCTTCATATAGATTTCTTCTTCCAGATCCCCATGTAGTAATGATGTCTTCACATCCATTTGTTCTACTTCAAAATGAAATGTAGCAGCAACAAATAACATAAATCTTATAGAAGTTAACTTGACAACAAGAGAAAAAATCTCACCAAAATCAATTCCCTCAATCTGGGAATAACCCTTTGCTACTAACCGAGCTTTTTATTTCTCCACCTTGCTTTCTGCATTCAGCTTCTTTTTAAATACCCATTTGTTTCCAATGGGATTTCTTCCAGTCAACAACTCCACTAGATCCCGAGCTTCATTCTTATCCAAGGATTCCATTTCTTCATCCATGGCCTTTTTCTAGAGCTTTCCATCCTCTGAATCCATTGCTTCCTTGACAGTTCTAGGATCATCATTAGTAATAGACAAAGAAAAATTTGAACAGAAATAAGACGGAGTATACCTTTTCGGTAGACTTCTTTATCAAACCGATCTCCTCAATACTAGAGTATGAGAATCTTCTTCTTTTGATTCATGTTCTTCTATAGAGTCTGATTCATCATCCTTTAAATCAAACTCTATTTTCTCTGGTTCTTCCTTACTTGGTAGGAATTCATGTTTAACAACATCCTTCATTTCTGTAAATACCACATCTCGGCTATATACAACCTTCTTATCTTTTGGGTTCCAAATCTTATAACCTTTGAGACCATCTTTATACCCAATAAATATACACTTTTCATCCTTCTTATCTAGCTTACTCATGTTTTCCTTTGGAACATGAACATAGGAATCACAACCAAATACCTTGAGATGTGTGAGAGAAGGTTTCTTACCAGTCCATACCTCTTTTGGATTCTTGTCATCCAACAATGATGAGGGTGATCTGTTGACTAGGTAACATGCAATACCCACTTCCTCTGCCCATAATTCCTTTCCTAACCTGACACCATTGAGCATGCACCTTGATTTTTCCATCAACGTCTTGTTCATCCTTTCTACAACTCCATTCTGGTGAGGTGTATATGGAGTAGTCTTTTGTCTTTCTATACCACACTTATTACATAATTCTTAAAATTCATTCTCGTAGAACTCTCTTCCATTATATTTCCTCATCTCCTTAATTCTTTTCTTTGTTTGATTCTCAACAAGAGCCTTAAATTATTTAAACTTGTCAAAGACTTTATATTTCTTCATGAGGAAATTTATCCAAGTATTCCTCAAGAATTCATCTATAAATGAAACATAGTACACATATTTTCCCAATGATGGAACCGACACAGGTCCAAACACATCACTGTGAACTAGCTGTAAAATTCCTTCTTCCCTCGTTGCACTAGAGGGGAATCTTACCCAATTCTGCTTCTGATATACACAATGTTCACATAAATAAAAATCCAGAGAGAATTTAGACATACGCTCAACCATACCTTTACCGTGTAGTAATCAAAAACTCTTCTCTCTTATATGCCCTAGTCTTTGATGCCAAAACATAACCTTTTCTCCATAGACTGTAGGAGTTATTTCTTCTTCAACTCTAATATCAGGAACAATGGAACTATTACACTCATCACTAACAGTGCTTCCTTGCAACTTATACAGAGTTACAAACTGAACTCCCTTCATCAACACCATTGCTCCTCGAACCATCCTGCATGTTTCATTTTCAAATATTGTTTTTACCCCTGCATCGTCCATTTTGCTTACATAAATCAAATTTTTGGCCAATCCTGGGATGTGCAGAACACTAGACAGTTTTCTAATCCTTCCATATATGATCCCAACTTGAATTTTCCTTGAACTATGATTTTGGTTGTCGATTCATCACCTAGGAAAACATTACCTCCATCATACCTTTCATATTCACATAACCTCTCCCTATGGGGAGTCATATTAAAGGATGCACATGATTCAACCAACCATGCCTCATGATATGCATGTGTGCTTGAAGAATCCAAGTACACATCCTGTCCTTCTTCCTTGGAGGTATTTTCTTCTGTAGAAGGATATTCTTCAGATCCCTTCTTTTTTTCAACTTTGCGACATTATGTTAGTGATCCTACACATGCGATTGACATGAGTTATTTGCAGGTGTCAAATGAGGGTGCACTCACGGCATAGCCAATATGCATTATGGGCCATCACATTCGAAAAATATGGCGTTGAATAGTCAATCAGGTCAAGTTCCAGTGAGACAATTATAGTCCACACTCGACTACCTCGGAGGACACTTATGATATGCGCCAACAATTTTTGTATTTGTTTGATAGACTAGACATATAGATATTTCTAGTTACTTTGATTACTGCATTTTATATATACTGTACAACTTCGGGACACAGTTTAAAACAAGAGGGGGTGTATGTAACATCCCGCTCTTGTGAGCACATGTTATCGACTTATTATTAAGAGGACACTTGCATGCAAGTGATCCAGTTATGGTACATGGTTATATATTTCTCTTATAGATTTTTATGATGATGTTGATGGTTGTGATTTATTTTCATTTGATATATATGTATTGACATATGTTATTGATGAGTTTACATGAGTGTGCAGGAAATGCGCTAAATTTGGGATGTAACTAGCATCAAGGGACTTCCTTGGACTCCAGATTGAGTCAGGGAGTGGAATGTATTGGTTTGAGTATTTCATTTATGCATATGTGACATATGATTGATTATATTATGATGTTGTATATGGATCATTGACTGTTTTTTGTTAATGAATGCAAGCTGACGAATTCTTGCTAATATGACTCACATAAGGAGTAAAGGGGCCATACACATAGACCAGATATTGAGGGAGAGGCATGGCAACATCCCTGTCACAACCTACTAGCACTCTCGCCGTGGCTCGAATTGTAGGTTAATGATTACCTAGTTCGATAGGTCCACAATGTCATGAGGGAAGACTGAGACAAACGCTCATGAAGATTACTAAGGGGCTCGCAATAAGGCAGGGTCCTTATTCCTTAGAATCCCTTCGTCTCTTACAAGGTCGCCCGAATGGAGTGCTGACTCCAAGGGTTGGACAACTACCAAAACTAGTCAAAAGGCGAGTGACACCCTTGGAGCACAGAGTGCGTCTTGAAGGGCATGTCGCATAATTAAAACTTGAGTCAGTGAATCTAGTTGGCCTAGAAAACCTTGAGCGAATAATTAAACCTCATAAAATATTTATGCATTTACAGATTTAATTAATTAATTGAGGATTGAAATTATTAATTGTAAATCCCCAAATGAAAGTATAATCCTATTCAAAATTAAGCCTAAGTCGAAGTTCTTGTAAGGAGACTAAACTAAATTATTAACTAAATAAAAAATGGGAATGAGGTAAATAAATTTAATAATTAAGTAAAATGAAATAACCTAAAGATTGATTTTATACCCTTGTGTGCAAGAAAATACCAAATTGGAATTTAAGATAAGAAATGAATAAAGCTGAAAGAATGTGTACGCATATGAAGGTATCTAGAGTCTACTTAACACTAGTATAACTAGAAAAAGACTCCTATTTTAACTCAACTTAGTTTTAGTAAGGCATCAGTCATTAAATGGGAATATGGAGAATAAAGAGACAACAAGGAGTGATTTAAGCAACACATTTAGGAAAGGTGAGGGAAATTGAATATAATTAAGATAAAATGTGGAATTACTTGTGCAACTTGGGGGAGAGGATGACAAGTGTAAGGGGAAAATAATTCTAAATTATTTAATTAAGATCCAATTTAATTGTGCTAGTGGGCATGTGTCATTGAGAAAATTCTATAAAACAAATGGTCTAGATGAGAAAGGGGGAGATTGGTTATTGGTAAATTTAGGATGTCGAATTATTTTTGGATTGGTTTTACTTGTGAGAGTTGGGATACCTAGATTAAGAGAGAGTGGTGACTCTACCTTGCGAGGAAATCTTGGAACTAGAGGATTTATGGTGTTGTGTGTGTGGCCCCTTTGCGGCTTGGGGGGATAAGGGAAAAAATTAATACCCCTAGCGTTGGATGGGAGGTATTGATGAAGTTTCAATGATTAGCAAGAGGGAGGTCAGAATGAACACCGATTTTCGAAGATCATCTCCAGGCCCATCTTCGTCGTCGGTTACAATATTTTATGGAATTTGTAATTGAATTTGGATTTTATTTGTATAATCAAGTTTTTATAATTTGATGTAGACTGTGTTGAATCTTGAATTTGTATAGACCGGCTCCTTGAGGGATTTATTAGATATGAAAGTGAAATTGTATAATCAAGATTTTTACATTGCGTAATTGTGTTGAAAAGTTTAAGATTGATTAGACAAGCTCGTGATGTTTTTATAAAATCTAGAAGGAGACTCCTAATAATTTCTTTGTCATTCTTTTTCTCAATTAAATAAATCGAAAATTGGTGTCAAGTTGTGTTCTTTCCCAAATCCAAAATCAATTTATGCAGGCTCACATTGAGCATAGACTACACACTTATAAGTGTTGACCATTTCCTTTGTTTCAAGTCCCAAGTTTGAAGGTATGCACACTAGAAACGTTGATCACTTCCTCTTCTTTGAATCTGATCTTGATTGTAGCTATGCAGGAACATTTGGTCACCGCCCCTTTTAAATTGAATCGGTATTTAATTATATATTATTTAGGAATGTTTGATCGTTGCAGTCTAGTTGAGATTTGGACATGAATTAATTCCTTTGGATTTTCCCCTTCTCATCACTCCCTCCATTGATAGATTCAGGTTTTCCCAGTGCTCCCTTCTCGAAACTCAGCCCAACTACAGATTTTGGGCCTTTCACATTGCGCCATCCCCAGTCTTTTCCTAAGAGCAAGCAAAAATTATTGTATTTCCATAGAAACTTGCTGCAATAGGAGATTGGAATCAAGAATGAGTATCCAGAGAAAAGATTAATCTCCACTCTTGGTCGACGGGGATATCGAAAGCCTTTTTTCTATATTTCCACATGCAATTTGAATCCTTCTACATGTTTTTTCAAAGCTTCAATGTCTTTCGACCCAAAATAGAAGGATCTAAAATTTGCCTCCTCATCGGATGCTCTCAACAAATATCCATGTTGTCTTCCACTTAGTTGTATTCACGGTGGGGGTATTTTATCAAAGGCCTTCCCTGGGTCACAAGATTTCTCTATTCCAAACTGGAGGAATCTCAGGGCTTTCCACCTCTCTCGCCATTTCACCCACAACTTTCAGAAATCGAGCGATTCCAACACCATCAGTCATGCACTGGTTGAGACATATGCCCAGTATGAGCCCTCCATATTTTAGACCAGTTACCTGAAAATCCAATCCATACATTATAAACATTTTATTTGATTAGTCTACATGTACAGGCTTCAATACAGTTAGGGATTCAATTGTACTACTTACGATCTGACTTGACAAATTTAAAGCACTTGAATAAACAACCTGAATCAGAAGAAGTGGAGAATTTGTGATTATTTCCGATCCAGGAAAGTTCTGGATAAAGTCATCACCACAAAGAATTGGTGGATAGGTATCTCTAAAGTATTCCAAGGAAACATTTGCATCAACCTCTACAAATATAATCCCTTCGCCAGTGCAGTCCAATCTGAGCTTACCATTGTCTTCTTCTCTCAATCTTCCAGCAAAAGGATAGTGATGCACCAAAACCTTAGCCAGAGCCTCTTTGATAATTTTGACTGGATCCTGCTCGTTATTCTTGTTGCTGACCTTTTGCTAAATGGATATGCAAGTAAGGTAACCTAAAGTTAGCATGTATTATTAAAAAGGAATTTGGTCCTTCCTTTAAACCTTCATTTGGAATTTAATTTAAGCCTTGAAGTTATCATTTATTGTTCAAACACGATTTTCTCTTCCTTTAGATTTAAGTTAGAGTTTTAGGTCATCATCAAATCCTTCCATATTTATGTTATGATAGACCCTCTTAGCTCCTTAAGGAGGGTTATGATAATAGTTGAATTATTGCTAATGGATTTTAGGAACAATTTTATTAACCTTATAAATGGATACATATTGTAAAGGCGATGTTAAGTTCAATGGATTGATAGGAATATTGATCTCTTACGGGTTCTCACTTTGACTATGTAATTTAGCCTCTCCTTGACATACTCCTCAAGGATATTCCTTAATATAATATGTGTAGTTAAGCTCCATGATATTAAGATTGTAATTACGCTTTGGATTTTTATTTCTTCATAAAATATCCTTTTACTCTTCTACATCCATTACCGCTTGAATATTTCTAAGTGTGATAGAATATCATGTTGCACTTTGAATAATTGATGTTTATGTGAGGATGATGATCCCGTTAATTATGTTTTATGTTGGACTACTTCATAGATGGAATTTTCATATTTAGATTGATATATGATTTTAGTTGGACCTATGTCAGAATGTTTCATAGGTGGTAATTATGCCATTTAAATAATGTTGATGTATGATTGACTGAATAATTAGATTTCTCTTGCGCCATTAAAATAATGTTGATGTGTGATTGATTGGGTAATTAGATTACTCTTACACCATTTAAATAATGTTGATGTGTGATTGATTGGGTAATTAGATTACTCTTACACCATTAAAATAATGTTGATGTGTGATTGATTGGGTAATTAGATTTATCTTGCACCACGGAAGTAATGTTGATGTATGAATGATAATCTAGACTGGAGTTATGGGTTGTTATTGATTAAGGAAATTAGACACCTCCTCGTTCCTTAGAACAGTCGCCAACCCTGAGACCTTAAGTGGACAAAATCAATCAGATGAATCCTAGGCTTGAGCGTTGCTTATGTGTCCTGGAGGTCCTAACCAAGAACGATAGGTTGGGCGGGTAGTTCTTTCATTATTCAATGACATCGTTGATCATTATAGTATTTTTCTTCAGTTGATCGTGATGTGTTGAATTGCGTCACTTTTTATGTTTATGTGTTGATTGCATGTTTCTTTTAATTATGATGTCGTGTTGATTATGTGCTTCTATGAATTATGTGATGATTTTAATTTCCTAATGCTTTAAAACAAATATTTACCTTTTGTACATCACTTTGTTGTCGTAACGGAGTGGATGTTACAGGTTGTATGGAAGTGTACATGGTATCATCATGAGAGAAGGATCAACATTCATTTCCCCCCTACTAGCACTCTTGTCGATGGTTTGAGTTGAAAAACACATGATGCTTTTATTTAGAGGTTGCACATTGGCGCGAGGGTAGGTTGTTGAATTTGTAACTCATGAGGTTTAACTGAGGATCATGCAGTAAGTAGAGATCCTTATTCATTAATTACCATTAGCCTCTCAACAAGGGTGAAAAAGGTTTACTTAATAGGGTCTCAATAATTGTGCCATTTCCCCCACTAAAAATGATGGATAGAAGGGCATGCATGAACATGGCACCCTTGGTACTTATTGAAAAGTAACTCTTAAAGAGAATGAAGAAGTATAACACTCTTGGTATTGGTTATAATTTATAAGTGTTTAGTACACATGAAAATATGTTTGATTAAGCATATGAAACATATTTGATTTACCATATGATTTTTTGTTAATTTATATGAAAAGTTAAAAATGCATGGTTGATTGACTTATTGAGCATATAGATTAGTACATTTTATAACTAAGAAAAATAAAAGTGTATATTTAAAATTATTTGAAGATAAATGCATTTTAAATTTGCATGAAATAGAAAATAAATACCTTTTAATTACAAGGAATCAATTACTAGTGCATCCATGAATAAAGGAGAAGGAAAATGAACAAATAATTCAAATTCAAATAAAAGTGTGAACAGGTTGTACTTTATTAAAGAGAGATAATAAATAACTAAAGTAGTGACTACATGTTGGTCACTTCTCCCTTGCTATCTTTCTTGGGATGACCCAGGTTCAGGTCTATCATGGTTTCCAACAAAACCCATTTAAAACTACCAGCCCCTCTGGTAAACTAGAAGGCAGTGCAGTACACAGAGTGCAATGTGCAGTCTCACCCGAGATAGTTCTATTGGTGGTTGCAATGCTCAAGTTATTGCAGCCTGTGAATGAGTGGGGATCTGGGATTAAACTCTACGATCTTCATTTGTTACTTTAACATTCAACTTATATTGAATACCCTGTCATTCTTATTCATGCATGTAAAATAGAAAATCTAACTAGTCATTCATGCATTTGTTAAACGTCTAATCATTGACAGTAAAGGAAATATGCAATATTCAATCACATAACACATGATCTACCATGGTTCACCCCTCCTGGGATATGTCCACAAATATTTGGTTTCTCTTCTATTTTATTATGGTGTTTCCAAAACTACAGCGCTGCACGCATTAATACTCTCCATCAAACAGGTCAAGATCTACAATGCGGCAGAATAGATCACACCAGGATCCTTATCCTGTGATTTAAACCTCAAGATATACCTTATTTCCTCTCCTCAGATCAATATATTACAAAATAGATCGGATTTACAATCATTTTGTCTTCGAACGACATAGTAACAATGACCAACCAACCACAACCACAACAACAACAACTGAACTATGTTCGAAAACCAACAACCCCAAACAAGAACTCCTAGGTACCTACTTATACATGTTTTTGGCTTACCATACATTACATATTTTTACCAAAATGCTAACCCTATCATGGTTAGGTATTCTTGCATGTGTGCCTCACATGTTTTCCTCTTCTGCATGCGCGTCTGTTGTGCACCTGCTATTTTTCCTGCATGCACATCTACCTTACACATGCTTATTTTCCTCAAAACTGGGCATGTGACCAACATGCCCCCAAAACTGACATCATGAATCGTTCTGAGTCACTACCTAAATTTATTTTATGTCACTGCTTATGCTAGCGAGTCATACATTTCGGTGATTCTCTAGCACTGTGTCTGAGCCTGACTTCTCCTTTCATCCATATCTTCCATGAGCTACACGGTGACTGGTATTTGTAGCATCTCTCCTCCTTCCACTCCAATGCACTCTACACTCAATTTTGTTGTGTCGATCTCGACGACCAACTGTTCTTCCTTTTCTTGTAGGGGCTCCAACTGATCCTGTCGCGTCATCTTTTGCGCTTATACCACCTTTTCCCCTGCTTGTAAGGTTTTCATCTCCGTGACAATTTTGATATTTTCTGGAAGTGACATCATTCTCTATCATTGTTTGATGTCTTCCATGGTTACGTGTAGTTCGTCCTCCTTCCCTTGCTTCTCTTGTAACCTTCCATCCTCTAGAAGTTGTGTCCATAGTTGGGATCTCTTCTCCAACAATTGTGTCAGCCTGTGTATATTCTACACGATGCTCTCAGTGGAAGCTATCACATCCTGCTCCCTTTGTGATATGATTTCTAGAGGAGTTGTGTGTACTACGTGCTCCTACAACTCTTTTATTTGGTACTTGTAGTGTTACATCATCTACGCTATCTTTTTCATTTTCTCCTGTGCTAACACTCCTTGTATTCCTTCATTGTCCGAGATGGCTTGGAACACTGCGTGGATTTGGTTTTCCATCTCATCCACCTTCTCTTGTGCCATATTATTCTCTTTCCCTTCTTGGCTAAGTACCTCCTTCAGTGAGGTATTGTCTTCCTGCGCCAACTGTAAGTTTTTTGTGTCAGATATTGCTCTAGACTGAATTTCTTGCGCGACACTCACTTGTAATTTATAGAGTGCTTTGGTTGGAATCTTAAGAAATGAAAAGTCCATCATCTAAATCTCTCTAAGAGTCCTTTGCGTTGTCTCCTCATCCATGAACAACATGTCAGGAGTAACCTGAAGTTTACACTCCCCTGCGTCGTGATTTGCACTGCCTCACCCATCGGTACCCCTTCTTTCGCTGACATTATTGTCTTTTATTGTTGCTGCTATTTTTTGACCTTTAACTGCTCCAACACATTTTTAACCTCTTGGATTTTCTCCAAAATTGAAGCTCTATGGTTCTTATCATTCTCCCACACATTTGACAATTGATCCTTTACTACCATGGCTATCAAATCCATGTCGTCTTGTGTCAATGATGTTTCCATGGGATTCCTATGGGCCTTGGCCTTCTTTCTGGAACCACTTGGATGCTCCCCTGTTATCTTCCTTTGGGCCTCTAGTGGTTTAGATGCTTCTGGCATTTCTGTATCCCTGCCGGTATCTTGCCCTTCTCCTTCTTCCATTGAGTCTTCTTGTGTCTATGTCTGCTTTTCCTCCAGGCACACTTGTTATGTTGTTTCTCTTGTTGTCCGCTCTTTGCGCAATGGTCCCTATGTATAACCATGTTGGGATGGCTTCTTCATTTTGGTTTTATTTTTGATGGGAATTTTATCCCCTTCCTGGCCCTGTGCCGTATTTTTCTTGGTTCTTGATCCATTTGTGCCTACCTGCTGAGCAGGGACTGTTCAGTCCCACGTCCTAGTTTGTCCTCCTGGCATTGTCTTTGGGATCATTGGCGCTTTCCACTCTTTATACCATTCCTAGACCTCCATATAGATGTCCTACATTGTTATGTAGTACTTCAAATGTAACCACTCCTTAGATGGATCCCTCTTTGTTTGTAGCCACATACTGTGGCGCAATGCCTGGAAGTTCACTATCTTCCCAAACTCCTGGACAATTTCTATGGGAATCATCCATGTCTCCATGACTCTATTTTGGATCTCTGTCATGTATTATTATCGCAAACATGTCATTGTTAAGTTTCTTCTTTTTGGGATCAGTGGCACTGCGATGGGATGTGTAGTGCGTTGTGCCACATTTTCCCGTCCTTGGTAGGAACATGTTGTATGTGGGTTCTTGCCACCCCATAAGTGCAATGAGGATGAGTAACCACGAATATTGGAACTCAGAGCCCCAATCTTGCAATTCCTTGCAGTATTCAAGGAATGATTTCAGTAGATAAGGTCCCCAGCTCATCGAGCTCCCCTTTGCGCACTTCACTGCACCTACTACTACTCATGCAAACACTTCTTCTTTTCGGCACTTGCGCATTAATTTGCAACCGATCATTATTGTTTCAAATCGGGTCATAGGATCATTGATGTCACTGATACTGATACCTCTATTACCCCTTTCTGCACCATACTTTTCTTTGATCTCATATGAGATGGATTTCACCTTAGTCTTGTCTTCTAGGTATTGTTCTCGCTTCTCCCCATCTATGCATAGCCATTTAATCATTGCGATGAGGTCGACGTTGATCGACACTATCCTATCCATCCAAAATATGCCTCCATGCACCCTCGCTAACAGTTGTTTGACACATTCGTTTATGTGTTTCTCGTGCCTGAAGTGCGGTATGTCTAATAAGTTCATGATGTCAGTGTTGTACACTCCCAAGATCCATTGCGTAGACTCCAATAGTGCCACGCCTGATGGGCCTTCTCCTTTGTTTTCTAGATAGCTTTGTGGTTCCAAATATAGGAACTTTATGGCATCAGAGACATCATGGTCAAAGTATTTAAGGATATCAACTCCTCCTACCATGTTATCTTTTGTCTTCACTCCCTTGGGAATTTTTGGCATAACTATAGCCAATTCCACATGTACACACTGTATGCCCTGCGCACTACTCTCTGCTCACACCTTCTTCTTCCCTTGTGGGGATGATACCCCACCCTCCAATATGACCTCTTTCTCCATTTCATGCTCTGGTTCTGGCTCTAGGCCCTGCTGCATAGAACCCGTGGTCGTTTCTTCTTGCTGTGACCCTTTTTCCCTGGACGTGTTGGATTTCGTTCATTCAACATCCTCTTCCGGCTGCTCGGGACCCTATGCAAGATCCTGCTCTTCCACATGCAATGTGGTCTACCCATACTCTAGTGTGTGGATTTCATCCACATCCACCACTATGGGCATCTCGTTTGTTCTAGTTTGTGGCACCCGAGTTCTACTCCATGTGTTTTGTTCATTTCTGCTTGATGCTCCAACCCTCAGTGGTGACATGGGGAGGAAATATGAACTACATGCTTCCAAATAAAAAAATGGTAGCACAAATTCACACTCTATCTCTCTTCCACTCGGTTCTGCATTCTTCTCCTTAGCAAATAACACAATGGGTCACTTGCCCCCTTTTTTCAACTTTATAGAAGGACGAAGAAGTGACAGCTATGTCGCATTGAAAATTGTCACTTTTTCACTTTTTTTTTGTGTTTCCTATGTGTTTTACCTTTCTACTCGTTAACTGCTCTTCTGCACGCATTTTTTTCGAACCTTGGTTTTCTTGCAGTGCATTGTTCTGTTCCACCGGTTTTATTATATCAAGACTCTCCATGTGCACCGATCTGTTCTTATTTTTATCCCCTTTTTACTTTTTATGGCTTTTCTTCTTTTTATTTTGTTTTCCCATTTTCTCTCCCTTACTTCTACTATAATACACTATATACATATCTTCTTACTGTGTGGTAACTTTCTAAGTACTAGGAGGTCAAATGTCCCTACACAGTTTTAGTTGACTCCCATTGATCATTCCTCTGAGTTCTTTACCTCCTAAATATTTCAATTGTACATCTCCCCCTTCTGTGACTGTCTTCACTTCATATGGTCCCAACCAATGCATTATGAATTTTCCTGGATGATGAAGAAATTTATTGTCATAGACAAAGACTAGGTCTCCCTCCTTGAAACTCTTCCTTTTAGTATGTCTATCATGCCAATCTTTTGTCCCTTGCTTTCTATACTTCTTAGTGAAGTCCTGCTAGAATCCTATCTTCTTTCATATCCATCAACTAACATAGCCTTTTTTGTATTGCACCTTGTTCTGTCATGTTGGTAATTGTTGCTACGCGCATATTAGGTACCAAAAATTCTAATGGCACCACTGCTTCTTGTCCATACACCAACCTTAATGGTGTCTGTCCTGTCAAAGTTTTGCATGTAGTCCTGTATGCCCATAATATTGTTGGTATCCTCAAATCCCAATCATCCCTGTTGATATTGCAGATCCTTTTCAAAGCATTCTCTAGGATCTTATTAAAGGCTTCCATTGTTTCATTTTCTTGAGGGTGATATGGTGTACTCTTTTGATGATAGACTTCAAACTCTTCATTCATAGCCTTAATAGTACTATTTATGAAGTGAGTGCCTTGGTCACTCATCAAAATCCTTGGTCATCCAAATCTAGTGATCACTTGATCGAATATGAAGTGTGTTGTTGTCTCTACGCTACAATACTTTACTGATGTTTCTTCTGTCCATCTTGTTAAGTACTCTGTCGCAGTAATGATATACCTTTCTCCTGACCTCTTTGCTGGTGGGTTAATTGGTCCCACAAAGTCTATTTTCCATTTTTAAAATACTTGCAAGGTTACTTGTGGTCTTGGGGGAATATCATCACATCTATTAGGTTTTCCAACCCTTTGATATACATCACATCTCTGGAAGTAGTCCTTTGCATCTCTGTGAATGGTCGACCACCATAGTCCTACGCGCAATACCTTCTGCACAATAGATTTTCCTACATAATGTCCTCCATCTATTCCCTTGTGAGCCTCTTCTAAAATCATAGGCCTTTCATGTTTTAGTACACATCTTCTCAAGATGTTGTCTATGCCCATCTTGTATAAGTGTCTTGCAATCAATTGACAGTTTGCAACTTTGACTACCGATTTTTTATTTTTCATAGTGTTGAATGCTTGTGGCATGGTCCTGCACTCAAATATTCAATGATGCAAGAAAAATATTCATCAACTAATTGGACTAAAAATAACTGTGCATCAAGGAAGTTGTCCTCTAAATTTGTAGGTTCCTCTCCATTGGTGATCCTTGACAGGTGATCAGGTCCTGCATTCAACTTCCCTGGTTTAACTATCACTTCAAAGTCAAATTCCTGAAACAATAGTAACCATCTACAGATTCTCCCCCCAACACTGGCTTATTGACTAGGTACTTGAGGGTAGAATGATCTGTGAACATTTTAAAGTGTTTCCCAAGTAGACAGTGTCTGATTTTTTACAGTGCGTATACCATTGCTAGGCCTTCTTTCTCTGTAGTATTGTAGTTTTTCTCTGACCCTGATAGTTTTCTTCTTGAAAATGTTATAGGATGGTCTAACTCTCCTGGTCCTGGTTGCGCCAAAATAGCTCGAAGTGATATGGCTGATGCATCTACATGCACATGAAATGTCTTTTCCTAGTCTGAGAATACTAGTATAGGTGTTGTGACCATTTTTTATTTTAGAGTGTCCAAACCTCATTGAAAATCCTCATTCCACTAGAATTTACTATCCTTATTCAACAATTTCTCCATCGGCGTCGTGATCTGCGCATACTCTTTTATGAATTTCCATTAGTAGTTTGTGTGTCCCAGTGTTTCTATCAACTGGCGTACTGATTTGGGTGGTGGTAAGTTAACAATGAATGCAACCTTTGCAGTATCCACCAATAGCCCTTGTTTATAGACTATATGTCCCAATAGTATTCAAAAAGGTGTCCCAAAGATGCACTTCTTGATATTTAATGATATCTGACATTGCCCGCATCTTTCCAACATCAACGTTAACACATCTACATGATATTTTAACAGACTATATATGGTCCAATCATCTAGATACACTTCTAAAAACTGATGGATGAATTATTTGAACGCAACTATGACTACTCTTGAGAATATTTCTGGTGTGTTCTTCAACCCAAAAGGCATGACTTTGTACTGGTAAGATCCCCATTCTGTGGAAAAAGTGGTCTTGTAACTATCTTCTGAAGTTATGTTTATCTAATGGTAGCCTAAGAATCCATCTGTAAATGAGTATGTTTCGTGGCCTCCCACATTCTCTAATACCTAATACCTCTAATATTCTCTAATACCCAGTTGTTGCTCCCTGTGTAGATGTACTTCCTACTTCCTTTCTTCCACTAAAATTTGGTTGTCTAAACGGTGGTGTTGTTTCTGGTGTATTGGTCGCACATGGGTTTATGTGTTCCACACTGACACTGGTATGGATAAAAGTTCTTCCTTCGGTTCCTTCCCTTGGACCTTTTCTCTTCCTTTCATATACTGTGCGCAATATTTCCTCAATCTGCTCCACAACCCAAAGATCCTCTACCTTTTCTTCGTCACTTGCCAAGCCTTCCCTCGCGACTATGGCTCTCTTCTTATTGTTCATCTTGTATTGGTAGGGTTCTCCACTGCGCGTTCTTCCAGCTGTTGCCATGATCTACTTGATCTGGTATTCCTCCATCATGATTGTATCCAAGGCCTCCTCCTTATTTTCTTTATAAATCTCTTCCTCCATTTCTCTGTCTCTTGTCAGTGGTCCCCCCCTTCCCCCATGCATGCAGGGAAGTTTACTTGTCTGATACCATTGTCATTACACCTTTGTTATGCAATAGTATATTGATGGAATTATACAATGATCTGATATACCTACCTCTAGGTCCCTTCAGGAACTCTTTCTCTGCTATGCTATAAGAATTTGTGGTATCTATTGCAAATTCTATGATAAATCTTGCAACAATGTTGTCTAACCAGAAATCTACTGCCCATGTAAATTTATTGTCAACTTGTTGTAATTGCGCAATCTCCACATAATTAGACTCTAACTGTCTGATCTGATTTATAGGGTGGTTTTCTTTCAACCTCAATATCCACTCCTGCAACACATGCAGAAAATCACAGAAAAATACTTCATGCAAGTTGGTAAATACGTACTTATCCAAATATTTGCGCAGTGTTAACTTCGGGTTTTTGTTATCTTTCTGCGCAAATTCCAACTCCTTTGTTTTCAAACATCTCTCAATCTTCGCCTTCGTTTGGTTCCATGGTCTAAACATCTACTTTTATAATCTCATTCTTTTTAACATTTCCTCAACAGATATGATATTCTTGTCATGATTATTCAACAGATCTCATTCACTTAATCCCATTTTGTTTTAGTCAACAACGGAACAATTTGTTGGTCACTTCTCTTTAGCTACCTTTCTTGGGCTGACCCAGGTTTAGGTCTACCATGGTTTCCAACAAAACCCCTTTAAAACTATCGACCCCTCTGGTAAACCAAAAGGAAGTGCAATACACAGAGTGCACTGTGCAGTCTCATCCGAGATAGTTTTATTGGTGGCTGCTATGCTCAAGTTCTTGCAGCCTAGGAATGAGTGGGGATATGGGATTAAACTCTGTGATATTCATTTGTTACTTTAACATTCAACTTATATTGAATACCCTGTCATTCTTATTCATCCATGTAAAATAGAAGATCTAACTAGTCATTCATGCATTTTTCCAATGCCTAATCATTAACAGTAAATGAAATACACAATATTCAATCACATAACACATGATCTACCATGGTTCACCCCTCCTGGGCTACGTCCACAAATATTTGGTTGCTATTCTCTTTTATTATGGTGTTTCCAAAACTACAACTCCACACACATTAATACTCTCCATCAAACAGGTCGAGATCTATGTTATCCCCGATACCTAGGGATAACTAGGAGATCATGTCTCGAGGCCCACATGGTCCTAGACATGGAGTACCGAGAGCAGGAGCGACCTGAGCATGGTCCTGGAGGACCCATCTTCTTCTTCTCAGCCAACTTTGTCCTGTCAGCAGTACCGACTTCCATCACTACCGGCCTGGGCTTGCATCAAAGAGGGCTCTTGCTCCATGAGGTAATCGGTCTGAGGTATCATGGTATGTGTCATATTTGATCATTATAACCTTCTTATGTATGCATTAGATCTCTTTCATTTCAGATAACTGTTTGGACCTTACACTAATCTACTTGACCATTTTTGGGGTAATTGATGGGGTAGCTTAGCAAGTTGGTATTCATGGGTTTTGGTTAGCCACCAAGGGGGGTTTGCAAAACCATCATCCGCTCCCACCATATTATCACTCTTACATCTTAAAACCCCACTCATCCGTCCCATTCCCCTAGTCTAGCCATTAGGAGGACCATCCGGGGTACATCTTGTCTTGTGGGAAGAAGGGTCTAAAGGCCCAGGAGGTAAAAGCAGCTGGTAAAAGATAAAAGCCATAGGAAAATAAAACCTAGAGATGTTTCGCCCAGGGGATC
>ML785852.1:765675-796378 GCA_009831015.1 Picea engelmannii
TTTGATTAAGCATATGAAACATATTTGATTTACCATATGATTTTTTGTTAATTTATATGAAAAGTTAAAAATGCATGGTTGATTGACTTATTGAGCATATAGATTAGTACATTTTATAACTAAGAAAAATAAAAGTGTATATTTAAAATTATTTGAAGATAAATGCATTTTAAATTTGCATGAAATAGAAAATAAATACCTTTTAATTACAAGGAATCAATTACTAGTGCATCCATGAATAAAGGAGAAGGAAAATGAACAAATAATTCAAATTCAAATAAAAGTGTGAACAGGTTGTACTTTATTAAAGAGAGATAATAAATAACTAAAGTAGTGACTACATGTTGGTCACTTCTCCCTTGCTATCTTTCTTGGGATGACCCAGGTTCAGGTCTATCATGGTTTCCAACAAAACCCATTTAAAACTACCAGCCCCTCTGGTAAACTAGAAGGCAGTGCAGTACACAGAGTGCAATGTGCAGTCTCACCCGAGATAGTTCTATTGGTGGTTGCAATGCTCAAGTTATTGCAGCCTGTGAATGAGTGGGGATCTGGGATTAAACTCTACGATCTTCATTTGTTACTTTAACATTCAACTTATATTGAATACCCTGTCATTCTTATTCATGCATGTAAAATAGAAAATCTAACTAGTCATTCATGCATTTGTTAAACGTCTAATCATTGACAGTAAAGGAAATATGCAATATTCAATCACATAACACATGATCTACCATGGTTCACCCCTCCTGGGATATGTCCACAAATATTTGGTTTCTCTTCTATTTTATTATGGTGTTTCCAAAACTACAGCGCTGCACGCATTAATACTCTCCATCAAACAGGTCAAGATCTACAATGCGGCAGAATAGATCACACCAGGATCCTTATCCTGTGATTTAAACCTCAAGATATACCTTATTTCCTCTCCTCAGATCAATATATTACAAAATAGATCGGATTTACAATCATTTTGTCTTCGAACGACATAGTAACAATGACCAACCAACCACAACCACAACAACAACAACTGAACTATGTTCGAAAACCAACAACCCCAAACAAGAACTCCTAGGTACCTACTTATACATGTTTTTGGCTTACCATACATTACATATTTTTACCAAAATGCTAACCCTATCATGGTTAGGTATTCTTGCATGTGTGCCTCACATGTTTTCCTCTTCTGCATGCGCGTCTGTTGTGCACCTGCTATTTTTCCTGCATGCACATCTACCTTACACATGCTTATTTTCCTCAAAACTGGGCATGTGACCAACATGCCCCCAAAACTGACATCATGAATCGTTCTGAGTCACTACCTAAATTTATTTTATGTCACTGCTTATGCTAGCGAGTCATACATTTCGGTGATTCTCTAGCACTGTGTCTGAGCCTGACTTCTCCTTTCATCCATATCTTCCATGAGCTACACGGTGACTGGTATTTGTAGCATCTCTCCTCCTTCCACTCCAATGCACTCTACACTCAATTTTGTTGTGTCGATCTCGACGACCAACTGTTCTTCCTTTTCTTGTAGGGGCTCCAACTGATCCTGTCGCGTCATCTTTTGCGCTTATACCACCTTTTCCCCTGCTTGTAAGGTTTTCATCTCCGTGACAATTTTGATATTTTCTGGAAGTGACATCATTCTCTATCATTGTTTGATGTCTTCCATGGTTACGTGTAGTTCGTCCTCCTTCCCTTGCTTCTCTTGTAACCTTCCATCCTCTAGAAGTTGTGTCCATAGTTGGGATCTCTTCTCCAACAATTGTGTCAGCCTGTGTATATTCTACACGATGCTCTCAGTGGAAGCTATCACATCCTGCTCCCTTTGTGATATGATTTCTAGAGGAGTTGTGTGTACTACGTGCTCCTACAACTCTTTTATTTGGTACTTGTAGTGTTACATCATCTACGCTATCTTTTTCATTTTCTCCTGTGCTAACACTCCTTGTATTCCTTCATTGTCCGAGATGGCTTGGAACACTGCGTGGATTTGGTTTTCCATCTCATCCACCTTCTCTTGTGCCATATTATTCTCTTTCCCTTCTTGGCTAAGTACCTCCTTCAGTGAGGTATTGTCTTCCTGCGCCAACTGTAAGTTTTTTGTGTCAGATATTGCTCTAGACTGAATTTCTTGCGCGACACTCACTTGTAATTTATAGAGTGCTTTGGTTGGAATCTTAAGAAATGAAAAGTCCATCATCTAAATCTCTCTAAGAGTCCTTTGCGTTGTCTCCTCATCCATGAACAACATGTCAGGAGTAACCTGAAGTTTACACTCCCCTGCGTCGTGATTTGCACTGCCTCACCCATCGGTACCCCTTCTTTCGCTGACATT
The DNA here is from genome assembly GCA_009831015.1 of Picea engelmannii. Classification (NCBI taxonomy): domain Eukaryota; kingdom Viridiplantae; phylum Streptophyta; class Pinopsida; order Pinales; family Pinaceae; genus Picea; species Picea engelmannii. The sequence goes on from ML785852.1 coordinate 768,020, forward strand.
ATTGTCTTTTATTGTTGCTGCTATTTTTTGACCTTTAACTGCTCCAACACATTTTTAACCTCTTGGATTTTCTCCAAAATTGAAGCTCTATGGTTCTTATCATTCTCCCACACATTTGACAATTGATCCTTTACTACCATGGCTATCAAATCCATGTCGTCTTGTGTCAATGATGTTTCCATGGGATTCCTATGGGCCTTGGCCTTCTTTCTGGAACCACTTGGATGCTCCCCTGTTATCTTCCTTTGGGCCTCTAGTGGTTTAGATGCTTCTGGCATTTCTGTATCCCTGCCGGTATCTTGCCCTTCTCCTTCTTCCATTGAGTCTTCTTGTGTCTATGTCTGCTTTTCCTCCAGGCACACTTGTTATGTTGTTTCTCTTGTTGTCCGCTCTTTGCGCAATGGTCCCTATGTATAACCATGTTGGGATGGCTTCTTCATTTTGGTTTTATTTTTGATGGGAATTTTATCCCCTTCCTGGCCCTGTGCCGTATTTTTCTTGGTTCTTGATCCATTTGTGCCTACCTGCTGAGCAGGGACTGTTCAGTCCCACGTCCTAGTTTGTCCTCCTGGCATTGTCTTTGGGATCATTGGCGCTTTCCACTCTTTATACCATTCCTAGACCTCCATATAGATGTCCTACATTGTTATGTAGTACTTCAAATGTAACCACTCCTTAGATGGATCCCTCTTTGTTTGTAGCCACATACTGTGGCGCAATGCCTGGAAGTTCACTATCTTCCCAAACTCCTGGACAATTTCTATGGGAATCATCCATGTCTCCATGACTCTATTTTGGATCTCTGTCATGTATTATTATCGCAAACATGTCATTGTTAAGTTTCTTCTTTTTGGGATCAGTGGCACTGCGATGGGATGTGTAGTGCGTTGTGCCACATTTTCCCGTCCTTGGTAGGAACATGTTGTATGTGGGTTCTTGCCACCCCATAAGTGCAATGAGGATGAGTAACCACGAATATTGGAACTCAGAGCCCCAATCTTGCAATTCCTTGCAGTATTCAAGGAATGATTTCAGTAGATAAGGTCCCCAGCTCATCGAGCTCCCCTTTGCGCACTTCACTGCACCTACTACTACTCATGCAAACACTTCTTCTTTTCGGCACTTGCGCATTAATTTGCAACCGATCATTATTGTTTCAAATCGGGTCATAGGATCATTGATGTCACTGATACTGATACCTCTATTACCCCTTTCTGCACCATACTTTTCTTTGATCTCATATGAGATGGATTTCACCTTAGTCTTGTCTTCTAGGTATTGTTCTCGCTTCTCCCCATCTATGCATAGCCATTTAATCATTGCGATGAGGTCGACGTTGATCGACACTATCCTATCCATCCAAAATATGCCTCCATGCACCCTCGCTAACAGTTGTTTGACACATTCGTTTATGTGTTTCTCGTGCCTGAAGTGCGGTATGTCTAATAAGTTCATGATGTCAGTGTTGTACACTCCCAAGATCCATTGCGTAGACTCCAATAGTGCCACGCCTGATGGGCCTTCTCCTTTGTTTTCTAGATAGCTTTGTGGTTCCAAATATAGGAACTTTATGGCATCAGAGACATCATGGTCAAAGTATTTAAGGATATCAACTCCTCCTACCATGTTATCTTTTGTCTTCACTCCCTTGGGAATTTTTGGCATAACTATAGCCAATTCCACATGTACACACTGTATGCCCTGCGCACTACTCTCTGCTCACACCTTCTTCTTCCCTTGTGGGGATGATACCCCACCCTCCAATATGACCTCTTTCTCCATTTCATGCTCTGGTTCTGGCTCTAGGCCCTGCTGCATAGAACCCGTGGTCGTTTCTTCTTGCTGTGACCCTTTTTCCCTGGACGTGTTGGATTTCGTTCATTCAACATCCTCTTCCGGCTGCTCGGGACCCTATGCAAGATCCTGCTCTTCCACATGCAATGTGGTCTACCCATACTCTAGTGTGTGGATTTCATCCACATCCACCACTATGGGCATCTCGTTTGTTCTAGTTTGTGGCACCCGAGTTCTACTCCATGTGTTTTGTTCATTTCTGCTTGATGCTCCAACCCTCAGTGGTGACATGGGGAGGAAATATGAACTACATGCTTCCAAATAAAAAAATGGTAGCACAAATTCACACTCTATCTCTCTTCCACTCGGTTCTGCATTCTTCTCCTTAGCAAATAACACAATGGGTCACTTGCCCCCTTTTTTCAACTTTATAGAAGGACGAAGAAGTGACAGCTATGTCGCATTGAAAATTGTCACTTTTTCACTTTTTTTTTGTGTTTCCTATGTGTTTTACCTTTCTACTCGTTAACTGCTCTTCTGCACGCATTTTTTTCGAACCTTGGTTTTCTTGCAGTGCATTGTTCTGTTCCACCGGTTTTATTATATCAAGACTCTCCATGTGCACCGATCTGTTCTTATTTTTATCCCCTTTTTACTTTTTATGGCTTTTCTTCTTTTTATTTTGTTTTCCCATTTTCTCTCCCTTACTTCTACTATAATACACTATATACATATCTTCTTACTGTGTGGTAACTTTCTAAGTACTAGGAGGTCAAATGTCCCTACACAGTTTTAGTTGACTCCCATTGATCATTCCTCTGAGTTCTTTACCTCCTAAATATTTCAATTGTACATCTCCCCCTTCTGTGACTGTCTTCACTTCATATGGTCCCAACCAATGCATTATGAATTTTCCTGGATGATGAAGAAATTTATTGTCATAGACAAAGACTAGGTCTCCCTCCTTGAAACTCTTCCTTTTAGTATGTCTATCATGCCAATCTTTTGTCCCTTGCTTTCTATACTTCTTAGTGAAGTCCTGCTAGAATCCTATCTTCTTTCATATCCATCAACTAACATAGCCTTTTTTGTATTGCACCTTGTTCTGTCATGTTGGTAATTGTTGCTACGCGCATATTAGGTACCAAAAATTCTAATGGCACCACTGCTTCTTGTCCATACACCAACCTTAATGGTGTCTGTCCTGTCAAAGTTTTGCATGTAGTCCTGTATGCCCATAATATTGTTGGTATCCTCAAATCCCAATCATCCCTGTTGATATTGCAGATCCTTTTCAAAGCATTCTCTAGGATCTTATTAAAGGCTTCCATTGTTTCATTTTCTTGAGGGTGATATGGTGTACTCTTTTGATGATAGACTTCAAACTCTTCATTCATAGCCTTAATAGTACTATTTATGAAGTGAGTGCCTTGGTCACTCATCAAAATCCTTGGTCATCCAAATCTAGTGATCACTTGATCGAATATGAAGTGTGTTGTTGTCTCTACGCTACAATACTTTACTGATGTTTCTTCTGTCCATCTTGTTAAGTACTCTGTCGCAGTAATGATATACCTTTCTCCTGACCTCTTTGCTGGTGGGTTAATTGGTCCCACAAAGTCTATTTTCCATTTTTAAAATACTTGCAAGGTTACTTGTGGTCTTGGGGGAATATCATCACATCTATTAGGTTTTCCAACCCTTTGATATACATCACATCTCTGGAAGTAGTCCTTTGCATCTCTGTGAATGGTCGACCACCATAGTCCTACGCGCAATACCTTCTGCACAATAGATTTTCCTACATAATGTCCTCCATCTATTCCCTTGTGAGCCTCTTCTAAAATCATAGGCCTTTCATGTTTTAGTACACATCTTCTCAAGATGTTGTCTATGCCCATCTTGTATAAGTGTCTTGCAATCAATTGACAGTTTGCAACTTTGACTACCGATTTTTTATTTTTCATAGTGTTGAATGCTTGTGGCATGGTCCTGCACTCAAATATTCAATGATGCAAGAAAAATATTCATCAACTAATTGGACTAAAAATAACTGTGCATCAAGGAAGTTGTCCTCTAAATTTGTAGGTTCCTCTCCATTGGTGATCCTTGACAGGTGATCAGGTCCTGCATTCAACTTCCCTGGTTTAACTATCACTTCAAAGTCAAATTCCTGAAACAATAGTAACCATCTACAGATTCTCCCCCCAACACTGGCTTATTGACTAGGTACTTGAGGGTAGAATGATCTGTGAACATTTTAAAGTGTTTCCCAAGTAGACAGTGTCTGATTTTTTACAGTGCGTATACCATTGCTAGGCCTTCTTTCTCTGTAGTATTGTAGTTTTTCTCTGACCCTGATAGTTTTCTTCTTGAAAATGTTATAGGATGGTCTAACTCTCCTGGTCCTGGTTGCGCCAAAATAGCTCGAAGTGATATGGCTGATGCATCTACATGCACATGAAATGTCTTTTCCTAGTCTGAGAATACTAGTATAGGTGTTGTGACCATTTTTTATTTTAGAGTGTCCAAACCTCATTGAAAATCCTCATTCCACTAGAATTTACTATCCTTATTCAACAATTTCTCCATCGGCGTCGTGATCTGCGCATACTCTTTTATGAATTTCCATTAGTAGTTTGTGTGTCCCAGTGTTTCTATCAACTGGCGTACTGATTTGGGTGGTGGTAAGTTAACAATGAATGCAACCTTTGCAGTATCCACCAATAGCCCTTGTTTATAGACTATATGTCCCAATAGTATTCAAAAAGGTGTCCCAAAGATGCACTTCTTGATATTTAATGATATCTGACATTGCCCGCATCTTTCCAACATCAACGTTAACACATCTACATGATATTTTAACAGACTATATATGGTCCAATCATCTAGATACACTTCTAAAAACTGATGGATGAATTATTTGAACGCAACTATGACTACTCTTGAGAATATTTCTGGTGTGTTCTTCAACCCAAAAGGCATGACTTTGTACTGGTAAGATCCCCATTCTGTGGAAAAAGTGGTCTTGTAACTATCTTCTGAAGTTATGTTTATCTAATGGTAGCCTAAGAATCCATCTGTAAATGAGTATGTTTCGTGGCCTCCCACATTCTCTAATACCTAATACCTCTAATATTCTCTAATACCCAGTTGTTGCTCCCTGTGTAGATGTACTTCCTACTTCCTTTCTTCCACTAAAATTTGGTTGTCTAAACGGTGGTGTTGTTTCTGGTGTATTGGTCGCACATGGGTTTATGTGTTCCACACTGACACTGGTATGGATAAAAGTTCTTCTTTCGGTTCCTTCCCTTGGACCTTTTGTCTTCCTTTCATATACCGTGCGCAAGATTTCCTCAATCTGCTCCACAACCCAGAGATCCTCTACCTTTTCTTCGTCACTTGCCAAGCCTTCCCTCGCGACTATGGCTCTCTTCTTATTGTTCATCTTGTATTGGTAGGGTTCTCCACTGCGCGTTCTTCCAGCTATTGCCATGATCTACTTGATCTAGTATTCCTCCATCATGATTGTATCCAAGGCCTCCTCCTTATTTTCTTTATAAATCTCTTCCTCCATTTCTCTGTCTCTTGTCAGTGGTTCCCCCCTTCCCCCATGCATGCAGGGAAGTTTACTTGTCTGATACCATTGTCATTACACCTTTGTTATACAGTAAAATATTGATGGAATTATACAATGATCTGATATACCTACCTCTAGGTCCCTTCAGGAACTGTTTCTCTGCTGTGCTATAAGACTTCGCGGTATCTATTGCAAATTCTGTGATAAATCTTGCAACAATGTTGTCTAACTAGAAATCTACTGCCCATGTAAATTTATTGTCAACTTGTTGTAACTGCGCAATCTCCACATAATTACACTCTAACTGTCTGATCTGATTTATAGGGTGGTTTTCTTTCAACCTCAATATCCACTCCTACAACACATGCAAGAAATCACAGAAAAATACTTCATGCAAGTTGGTAAATACGTACTTATCCAAATATTTGCGAAGTGTTAACTTCGGGTTTTTGTTATCTTTTTGCGCAAATTCCAACTCCTTTTTTTTCAACCATCTATCAATCTTCGCCTTCGCTTGGTTCCATGGTCTAAACATCTGCTTTTATAATCTCATTCTTTTTAACATTTCCTCAACAGATCTGATATTCTTGTCACGATTATTCAACAGATCTCATTCACTTAATCCCATTTTGTTCCAGTCAACAACGGAACAATTTGTTGGTCACTTCTCTCTAGATACCTTTCTTGGGATGACCCAGGTTTAGGTCTACCATGGTTTCCAACAAAACCCCTTTAAAACTATCGGCCCCTCTGGTAAACCAAAAGGAAGTGCAATACACAAAGTGCACTGCGTAGTCTCATCCGAGATAGTTTTATTGGTGGTTTCTACGCTCAAGTTCTTGCAACCTAGGAATGAGTGGGGATATGGGATTAAATTCTGTGATATTTATTTGTTACTTTAACATTCAACTTATATTGAATACCCTGTCATTCTTATTCATGCATGTAAAATAGAAGATCTAACTAGTCATTCATGCATTTTTCCAACGCCTAATCATTAACAATAAATGAAATACACAATATTCAATCACATAACACATGATCTACCATGGTTCACCCCTCCTGGGCTACGTCCACAAATATTTTGTTTCTATTCTCTTTTATTATGGTGTTTCCAAAACTACAGCTCCACACACATTAATACTCTCCATCAAACAGGTCGATATCTACAATGAGACGAAGTAGATCACACCAGGATCCTCAACCTATGATCTAACCCTCAATATCTACCTTATTTTCTCTCCTCAACTCAACAACTTACAAAACATATTGGATTTACAGTCATTCTGTCTTCGAACGACATAGTAGCAATGACCAACCAACCACGACCACCACAACAACAACAAATGAACCATGTTTGAAAACCAACAACCCCGACATAGACCTCCTAGGTACCTACTTACACATGCTTTTGGCTTACCATCCATTACATCTTCTTACCAAAACCCCAACCCTATCATGGGTAGGTCTTCTTGTATGTGTGCCTTGCATGCTTTCCTCTTCTTCATGCGCGTCTGTCTTGCTTGTGTTACTTTTCCTGGATGCGCGCTTGCCTTACACGTGCTGCTTTTACTCAAAACTGGGCATGCGCCCAACACTACATGTGCACCCACTCAAATAGAGAATGAGGAGATTAAGGGAATATCTAGGAGTAAAAATAGTAAATGTGACAATTAGGTTAGGATAAATCTCTATTTTATTTAAACAAGGAATCACTTGTGCACTTGTGCATGTGATTGACACATGGGTGGGTGAATAATATGTAATTAGTGAGTTATAAAAATTGCAATCATGCATGAGAGGGAAAAGTGGCTTTGGCCACAAAGCTTATAAATGAAGACTTGAGCTAGAAGGCTCATATAATTTTTTCACCCTAATACTAGATGGTTTATGTAATGATTAACTTTCTATTGGTGATTGGTAAAGAGGGAAAAGTGGCTTTGGCCACAAAACCTATAAATGGAGGTTTGAGCTAGAGGGCTCATATAATTTTTTCACCCTAATACTAGATGGTTTATGTATTGATTACCTTTCTATTAAATACTAGATGATTTATGTATTGATTACCTTTCTATTAATGATTGTTAAAGAGTTTGGTCTATTAAAAAGTGTTAAAAAGGTGGAGATTTCCTCTCAAATTTCAAGCTTCACTTTTCACTCACTTTTCTAGATTGGTACCTTTCATAAAACCCCATTGTAACTCGAGAGTCTTTAAGGAATTAGACTACCCATTAACATTAATAGAATGGTCAATTGGTGGTCTATGAAAGATTGATAAAATAAATATAAATAAAATCCAAGATCGTAACTCCAATATTAAGAGTTCAACAATGTCCTATGGTAATTCTTATATGAAAATATCCATTAATCTTGAATAAAGGTATACTTTAAATACTATGATTTTATTTCAGTCAAATAGACTTATTCTACATAATTGTAGTCCATACATAATGCGTTGAATGAATTGTAATGAGTTGAATAGTCATTTACTGACTCGAAAACTCATTGTACTATGCATCAAGAGCGAACAATTGTGAGCTGAATGAGTTGCATAAACTCATTATCGGGCATGTGAACCATTAGTAACTACCATATGGTAAAAAATTCCTATGGTGTTACGGCCATATACATTATTCATGTTCCTGTAGAGTTGGCTTTGTATGTGATGGATTCAAAATCAATTTTTATGGTATCTTTAATGTGTATATATTGATTATCGATAGTTGTGTGAAAGATTATTTCAATTCTTTTAAAGTCATCGCTATAGAGTGTGGAGATTTACATATCTTTAGCATAATCCTTGAAAATGGTATTGCATTTTTAGCATGCATAACATTCATTCTATAGGTTATGTGTTCTACTTTATTATGCTTCAATGCATGGCTTATGAATCAAATTTTTTTGTTGTTGAGGGGATAAATCTTTAGTTTTAATCTCTAAATAATAACTTAGGGTGGTACACCCATCCCTGTTGTGTCAATCTTTTAAATTAGTCATGTATTCATGTCATTATGTATATATTCTTTTTAGAGGGATTTTATTATAGTGTGAGGTCTCATACATGGCTTATGAGCGTTAGGTTTTCGAGAACAAAATCTAGGTTTTTGGCCCAAACTCTAGCTTGTGTCGAGAAACTCATCCCTATTACAAACAATACTTGAAATTAGGCCCCTATGCTTATCGTAGAAATACATGTCCTTTTGCAAATCCCATATCATGGTCTATGCCCGTGTGCATGGCCCATGATCTCAAAAGTCATGGATTAAGGGTTAAATCCATAGTTTTTGGCACCAAACCATGTCTTGGGCCAATGGGTAGCCATCTCTACTATCTTATCCTTTGCTTGATCCTTTGAAATAAGTTCGTGTTCCTCTCATAAGAAAAATATTTTTTTGTATAGGGATCATGTCATAGTCTTGGTTCTTATGCTTTTCCCATAAGCCCAAAAATGATGGAGCATAAAGTAGAAATCCATAGTTTGTGGCTATAAACCATACTTTGGATATAAAAAACAACTATGTTATTCTTATCATTGTAAATGGGTTGAAATTCCTCTCATATGGAAAGTATTCCTTTTGTGGGGTCTTTATCATGGTATAGACCCATGCATAGTCCATCACTATTAAAAAAACATTATTTTTGGCTAAATTTATGATTTTCATCATTAAACCATACTTTGGGTAAAAAACCCATCCTTCTTAAATTGCCAATCCTTTAAATTAGGCCCATGCTCCTCTTGTAGGGAAAATATTTGTTTTAAAGGAATGATGTCATGGACAAAGGCCTTATGCATAGTCTGTGATTCCGAAAATCATTGATTAGACTTGGATATATTTGGTTTGTAGTCTAACCATAGCAATGGCAAAGGGATCCCAATTATATTTGTTCTTTCAATTGATCTATATTATTCATGGAAGGAAATGATTCATTTTGTAAAGTTTGTATGAGGGTTTAGCACCATGTACCTATGGTATGAGTTTGAAAGATATCAATGTTTAAGAGTTAAATCCCTAGGTTTTGTCCTCAAACAATGGATATGTCTTTGTTATGCTCACGCCTTGAAATTAGGCCCATAATTCTATTGTAGGGAAACACTTCCTTCAATAAGGCTAGTAGGGCTAGTAAAGTGAACCAAAACTCTATGCATAACCATGAACCTAGGAAACATTGCTTACTCTATAAATTGTTAGTTTTTTCAGTGAATATTTAAGTCAAATTACCCATCCACCTTGTGTAGAGTCCCTCAAATTGAAACAACATTTCACTTGTAGTGCAAGGATTCCTTTTAAGGACTTATATTGGTGTTAAAGGCATGTGCCTAATCTATGAACCCAAGATCACCGTGATATGAGAAAAAATGTGTATACGTTTCGAAAATATACCACATCAGTGGTGGTAGATCCAAACGATTTAGATCTTTTAACAAATTTCCATTTTCTTTTCAAAATGCAAAAAATTATAAACAAAAGAAGTTATATATATATATAATGAAAAGAAGAGGCCAAAAAAAGATCTTGGCTTAGCTCTCAGCACAATGAAAAGTCTAAACTCATAAAGCAGTCATGTAATCTTCATGGTCTTGAACACACTGTGTGTGGGGTGGGACTCCAATAAGCGTTGGGATGTGCCATCTGTGCAAACAACAATATTGAAATAACGTTAGAAAATCAAATCAAATCAGTGGTTTATCTATATCAATAATTTACTTTCACGAAGATTAGGTCACGCAGTACTCGCCCTTGGGACAGCACCCGCTGAAGTTGAAGCTCCCGGTGGCCACCGCTATGGAGCAGCACTTTCTTGTGGCCGAGATTACCTTCGAGCTGCACTTACACGGCCGAGTCGGATTTTGAAGGCACACCACAAACAGCACAGCATTCCCAGCTTTTCTGAACATACTCCCGGCTTTTTTGAGATCATCCTTTATATCAGCGTAGATCCGCCTCTGTATGTCACCACGCTGTGGTGGAAGCTTCACTATTTTTTTCTCCTTCGCCATCTCGATCTGCCTCTGCCTCTGCTTTCAGAAGCTGTTGTTGCCTCTGGATATGGTTTAATCTCGAGGAAACGATGATATTCTCTCGATCTGCCGCCTCTGCCTCTGCTTTCAGAAGCTACCTGGGCGTTTGAGCAAATGACGATATTCACCTTCACCTTCACACCTTCAAGTATATATGCCCATTCCAGCTTCGTACGTTGGAATTATTCGTTCATTTCAGCTTGCTGGCAATATTCTATCGCAGGTTCGGCAATATTCTGTCTCAGATTTGGCAACCCTATTAATGTCACCGTCCATGCATGTTAGAGTATGGAGATGAGCTTGCCTCATGGAGGTGAGGTCACCATGTTCTGTCAAGCTTGCATCATGGAATCTCCTATGTTCTTAGTATGGAGATGAGCTTGTGTGCTGAGGTCACCATGTTATGTCAAGCTTGCCTCCTAACTTTTTCTTTTGAGAAAAGCAAACCAAACTTATTTGATATTTTATTTTAAGAAATGCATGAAATTCATCAGCCATGGTTGAGCTTGTGTTGTACTCAAATTATTGAAAATATATATTAATTAAAAATCATTTTCATATATATTTTTAATTAATATTAAATAATATATTTAAATTAGCATAGATTTTTTTTAATCACTCACCTATCAAGTTTCTAGAGCGATTAAATATCTAGAGGTACAAATCTTACACTTCTTCACATTTTATACTTGAAAAAAGGTTTTTACCTCGAGAGATTTGATCCCTCTTGATACATCTAAATTTCTCATGGATGTATGTAAGTTTAATACATTAATATTAAAGTATTAAAAATATTAATATATTTTTTAATATAATAATATATTATTACTTCCTAACCACTACATTGTTTTTTAATCTCTTCATTGAAGGGAGGGAAAATTGAAATAGAACAAATTCAAACCAATACACACACACATATATATACACACCAAAACTGATAGCATTAGAGTCACAACTGAAATAAAAACCCACATCTCTAGTACTTTATGCAAAGAAAAGGACACTAGGACATGTGCTCCCAAAAGCTAGAAGGAGCAATTTATTAAACAACCATTTCCCAATGTTACACTATTATACAAATGGTCCCTTTGCATAATATGAGGTGACCATAACTAATACATCAAAATAGGTAAATTAGTTCAACCATTTCCTCAACTATCTCATATGATCTCTCCATAAGATCTCCATGATTCTTTGAACAATATTCATCCTTATATTCACTCATTTCTCCCCATCTCTCATTCCTAGGTAGATGCTTTAGAATAATTATTACATATTCATTAAACAATACAAGTATAAATTATTCCTTCATTTTCCTTCCTGAATGAGAAATATTCATTAAACTCGTCCCTTCTTCATCTCCTAGGTTCTTTTCCTTTGTCTTCATCTTTGGTATTCCATGCTCTTTGGTATTCATTTTCGATGCTCTTGTTCTTGCACATGCAAACATAAACATTTGTCGAAGTCCATATAAAAAAGTAACCATCCATCGAAATACATGGGTCGCCAACCGATGTATCCACTGGTTCACTTGGAAACTCTTTCTCATACATAGTTCATCAACCATTATTTCTCCATAATAAGCATAACTAGAAGTCGTTAATCAAAAAAATTACAATATGAGGAACAAGATTAAAGAGACAGAAGAGAATCTAAATAACAATTTATCCCTAAATAGTGTAGAAGGTAAATTGCATATCAAACCCATCAAAGAGGAAATAAATAAGTTGATAGAGTTACAGGATGAGCGTAACAAGATATCCTTGAACCTCATAATCCTTGGTTTGAAAGAGAGGAGCCCCAAAAAAATAAAATTCGTGTTTTTTGCATATGTTTTCGACATTTTTTTGGCGCATGGTTTTCGATGATGGTTTTCTAATTTCGGTTAAGGGATTAGGGTTGTTGAGTAATCTGGGTCAATGGATTAGAGTTTTGTATGCTACAAGATTCTATATATATTATATTGTAAACAATAAAGAATATGATGAATATAAAATTAGAGGTGTGACTCTAGGYAAGTTGTTGGTTTTCCCAATTTRGATTTCCAGGATAAAATCTCTATGTAATGTGTGTGTACACCATTATATCTTTTCTATTTTCATTAAAAATCCTTTTGCAATAATTTATTGTACAAAGTTAAAATATACACAATAATTTTTAATTTGGTAACTTCGATCAATAACTTGAAATTTGAAAATAAACATATTTAACTAAAATTATTTTAAATAGTATTAAATTTTCAATTCAAATCTAATCTATATAATTTGAGATTAAGTCTAGTTCTTGAGGACTACAAAAAAAAAAAAAAGTGGTATATAGTAGCGAATTGTTAACTTTCTTTGAAATCCAAATTAGGTTTCTATTATTTAAAAATATATATACATGGCATTGTTTTTTATTAATTTTTAAAAGTATTGATGTAAATTTTTTATATGATATTATCTTTTTCATTTTAAACTTTCTATCTAATCATAATAAATCGGTTACAAATAATAAGGTTATGTWTATATATAAACTAGTTKTCAAGACAATGAATTCATTTGAAACAAGGAGAGTTGCGGAGCAACAAGTCYYTCTCAAAGAAGGTGGAAGCACGTGTCAAAATCCGTACACATGACGATASAATGTTATCAGATTGAAGTGTCTAAYGATTAGATTGAAGTGTTTAACGTTGTTGAGTTGATCTTATGTCCTWCATATAGATGATGTATTGTTTTTTATTTGAAAGCAATGAGTGTTCAAATGGACGTGTTGTTTATTCAAAGTGTTTGTGAAAGCATGAGAACAAATCACTTGATGAGAACAATAGATTAGTTAGGTTTATTTGTGCAACCTTTTTCTCGGGCGCCTTTTGTTCAACATGCTTCTTCTCGACTGGATTTTTTTCGGCTTCAGGCTTCTTCTCGACCTGCTTTTTTTCATCTTCAGGCTTCTTCTCGGGTTCTTTAGAAGGTCCGACGCTAACCATCTCTGCGAATCTGAATTTTCTGAGACTAGTTGTAAAGCTCACCGGATTTATTTTTCTCATCAACAACTATAGAGACGACCCCTGCAATGGATCAACATAAATTAAGATTTACTACAAATTATTGCAGCCTTGAATTCTCAATTATGTAACTCCAAATTTAATACAAATAATTGAAGCTTTGAAAATTTAGTACAAATTTGAAAGTTTGATAACCTTACTTGAGCACATAATAAATAAACCGAGACATAATAAGAGGTCTCTATAAATTGATCATAGATTCATCATTGGGTTGCATGAAAAGATACAATGATAATGAGGTCTATAGAGTTAATTTGTTTGCCTCTTGTGGTAAGGGATCGTTAGTGATAGGATTACTTGTAATTGAATATTATGGAAATTAAATTATCGAAGAAAATATGATTAAAGTCAATTTTCATGTAATATTAAATACAAAACATAATTACGCATAAATTGGCCTTTATATAAAAGATATGCAGATATATTGTTTAATATTTTTCACTCCATTGTACATATGTGTCATGATATGTGCGAATATACTTTACATGTGTGTCAGAAAATTTCTCAAGAAATGGACATAGCTCTGTAATCAAATTTTCGATATACTCACCATTTGCTCATGTTCTAACACATGTTCTTTGCAAGTGGACACATGGAAGACATGAAGGTACTTTGTTGAAGGTGATGTCTTCCATAGCTGCAAGCAAGTTGGGGTTGCAAAGGGTTGCAAGTTCGAGCTTGGGGTGAGCATGTGTTGTGCATTACAGCATAGGACTTGACTAGTAGGATCTTGGTTTTCTTGTTCGATCCCCGCGATAAAATGAAGTCAAATCGGTCTAGCATCCCATCCACACAGAGATAATAGTAGGGAAGAGAATCTTAATTGGGCGAAGCGTCATCCACTGAGTAGAGGATTGACCACACAGGGAGTTTTTCTAGAGCAACCTAGGTTAGAGCCCCATTGTCCAGAAAGAAAGGATCTTGACCAAGCGCTATAAAGATAGAATATATGTAGGTAGAGAGAGAAGGAGATTGAGTTAGAATAGTTGGTTGTAGTTTAGAGCTTATCTGATTCAGAGTGAGAACCTCAAAGTGCTTACACAAACCTTTAAAAATATGTGAGTTTTATGTTTTAGAGCCTGCAGATTTGTCCAATCGAACCATATTTATTTCCTATGTGATTAATCTACCGAATAGCCAATAGATGTGTTCCATTTGTATCTGTTGCATACCTTACTTACTAATTCTAGGCCCTACCTAGAACCTATTCCCTACAAGCCTAACCGAAGATTTAGGTTAGAGATGGATTGTTATAGAACCTGAGAGGGAAAGCATGTCCTTGGTACACAATTGCCATCAAGAGGGCGTTTCTTTTGTTAGTTGTATCTGTTGTTGGGAAATAATACCCTACGGACTAACAAGCTAGGGATGAACTTGTACGCAGATCATGACCTTAAAGAGATCACTTTTAACCTATCACCCCAATACTCAAACCTCTTTTTCACACACAAGCATGGGAAAGACCTACTAACCTTTTTCTATTGATGTTTGATGTAGATCCTCCGTTGCGCTTTATCTGCTTTCTTTCGCTGCTCCTTCCAAAGACAATCCTACAATCAAGACAAAACACTACGCATGAATGCTATTTTTCTACCTAAGGGTTAGAGATTAAGCATAAATCAAATAAAATATATATCACTCGTGCATTGGGACGGGAAAAGTATTCTTTTATTAATCTCAAGATGAATCAACTTACAATAATGATATAGACCGGACACCATTCCTCGATCCTGATCCTAGGATCCTCCTCTTCTTTGTCTTCCAACTGCTTTGCTTGAATTCTTCTTAGGCTTGAGGAAAGGCTAAAGGGTTGGGACAAAATGGATTCGACAATTGGGTAGAGTTTCTTTGCTATCTTTTTCCTCTTCCAAATAATACCCCTACCCCTTCTTTTATAGGCTAGAAGGAGCTAGGGTTTTCGATGAACTCTCGGCCATGCATGGCTGGGAGTTTCAGTTAACTGACCCAAATCTTTTTGTCCCATCGGTAATTTTCCTGTTTTTGTGCTTTGTTAGGTAAACGCGGGCTGTAGTAGGCCAGCCAACATTCCAACGTGTGCAGTAGTAGGTCTGCCAGCATTCCAACGCGTGCAATAGTAGGTTAGGGCGCGTTTTACATGATTTAAGAGGATTTTCAAGAGTTTATTCAGCATGGCTTTGGCAATGAATGGATATGAGTTGGCCTGATTCCAGGTAAGACTGTGTGGTGCAATTTAGGGTTATAACAGATGCCCCCTAATGTGTGAGGTCAGAAGAGCATCTGATGGACGAAATACATTACCAATTCTTTACCAATCTGTACTGATATGCTGAATGAGTGAGTCCAGGAATCAAGAATCAGGAGGTGCCGTCTGCAAAAAATATCAAATGTCTCACCGAGGCGGGCATACCCATGCTCGGGATAAAATAGAACCATGGCTACCAATCAAATACAATGTAGATCCATGTCCAACAACTATGAAGAGTAGCTGCGAACAATACACAGCGGAGCTACATCTCGAAATCAGAAAGATATACATAGAGAGTATCCATCTCCCAGAAGCTTATTCGGCATGATGGCTATACTTCAGAGCTCGAGCAACAACTTCAAAATCTTCTAAAAACTCGGGTAGGAGTGTAATATGAGTGTACGACTGCACTACCCAGAGGTCTTCGATGGCTTGTCAGTTATGGACTTGATAATCTTGATGATCGGACTGAAGGCTTCAGTGATTTCGAACAAAGACTTGATTGGACGTTCAAGATGGCTGGGTATGCGGACAAGAGACATATTGCAGAGGGGCTGACTCAGGCTTGGTGAAAAAATTCCCTTGGACAATAGCACGACAAGCGATAAGACTCGGGCAGTATATCTATTAATCATAAGTTTACGAAGCAGGAGGCAACACAAACTCTCCATATGTTTGGAAGAGTAACCAAACGGTGGAGGACACAACTCAGTATAGCGAGCAAAGCTTCCTAAGGTCGTACTACATCCCATAGTCTGATGAATCAAACTGACAAATGTGCTTTATCCAAGGGTGACTCATGATGCTGCCAATAAAGAAAATACCTTTCCCATCCTCTTTTTGGGGTATATATGATTTTTTTGTTCTTTTTGATGATTTGGAAAAAAGAATAAAGGAATATTACGTTACAATGGAGGAACGAGTACAACAAACATACAAGTTCAAGGCACAAGGACAAGACTAATGTTCTTAAGGAAATGATACTCGGGAAAAATCCTCCAGTGGCCAAAGGTGTTAAGACGCAAAGACAAATTGTTACTAGGCTGAAGGGTAAAGGATGCAGATGCAGATGATAGAACACACAATGGTAACGTCCTTCGATGTAAGTTTAACGAGCCCAAAGAAGGGAAGCTCGGTGATTTTTCATATTTAGAGAGTCTGAAAAAGCATAAAAGGAAACTCCATTGGGGTACCTTTTTCGACAATAGTCTAGCTGGTTCGAAAAAGGGGTAAACTAGCACCGATTAGACATCAATTAAAAACCATTTTAACGAGTGTGACAAGGACAAGATCACTCGGCTATTTTTTCAATTTTAAGGAGTTTGAAAAAAGCTTAACTATGGACTCCGTCAGAAATATTCTTCTGGATCATTTTAACGAGTGTGAAAGAATAAGGTCACTCGGCGATCTTTTCAATTTTAGGGAGTCTGAAAAGAGCTTAACTATGGACTACAGGGGGGTTTCTTTTTCATAAATTTAGTCCCTCAGGCCCGAAAAAGGAATAAAATCTTACCTGAGGCTACTCTTCTAAAGAATGAACATTCAATAGAGTATTCCTTTGTTCGTATAGTTGACCATCCAGACCGAAAAAGGGGTAAACTGCCGCCAGACAGACGTGACTTCAAATTTCAGTTTAACGAGCGTGAAGGGTCACAATATCGCTCGACAATCTTTTCATGTTTAAAGGGTCTGAAAAGGGCTGAAAAGAAGACCCGTTTAACGAACGTTCTTCTGGACCAGTTTAATGAGTGTGAAGAAACAAGGTCACTCAACAATCTTTTCATCTTTAAGGAGTCTGAAAAGGGCTTAAAGAAGACTCCATAACGGTTACTTTTCTCAGTTAATCCGGACGAGATTGAAAAGAATACATGTAGTCTCGCCGGATGTTGCTTTCGGATCTCAAAGCGAGCTTGAAAAACAACAAAGTTAGCTCATGATAGACTCTTTGTGGGTCAATGCCTGGCATCTCATCGGGGGAGCTGTATGCTCCGATGAAAACATTGTCTATGATGCCAGGGGTTCTAGAGATATTGATAGGCATAATTTCATCGATAGTCGCCATATTTCCCTTAGCATAAATTTCCTGTGTAGCTAAGAGGTTAATAGGACACGACTGATCTCCTGTCATGGCAATAGTGAATTCTCCTGCCTTGATTCGGTGACTCTGGGAGGAAAGATGATTTGTGATGAAGATCATCCCAAGGTTTGTCTGGACTAGTCATTGCTTCGATTATTGCTTCGTCAAAAGGCAAGACTAAGTCTAACGAATCGGTGGTAGCAAGAGAATCCTGAGCCCAAATAGGCTCTGGAAGTGGATCCAACTCTTGTGTGGGAGTCAGATCGGGGTTAGTTGAAGCTTGCTGGACTAAAGAGTATGCTACTTCAATGACCGACAAGGGCATGGACATGCCAGAGTGCCCTGTCTCATCCATCGTGGCTGATGGGGAAGGAAGAATCCACGGATCATCAAAGTAAGTCGTGCGGAATGACGAAACTTGAAAAATATCAGCCTTGTGGTGATTCAATATAAACTTGACATCGTCATGAGGAGGTGGGTAATCAAAGGTACCCATCAAGGATGGGCACAAACCAACTCCTACGTTAACGACACCGGGTTGAGGATTATCAATCATGGGAACCGTGGATGCCCCCAAAGCTGGGTCAGGTCTAGAGAAGGACAATTGATCAATGGTCACTATCTAGCCTTCATGTGGAAACAACAAGACTCGGAAAACTGTCACAACCACAACTTACATAGCATAAGTCCAACTCCATCCTAACAAGAGGTTATAGTTGAGGGGAGCATCGACTACCTCTACTTCAACGCACACGGTCTTTCCTCCTAACTGCACAGGGAAATAAGGAACGATGCCATGTGGTCGGAACGAACGACTGTCGAACGCAGTGAGGAGAGTAGGTGATGGAGACAACTCGGGCTGACCAATGGCTTTCAAACATGCTAACGAAATAACACATGTCGAGGCGCCCTCATCGACCACCGTGCGAAAGATATTGCGCGTAAAAGTTTTCATGGGATGAGCCACTACTATCTGAAACGCTACGTGGTAAGGCATACGAGGTTTCAAGTCAGTCGTATCTAACATGATGGTACCCGGGTTACAAGTCTCAGTAGAGCCTAAAGCAGTCAACAAGGCTTTCCTCTGAGCAGGGAAACTTTGGAGGACTTCCAAAGCTGACATTGCAAAAGGGGTTTGGGATAAATCTTCCACCATAGAGTAATTCTGGGCGGCCCTTGCGTTTGGATTGTGAGAAGCTCTCTTAAACGCACCTTTTGGAATGCGTGTCATTGTTTCTCCCAACATCTTCTCAATCTATAGAGGAAGAGATGGGAGTTCGACTTATTTTCCCTTCTCAGAGGTGCTTGGTTTACTGTAGTCATGCGCTCTAGTCGTTATTAAAGCATCACCCCTAACCATATATACGTTCACGGAAGAGGAATTATTTGGGGGAGGGCAGGTTTCTTGGCTGCCCCCTTCAGCACTTGTAGAGGCTTGAGTTAAATTTTTCCCATGCTGAAAGGGATTAGTCAACATGGCTTGCTGTTGTTGTGTGACAAAATTCTGGGCCTCCGCAAGTCGAGGACATAGATGGGTCGGGTGGCCTTTCGCACATAAGTTGTATGGATACCTCGCCTTCCTCTTTTCCATGGTGCCCTCGTCAACATTATCAGTGGGTTTCTTATCCCCTTTAACCTTCTTGCATTGTTTTTTCTTCCCTTCCAGCTGGTGGGTGGCCTTTGGGTTAGTCGTCTGTACGGAGTGTACTTTCGACGTTTGGGTAGGAGGAGCAGCCAAAGCAGTAGTCTGGCTGGCCGTTGAGTGTTGTATAGATAACTGTTTCAATTGTTTTGTCAATTGCTCAGCGGGCTTAGTTTGTGTCGAACCAACGATACCGTCGGCATGTGGTCCGGCTCTCTGTCTGGTTTTATCCAGTATCGATTGTGGTGCATCTGGAAGGATGTTGTACAATAGACCAGACTGAGAATAGATAAGATCAAAACGTTGAGCCCTCATGATGGCATCTTCTTCGGAGAAAACCCCAGAAGTTGCGACGTCTTTGGATAATTGCGGTACTAAATACTTAAGGAACCACTCAAGCAGGAATGCTGGTGGAACTGGTACTTTGATGAGACTCTTTCGGCGTCGCCACTCTTGGATATGATCAGAGATATGGTCCGTTGTTGTCTGCTCGAAATTGGCTAGCAACTCTGTGTTGGCATTGTATCTCACAGGTAACTGGAAATGGTTAAGGAAGGCCATTGCTAGTTTTCCAAAAGAAGAGTATTGTGAACGATCAAGCTCTATGTACCATTTCGCGACACTCCCAATAAGAGTGCGTTGAAACAATCGCAACTGGACGGAGTCATCTTTCAGTGAGTTAGATGAACACCAAAGGTGGAAAGTGGTCACGTGATCACCTGGATCTTCGTTAGGCTTGGCCTCGAACTTTGGAATGTTTGAAGGCAACTTCGTTGGCATAGGAGGCCAACGTGGATCGTGACAGATAGGATCATTTAACAACCGTGTCAAATCTAGCAAGTGTAACGTCGCCAAGAATGGTAGTTTGGGTTGCTGCTGATAGCCTGGGAAAAAGGGTCCTGGAGTTTGACTGGCACCAGGTTGCCAGGAAAAGTTTGGCTGCTGGACTGGGTTCTGGTAGAAACCATGGCCCTGACCAGTGTAAGGGTTCTGCATCTGTGGAGACATCAGTGGCTGATTCCCCATAAAGGACATAGGATGTTGGGCATTCATCGTGTTTGACGGAATTTGGGAAGGATTACTCCATGCTGGTCCTGATGGGAGAGGAATAGAAGTCTGTCCGGGGTTCCATTGACTGTGGAAAGAATTACCCCAGAACGACATTCCATAGAAAGGAACAGATCCTTGTCCTGAGTTCCAAGGTCCTGGTATATGTGCCCCCAGCGCAGGAATAGTACCCTGTGCCGGAGTAGACTGTCCAAAAATGGGTGTGCCCCTAGATGGGAAAGCAATAGATGCGAAAGTGTTATTACCAAATGTCCCATTCCAAACAAACGGTGACGAACCTACCGGTTGAGTTTGCGTAGGTGTTCCTTGACTCCTGACTCCAAAGAAACTTGTGTGTGCAGGCTGCCCAGCGGACTGCTGATGCAGACCACCAAGCGAAGGGGACGAAGGAGAGATATGACCTCCAACGTAAGGAAAAGTGTTGAAAGGGACAGGAATGCCCCCAAGTTGACCTTGCAGAGGAGCATTAGAGCTCCCTGCCCCCAGACCCAAAGTCTATAAAGTGGAGTGAGTGAGTGCAGGACTTGTACCTAAACTAGGCATACCGTATGAAAATGGAGGGCCTGTCGCACTAGGTGTGAAGGGAGGTGTGGCTACCGCGATAGATGGGGTCGGTCCACTGTGCGACGTAGTTGCGGCCCAGACCATGGTGGCCTGGACCGTCAACAAAGGCAAGTTAGGAGAAGGTTCTCCTGTGGTAGCAATGGTGATGGGAATGGAAGAATTCCCAGGGGAAGTAACAACATTTGTTGCCATAGCTGTATGAGGCACTGACAGGCGTTCGTAAAATTGAATTGGCACAATAACTTGCGGCCAAGTATCTGTGGTTGAGGTTTCAACCGAACCAATATTGGCGGTTGATTCCTCTGGGAGTTGTTCGGGCTCAATGGTTGGTAACCCGGTTTCTTCGAAAGACCCTTGTTGGTCTAGCTTCCGCCTCAATGGTGGTGGGGGTGGCTCCAGGATAACCGACGGCAGGCCCAGAAGCCTTCGTGACCAGTGGAGCTCTGAATCCTCCACTGTGTGAGAAGATTCACGACACACTAAGGTATTCTACACGATCAAACAATAACACACACTAAAAGGAGGCCCCTAAGAGATAAATCAAGCAAACACTAAACTAGTTGGAAGAACAGTTACAACAACCAACACTAGAGCAACTTATCGGTGCAAGTGAAACTCGAATACGGAAGCACCCTCCGGGTATACTCTGCAAAGCATGGCCCGATGTCTATCCTAGGTACCGGGGTATACCCCCGCAGTCACCTGTGTATGTCCCTAGAAAATATTGGCAACTATTTTGCCAGCACACGAACAGTCACCAGGCAGATACAGTCGATAGTCGGGTAGACCACAATGAGCAGGGTATCAAGCCCGAAACCTATCAAGGGTATCGAGAGAAAATGGTCCGGAAGACAACTGAGGACCTCGAACGAATTCGAGACCCACGAAGCCCCGTGGCAAATGCAAATGACTGAATCCCTTGACAAATCCTCGATATGTGTTCTCCACTACGCTTGGTCCAGCTTTGGAGGGGTTATCTCCGCTACCTTTCCTTACGTGACCTCGTGTTTAGACCCTGTGTTAGAGGGGGGTCCCAGATAACTTTCATGTAACTGGTCTTCTACACTCCCTATGACAGAATCCAATGTTTGGTTTGAGTGGCCTTGGAGAATTTACTCTCCAACCTATTCCAAGGCCCTAGTCCTGAGCTAGTGTATGAACCCTACAAACAAAAAGTCTAATAGTTTTTAATTAGCGTTGCTTTTAAAGGGCTTTTTTACGTCACAAGGTATGGAGGTGAAACTGATGGTGTGTAAAGACTCAAAGCAAAATGAATAAGAAATGCTTGTAAACAAAAACTTTTACAAAAAATGCAAAAATCTGCAACTTTTCAACAAGAAAGACTTCTTTTTCTTTTCGAATTTTCTAAGATTTCATGCAAAAACTTATGAAAAGAGACTTCTTCCTAGCTACTGATGCAGCAATAAAATATTCAAACAAAGAAGAAAATGAACAAGATTTTTTTTTTTTTTTTTATTTAATTGCAAAATGAAGCAACAAAGGGAAAATGCCGACAAGCACAAAACCAAGAAAACAAAATAAAATTCTGGCTTAAAGTGCAGATCGCAAAGAACCAGATAAAAGACGCCCAATGGAAATCAAGAAAGCACCGATTCTAACACTTGTCTAAAAACCATAAAACAAATTTTTTCTTTTGTCTTTTCTATCAAAACATCAACTAAGAAAAACACAAGCTAAGGATAAGAGGCCCTAACCTAATGACTGTGCAACCCTAGACTCAAAACCCCTGAGAGGAAAAAATTCTCACCACAAGAGGGGATGACTGCCCCACCTTGAATGAAAATCAACCTAACAAGCCCATGACTGTCACTGAAACAACACGCGTGCAAACACGTGTTGAGCTATAACAGAGCGCGGGTACCCGCGGGATGAACTGATACAGGCCGTGTGTATGTGAAAAATCCAAGACAAAACTAACCACAGACAACCCAGACCTGGAAGAGGCCTATGGTATTGACAACCAGGGTCTCTTGAAGGCTTGGATGCTTCTTCTTTAACAGAAAAGGAAAATAAATGCAAAAAATAACAAACACAATAAAGAAGACTGAGACAAGACTGTGAACCAGCAAGACCCAGACAGGATCCACAAATCCCCCTGAGAATGTAAAATTCTAACAGGAAAGATGAGACTGCCTCTTAATCTCTCTGAGTCCTACACGCTACAGAAACCTCTACAGCAAGCGTTCAAACGCGGGCTGTAGAAGGTTAGGGCGCGGGTTACACGCGTGCAGGCCTTCTGCAGGCCGCGTGTACCTCTGTGTGTCCCGATAATAAATGTCAAGCAACAGTCAAGGAAAAGCTAGTATTAAGAACCAGGTTCCCTGCTACATCCGACCTAACAGAAAATAGACAAACAAAGAAACAAAAAATCTACTTCTTTAAACTACCCAAAACCTCAATTAAATCCGTAAACCCTAAGAGTAATATCCCTAGTGGAGTCGCCAATTCTGTTGTTGGGAAATAATACCCTATGGACTAACAAGTTAGGGCTGAACTTGTACGCAGACCATGACCTTAAATAAATCACTTTTAACCTATCACCCCAATACTCAAACCCCTTTTTCACACACAAGCATGGGAAAGACCTACTAACCTTTTTCTATCGATGTTTGATGTAGATCCTCCGTTGCGCTTTATCTTCTTGCTTTCGTTGCTCCTTCCAAAGACAATCCTACAATCAAGACAAAACACTACGCATGCATGCTATTTTTCTACCTAAGGGTTAGAGATTAAGCATAAATCAAATCAAATATATATCACTCGTGCATTGGGGCGGGAAAAGTATTCTTTTATTAATCTCAAGATGAATCAACTTACAATAATGATAGAGACCAACCACCGTTCCTCGATCCTGATCCTGGGCTCCTCCTCTTCTTTGTCCTCCAACTGCTTTGCTTGAATTCTTCTTAGGCTTGAGGAAAGGCTAAAGGGTTGGGAAAAAATGGATTCGACAATTGGGTAGAGTTTCTTTGCTATATTTTTCCTCTTCCAAATAGTACCCCTACCCCTTCTTTTATAGGATAGAAGGAGCTAGGGTTTTGGACGAACTCTCGTCCATGCATGGCTGGGAGTTTCAGTTAACTAACCCAAAGCTTTTTGTCCCATCGAAAACTTTCCTGTTTTTGTGCTTTGTTAGGTAAATGCAGGCTATAGTAGGCCAGCCAGTGTTCCAACGTGTGCAGTAGTAGGCCTGCCAGCGTTCCAACGCGTGCAGTAGTAGGTTAGGGCACGTTTTACATGATTTAAGAGGATTTTCAAGAGTTTATTCAGCATGGCTTTGGCAAGGAATGGATATGAGTTGGCCTGGTGCCAGGTAAGCATGTGTGGTGCAATTTAGGGTTATAACAGTATCTCCATGACCAATAGTCATTAGTTCGATTCATTATGGAAGATCTTTTTCTAAACTGTTGCAACCTCTGAATGGTTTGATCCTTCGCCTCAATCTCACGATGAAGCTGAGAAATCAGTTTATTCAATTAATCAATGGTTTTTTCTTGGGATTCAGAAAGATAACAATTGTCAGTAGGCAGTTTACCTAAGATACATGAAATATCATTAAATAACCTAAGCTACATGAAATATCATTAAATAAATACGTGTATAGAGCTCAACGTACCAACTAGCACGAGCACAACTAATCTGTCATGCACTTTGCTTAAGCATGGATTTAAATGGCTCAATCACATGAGGAATTTGTTCTTACAATTCCATGATGCCAAGATGTTGATTACTCCGAAATTGAAAAAGAATGCATGTTCAACAAGTGTCCACATAGTTTCAACTTGGAATTTTCCCTACCAATAATCCCATTGTAGGAAACATTTCAGATAGGAAACATCCCAAACACTTTTGGAAAGATGGAGAAAATTATTAGTCTCGACCTTTCTCATAATTCATTGGAAGGCAATATTCCAAGCATCTTTGCTGATATGAAGCTTTAATCTTTCTTAAAATTTTATCTTTCCTTCAATAATGTTTATGGCCGTGTTCCTTTTGCTCTAAATAATGCAATTTCTACTACTAGCTTTAGGGGAAATTTTGCAATTCGTGCCTAGACAACTAATGAAAAAACATTGCTCCAATACTGGAACCAATCAAAATTACAAAGGACTTCAAATATGTACCCATTCGGTGTTGTTCAAACACCAGGATCAAAGGGGGTTCAATTAAGGTTGTGGACGTGACTTAGCACATCAGGTAAGTATATTATTTCTAAACGTTGGCATATATAGAATCTTTTTTGTTTAGTCACACCGGTAATTTTTTTTTAAATATATATTTGCAGAGAATTTTAGGATGCATCTAGAAAAGAGAGGGGGGGTTATTTGGGGATAAGAAGCTCTAAACGACCGAGTTATCCTTATCGAGTGGCTTAAACAACCAATCTCGGGACCATAGGAATAGGGAATATGTTGAGGGAAGGAGTTTCATTGGAAAGTGATATCCTACTGTTCCAGAAGAATCAACAATGATAAGGCCAAAGGCCAACTTCTTAGTGAAGCTCAGAACTATTCAAAGAATACAAAAATCTTATACCCTGGGCTACAAGTGAGCCAACTTCTCAGGTAAGCTAAAAACTATTCAAAGAATATGTAAATCTTACACCCTAGGCTAAGGTGATAGTAATTTGAAAAGAAAGAAATAGAATTTACCTGATAGTGATGATAATTTCCTTCACATGATCGTGATGAAACTACAACATTGATTATTGTTAAATATATAAATGTGTGGAATTTTTTATATATTGTAGATATGGGTATCTCCATAAGAAAAAATATATTTCTTACCAGGTGCAGTGCAAGTACTTGTACCAGGTGCAACGCAGGTTCAAAGGTGCAAAAGAACAACTAAGGTGGATATTTGGAAGTGCAAAGATAAGGGGATGAAATTCAAGGGGTCGAGATTTTTATTGAATAAAATCTTTCAAAATTGTACTGAAGAAGGTTGAAACTGCATGCAACCTTGGGATATGAGATTGAGTAGGTAAAGTAAAGAATTTGCAACCACAGGTAGAACCAACACATTTGCATCCATAGGTTTTGTAGGTTTGCATGATGGTATAGGTGGAAGCCACAGATCAACTGACCATGGATTATACATTGCAACAAACATTCAATATTAACATTTAATGTTAAGAAGTAATGTTAGAGTAATTTCTAGCATTACTTCGTTGGGGAAAAAGCACTATTCAAAGGTATACTTTAAAGAGAGATAAAGTAAGGTATCTTCTCCCTTTTCCTTGGGAAGAGGCCAAATAAGACGTCCAATTCAAAACATAGGTTAAGTTAATTGAATTTCAAGTAAAGTTGTATGAATTTCCGGAGACTTTGGTTAAAACACTACAAATTTATTGGATTTTGTGCCATGTTAATAACAAAAGAAAAATATTGATTACTAATAGTCCCTCAACTTGAAGGGCAGGGACTACATGAGTTTTATGTTTTAGAGCCTGCAGATTTGTCCAGTTGAACCGTCTTTATTACCTATGTGATTAATCTACCAAATAGCCAATAGATGTGTTCCAGTCATATTTGCTGCATACCTTACTTATCGAGTCCATGCCCTACCTAGAGCCTATTCCCTACAGGCCTAACCAAATATTTAGGTTAAAGATGGATTGTTATAGAACCTGGGCGGGAAAGCATGTCCCTAGTACACAACTGCCATCAAGAAGGAGTTTATTTTGTTAGTTGCATCACCAGGACCAAAATTCATTAGTGTCATTCATTATGGAAGATCTTTTGCTAAAGTGTTGCAACCTCTGGATGGTCTGATCCTTCCCATCAATCTCATGACAAAGTCGAGAAATCAATTTATTCAATTCAACAATGGTTTCTTCCTTCGATTCAGAAAGATAACAATTGTCAGTAGGCAGTTTACCTAAGCTACATGAAATATCAATAAATAAATAGGTGTATAGAGCTCAACGTACCAACTACCGTGAGCACAACTAATCAATCATGCACTTTGATTAAGCATGGATTTAGATGGCTCAATCGCATGAGGTGTTCGATATTATGATTCCACGAGGCCAATATGTTGATTACTCCGAAATTGAAAAATAACACATGTTCAATAAGTGTCCACATAGTTTCAACTTGGTTTTCTCCCTACCATTAATCCCATTGTAGAAAACATCCCAGACAAGAAACATCCCAAAGACTTTTGGAAAGTTGGAGCAACTTATTAGTCTCAACCTTTCTCATAATTCATTGGAAGGCAAGATTCCAAGCAACTTTGCCGATCTGAAGCTTTAATCTTTCTTAAAATTTGATCTTTCCTTCAATAATGTTTCTGGCCATGTTCCTTTTTCTCTAAATAATACAATTTATAATGCTAGATTTAGGGGAAATTTCTCACTTCGTGCACAAACAACCAATGACAAAAAATTGCTCCAATACTGGAACCAGTCACAGTTACAAAGGACTTCAAATATGTATGTAGTCAGTGTTGTTCAAACGCCAAGATCAAGGGGGATTCAATTAAGGTTGTGGGTGAGACTTAGCACATCAGGTAAGTATATTATTTCTAAACGTTGGCATGTATAGAATTTGTTTGTTCAATCACACTAGTAAATTTATTTTTTAAATATATGTTTGTAGAGAATTTTAGGATGCATCTAGAAAAGAGAGGGGGGTCATTTTTGGGCTGAGAAGATCTAAATGATTGATTTATCCTTATCCATTGGATTAAACATCCAATCTCGAGACCATAGGAACAGGGATGACGTTGAGGGATGGAGTTTCATTGGAAAGTGCTATCCTATTGTTGCAGAAGAACCAATGATGACAGGGCCAAAAGCCAATTTCTTAGGTAAGATCAGAGCTATTCAAAGAATACAAAAATCTTATACCCTGGGCTGTAGGTGAGCCGACTTCTCAGGTAAGATCAAAACTATTCAAAGAATATGTAAATTTTACACCCTAGGCTACAAATGACAGTAATTTGAAAATAAAGAAAAAAAATTTACCTGATAGTGATGATAATTTCCTTCACATGATCGTGATGAAATTGCAACATTGATTATTGTTAAATATATAAATGTGTGGAACAAATTTTATAATTTAGAGATGGGTATATCCATAATAAAAAATATATCTCTTACCAGGTTCAGTGCAAGTACTTGTACTAGGTGCAACGTAGGTTCAAAGGGGTAAAAGAACAACTAAGGTGGATCTTTGGAAGTGCAAAGATAAGGGGATGAAATTCAAGGGACCAAGGCTTTTATTGAAGAAAAGATTTTAAAATTGTATTGAAGAAGGTTGAAGTTGCATGCAACCTTGGGGTATGAGATTGAGTAGGTAAAGTAAAGAATTTGCA
>ML785852.1:796428-831360 GCA_009831015.1 Picea engelmannii
ATTTGGAAAAAAGAATAAAGGAATATTACGTTACAATGGAGGAACGAGTACAACAAACATACAAGTTCAAGGCACAAGGACAAGACTGATGTTCTTAAGGAAATGATACTCGGGAAAAATCCTCCAGTGGCCAAAGGTGTTAATATGCAAAGACAAACTGTTACTAGGCTGAAGGGTAAAGGATGCAGATGCGGATGATAGAACACACAATGGTAACGTCCTTCGATGTAAGTTTAACGAGCCCAAAGAAGGGAAGCTCGGTGATTTTTCATATTTAGAGAGTCTGAAAAAGAATAAAAGGAAATTCCATTGGGGTACATTTTTCGACAATAGTCTAGCCGGTTCGAAAAAGGGGTAAACTAGCACCGATTAGACGTCAATTCAAAACCATTTTAACGAGTGTGACAAGGACAAGATCACTCGGCTATTTTTTCAATTTTAAGGAGTCTGAAAAAAGCTTAACTATGGACTCCGCCAGGAATATTCTTCTGGATCATTTTAACGAGTGTGAAAGAATAAGGTCACTCGGCGATATTTTCAATTTTAGGGAGTCTGAAAAGAGCTTAACTATGGACTCCAGGGGGGTTTCTTTTTCGTAAATTTAGTCCCTCAGGCCCGAAAAAGGAATAAAATCTTACCTGAGGATACTCTTCTAAAGAATGAACATTCAATAGAGTATTCCTTTGTTCGTATAGTTGACCATCCGGACCGAAAAAGGGGTAAACTACCGTCGGACA
This sequence comes from Picea engelmannii, assembly GCA_009831015.1. Taxonomy (NCBI): domain Eukaryota; kingdom Viridiplantae; phylum Streptophyta; class Pinopsida; order Pinales; family Pinaceae; genus Picea; species Picea engelmannii. The sequence goes on from ML785852.1 coordinate 797,166, forward strand.
GACGTGACTTCAAATTTCAGTTTAACGAGCGTGAAGGGTCACAAGATCGCTCGGCAATCTTTTCATGTTTAAAGGGTCTGAAAAGGGCTTAAAAGAAGACCTGTTTAAGGAACGTTCTTCTGGACCAGTTTAACGAGTGTGAAGAAACAAGGTCACTCGACAATCTTTTCATCTTTAAGGAGTCTGAAAAGGGCTTAAAGAAGACTCCATAATGGTTACTTTTCTCAGTTAATCCGGACGAGATTGAAAAGCATAAATGTAGTCTCGCCGGATGTTGCTTTCGGATCTCAAAGCGAGCTTGAAAAACAACAAAGTTAGCTCATGATAGACTCTTTATGGGTCAATGCCTGGCATCTCATCGGGGGAGCTGTATGCTCCGACGAAAACATTGTCTATGACGCCAGGGGTTCTGGAGATATTGATAGGTATAGTTTCATCGATAGTCGCCATATTTCCCTTAGCATAAATTTCCTGTGTAGCTAAGAGGTTAATAGGACATGGCTGATCTCCCGTCATGGCGATAGTGAATTCTCCTGCCTCGATTCGGTGTAAATCTAGGAGGAAAGATGATCTGTGATGAAGATCATCCCAAGGTTTGTCCGGACTAGTCATTGCTTCGATTACTGCTTCGTCAGAAGGCAAGACTAAGTCTAACGAATCGGTGGTAGCAAGAGAATCCTGAGCCCAAATAGGCTCTGGAAATGGATCCAACTCTTGTGCAGGAGTTGGATCAGGGTTAGCTGAAGCTTGCTGGACTAAAGAGTATGCTACTTCAGCGGCTGACAAGGGAATGGATATGCCGGAGTGCCCTGTCTCATCCATCGTGGCTGATGGGGAAGGAAGAATCCACAGATCCTCAAAGTAAGTCGTGCAGAACGACGAAACTTGAAAAATCTCAGCCTTGTGGTGATTCAATATAAACTTGACATCGTCATGAGGAGGTGGGTAATCAAAGGTACCCATCAAGGATGGGCACAAACCAACTCCTACGTTAACGACACTGGGTTGAGGATTATCAATCATGGGAACCGTGGATGCCCCCAAAGCTGGGTCAGGTCTAGAGAAGGACAATTGATCGATGGTCACTATCCGGCCTTCGTGTGGAAACAACAAGACTCAGAAAACTGTCGCAACCACAACTTACATAGCATAAGTCCAAATCCGTCCTATCAAGAGGTTATAGTCGAGGGGAGCATCGACTACCTCTAATTCAATGCACACGGTCTTTCCTCCTAACTGCACAGGGAAAGAAGGAACGATGCCATGTGGTCGGAACGAACGACCGTCGAACGCAGTGAGGAGAGTAGGTGATGGAGACAACTTGGGCTGACCAATGGCTTTCCAACATGCTAACGACATAACGCATGTCGATGTGCCCTCGTCGACCACCGTGCGAAAGATATTGCACGTAAAAGTTTTCATGGGATGAGCCACTACTATCTGAAATGCTACGTGGTAAGGCATACGAGGTTTCAAGTCAGTCGTATATAACATGATGGTACCCGGGTTACAAGTCTCAGTAGAGCCTAAAGTAGTCAACAAGGATTTCCTCTGAGCAGGGAAACTTTGGAGGACTTCCAAAGCTGACATTGCACAAGGGGTTTGGGATAAATCTTCCACCACAGAGTAATTCTGGGTGGCCCTTGCGTTTGGATTGTGAGAAGCTCTCTTAAACGCACCTTTTGGAATGCATGTCATCGTTTCTCCCAATGTCTTCTCAATCTGTAGAGGAAGAGATGGGAGTTCGGCTTCTTTTCCCTTCTCAGAGGCGCTTGGTTTACTGTAGTCGTGCGCTCTAAACGTTATTAAAGCATCACCCCTAACCATATATACGTTCGTGGAAGAGGAATTATTTGGGGGAGGGAAGGTTTCTTGGCTGCCCCCTTCAGCACTTGTAGAGGCTTGAGTTAAATTTTGCCCATGCTGAAAGGGATTAGTCAACATGGCTTGCTGTTGTTGTGTGACAAACTTCTTGGCCTCCGCAAGTCGAGGACATAGATGGGTCGGGTGGCCTTCTGCACATAAGTTGCACGGATACCTCGCCTTCCTATTTTCCGTGGTGCCCTCGCCAGCATTATCAGTGGGTTTCTTATCCCCTTTACCCTTCTTGCGTTGTTTTTCTTCCCTTCCGACTGCTGGGTGGCCTTTGGGTTAGTCGTCTGTACGGAGTGTACTTCCGACGTTTGGGTAGGAGGAGTAGCCAAAGAAGTAGTCTGGTTGGCCGCTGAGTGTTGTATAGGTAACTGTTGCAATTGTTTTGTCAATTTCTCAGTGGGCTTAGTTTGTGCCGAACCAATGATACCGTCGGCATGTGGTCCGACTCTCTGTCTGGTTTTATCCAGTATCGATCGTGGTGCATCCGGCAGGATGTTGTACAATAGACCATACTGAGAATAGATAAGCTCAAAATGTTGAGCCCTCATGATGGCATCTTCTTCGGAGAAAACCCCAGAAGTTGCGACGTCTTTGGATAATTGCGGTACTAAAGACTTAAGGAACCACTCAAGCAGGAATGCTGGTGGAACTGGTACTTTGATGAGACTCTTTCGGCATCGCCACTCTCGGATATGATCAGAGATATGGTTCGCTGTCGTCTGCTCGAAATTGGCTAGCAACTCTGTGCTGACGTCGTATCTCACAGGTAACTGGAAATGGTTAAGGAAGGCCATTGCCAGTTCCCCAAAAGAAGAGTATCGTGAACGATCAAGCTCTATGTACCATTTCGCGGCACTCCCAATAAGAGTGCGTTGAAACAATCGCAACTGGACGGAGTCATATTTCAGTGAGTTAGATGAACACCAAAGGTGGAAAGTGGTCACGTGATCACTTGGATCTTCGTTAGGCTTGGCCTCGAACTTTGGAATGTCCGAAGGCAACTTTGTTGGCATAGGAGGCCAACGCGGATCATGATAGATAGGATCATTTAACAACCGTGTCAAATCTGGCAAGTGTAACGTCGCCAAGAATGGTAGTTTGGGTTGCTGCTGATAGCCTGGGAAAAAGGGTCCTGGAGTTTGACTGGCACCAGGTTGCCAGGAAAAGTTTGGATGCTGGACTGGGTTCTGGTAGAAACCATGGCCCTGACCAGCGTAAGGGTTTTGCATCTGTGGAGACATCAGTGGATGATTCCCCATAAAGGACATAGGATGTTGGGCATTCATCGTGTTTGACGAACTTTGGGAAGGATTACTCCATGCCGGTCCTAATGGGAGAGGCATAGAAGTCTGTCTGGGGTTCCATTGACTGTGGAAAGAATTACTCCAGAATGGAATTCCAGAGGAAGGAACGGATCCTTGTCCTGAGTTCCAAGGTCCTGGTATATGTGCCCCCAACGCAGGAATAGTACCCTGTGCCGGAGTAGACTGTCCAAAAATGGGTGTGCCCCCAGATGGGAAAGCAGTAGATGCGAAAGTGTTATTACCAAACATCCCATTCCAAACAAACGGTGATGAACCTACTGGCTGAGTTTGCGTAGGTGTTGCTTGACTCCCGGCTCCAAAGAAACTTGTGTGTGTAGGCTGCCCGACGGACTGCTGATGCAGACCACCGAGCGAAGGGGACGAAGGAGAGATATGACCTCCAGCGTAAGGAAAAGTGTTGAAAGGGACAGGAATGCCCCAAGTTGACCTTGCAGAGGAGCGTTAGAGCTCCCTGCCCCCAGAGCCAAAGTCTGTAAAGTGGAGTGAGTGAGTGCAGGACTTGTACCTGAACTAGGCATACCATATGAAAATGGAGGGCCTGTCGCACTAGGTGTGAAGGGAGGTGTGGCCGTCGTGATAGATGGGGTCGGTCCACTGTGCGACGTAGTTGTGACCGAGACCATGGTGGCCCAGACCGTCAACAAAGGCAAGTTAGGAGAAGGTTCTCCTGTGGTAGCAACGGTGATGGGAATGGAAGAATTCCTAGGGGAAGTAACAACGTTTGTTGCCATAGCTGTATGAGGCACTGACAGACGTTCGTAAAATTGAATTGGCACAATAACTTGCGGCCAAGTATCAGTGGTTGAGGTTTCAACCGAACCAATATTGGCGGTTGATTCCTCCGGGAGTTGTTTGGACTCAATGGTTGGTAACCCGGTTGCTTCGAAAGACCCTTGTTGGTCTAGCTTCCGCCTCAATGGTGGCGGGGGTGGCTCCAGGATAACCGGCGGTAGGCCCAGAAGCCTTCGTGACTGGCGGAGCTCTGAATCCTCCACTGTGTGAGAAGATTCATGACACACTAAGGTATTCTACACGATCAAACAATAACACACACTAAAAAGAAGCCCCTAAGAGATAAATCAAGCAAACACTAAACTAGTTGGAAGAACAGTTACAACAACCAACACTAGAGCAACTTACCGGTGCAAGTGAAACTCGAATACGGAAGTACCCTCCGGGTATACTCTGCAAAGCGTGGCCCGATGTCTGTCCTAGGTACCACGGTATACCCCCGCAGTCACCTGTGTATGTCCCTAGAAAAGATTGGCAACTAGTTTTACAGCACGCGAACAGTCACCAGGCGGGTACAGTCGATAGTCGGGTAGACCACAATGAGCAGGGTATCAAGCCCGAAACCTGTCAAGGGTATCAAGAGAAAATGGTCTGGAAGACAACTGAGGACCTCGAACGGATTCGAGACCCACGAAGCCTCGTGGCAAATGCAAACGACGGAATCCCTTGACAAATCCTCGATATGTGTTCTCCACTACGCTTGGTCCAGCTTTGGAGGGGTTATCTCCGCTACCTTTCCTTACGCGACCTCGTGTTTAGCCCCTGTGTTAGAGGGGGTTCCTAGATAACTTTCACGTAACTGGTCTTCTACACTCCCTATGACAGACTCCAATGTTTGGTTTGAGTGGCCTTGGAGAGTTTACTCTCCAACCTATTCCAAGGCCCTAGTCCTGAGCTAGCGTATGAACCCTACAAACAAAAAGTCTAATAGTTTTTAATTAGCGTTGCTTTTAAAGGGATTTTTTACGTCACAAGGTATGGAGGTGAATCTGATGGTGTGTAAAGACTCAAAGCAAAATGAATAAGAAATGCTTGAAAACAAAAACTTTTACAAAAAATGCAAAAATCTGCAACTTTTCAACAAGAAAGACTTCTTTTTCTTTTCGAATTTTCTAAGATTTCATACAAAAACTTATGAAAAGAGACTTCTTCCTAGCTACTGATGCAACAATAAAATCTTCAAACAAAGAAGAAAATGAACAAGATTTTTTTTTTTTTTTTATTTAATTACAAAATGAAGCAACAAAGGGAAAATGCCGACAAGCACAAAACCAAGAAAACAAAATAAAATTATGGCTTAAAGCGCAGATCGCAAAGAACCAGAGCAAAGACGCCCAATGGCAATCAAGAAAGCATCGATTCTAACACTTGTCTAAAAACCATAAAACAAATTTTTTCTTTTGTCTTTTCTATCAAAACATCAACTAAGAAAAACACAGGCTAAGGATAAGAGACCCTAACCTACTGACTGTGCAACCCTAGACTCAAAACCTCTGAGAGGAAAAACTTCTCACCACAAGAGGGGATGACTGCCCCACCCTAAATCAAAAGCAACCTAACAAGCCCGCGACTGTCACTGAAACAACACGTGTGCAAACACGTGCTGAGCTATAACAGAGCGCAGGTACCTGCAGGCTGAACTGATACAGGCCGCGTGTATGTGCAAAATCCAAGACAAAACTAACCACAAACAGCCCAGACCTGGAAGAGGCCTCTGGTATTGACAACTAGGGTCTCTTGAAGGCTTGGATGCTTCTTCTTTAACAGAAAAGGAAAATAAATGCAAAAAATAACAAACACAATAAAGCAGACTGAGACAAGACTGTGAACCAGCAAGACCCATACAGGATCCAGAAAGCCCCCTGAGAATGTAAAATTCTGACAGGAAAGAGGAGACTGCCTCTTAAGCTCTCTGAGTCCTACACGCTACTGAAACCTCTACAACAAGCATTCAAACGCGGGCTGTAGAAGGTTAGGGCGCGGGTTACACGCGTGCAGGCCTTCTGCAGGCCGCGTGTACCTCTGTGTGTCCCGATAATAAATGTCAAGCAAGAGTCAAGGAAAATATGGTATTAAGAACCAGGTTCCTTGCTAGCTCTGACCTAACAGAAAACAGACAAACAAAGAAACATAAAATCTACTTCTTTAAACTACCCAAAACCTCAATTAAATCCGAAAACCCTAAGAGTAATATCCCCAGTGGAGTCGCCAATTTTGTTGTTGGGAAATAATACCCTACAGACTAACAAGCTAGGGCTGAACTTGTACGCAGATCATGACCTTAAAGAAATCACTTTTAACGTATCACCCCAATACTCAAACACCTTTTTCACACACAAGCATGGGAAAGACCTACTAACCTTTTTCTATTGATGTTTGATGTAGATCCTCCATTGCGCTTTTTCCGCTTGCTTTCGCTGCTCCTTCCAAAGACAATCCTACAATCAAGACAAAACACTACGCATGCATGCTATTTTTCTACCTAAGGGTTAGAGATTAAGCATAAATCAAATAAAATATATATCACTCATTCATTGGGACGGAAAAAGTATTCTTTTATTAATCTCAAGATGAATCAACTTACAATAATGATAGAGATCGCCCACCGTTCCTCGATCCTGATCCTGGGCTCCTCCTCTTCTTTGTCCTCCAACTGCTTTGCTTGAATTCTTCTTAGGCTTGAGGAAAGGCTAAAGGGTTGGGACAAAATGGATTCGGCAATTGGGTAGAGTTTCGTTGCTATCTTTTTCCTCTTCCAAATAGTACCCCTACCCCTTCTTTTATAGGCTAGAAGGAGCTAGGGTTTTGGACGAACTCTCGGCCTTGCATGGCTGGGAGTTTTAGTTAACTGACCCAAAGATTTTTGTCCCGTCGGCAACTTTCCTGTTTTTGTGCTTTGTTAGGTAAATGCGGGCTGTAGTAGGCCAGCCAGCATTCCAACGCGTGCAGTAGTAGGCTTGCCAGTGTTCCAACGCGTGCAGTAGTAGGTTAGGGCGTGTTTTACATGATTTAAGAGGATTTTCAAGAGTTTATTCAGCATGGCTTTGTCAAGGAATGGATATGAGTTGGCCTGATTCCAGGTAAGCATGTGTGGTGCAATTTAGGGTTATAACAGTATCGCCACGACCAATAGTCATTAGTTCGAGTCATTATGGAAGATCTTTTTCTAAACTGTTGCAACCTCCGAATGGTTTGATCCTTCGCCTCAATCTCATGACGAAGCTAAGAAATCAGTTTATTCAACTAAGAAATGTTTTTTTCTTGGGATTCAGAAAGATAACAATTGTCAGTAGGCAGTTTACCTAAGATACATGAAATATCATTAAATAACCTAAGCTACATGAAATATCATTAAATAAATATGTGTATAGAGCTCAACGTACCAACTACCACGAGCACAACTAATCTGTCATGCACTTTGCTTAAGCATGGATTTAAATGGCTCAATCACATGAGGCATTCGTTCTTACAATTCCATGATGCCAAGATGTTGATTACTCCGAAATTGAAAAAGAATGCATGTTCAACAAGTGTCCACATAGTTTCAACTTGGAATTTTCCCTACCAGTAATCCCATTGTAGGAAACATTTCAGATAGGAAACATCCCAAACACTTTTGGAAAGCTGGAGAAAATTATTAGTCTCGACCTTTCTCATAATTCATTGGAAGGCAATATTCCAAGCATCTTTGCTGATATGAAGCTTTAATCTTTCTTAAAATTTTATCTTTCCTTCAATAATGTTTATGGACGTGTTCCTTTTGCTCTAAATAAAGCAATTTCTACTACTATCTTTAGGGGAAATTTTTCAATTCGTGCCTAGACAACTAATGAAAAAACATTGCTCCAATACTGGAACCAATCACAATTACAAAGGACTTCAAATATGTACCCAGTCGGTGTTGTTCAAACACCAGGATCAAGGGGGATTCAATTAAGGTTGTGGACGCGACTTAGCACATCAGGTACGTATATTATTTCTAAACGTTGGCATATATAGAATCTTTTTTGTTTAGTCACACCAGTAATTTTTTTTTAAATATATATTTGCAGAGAATTTTAGGATGCATCTAGAAAAGAGAGGGGGGGTTATTTGGGGATAAGAATCTCTAAACGAACGAGTTATCCTTATTGAGTGGCTTAAACAACCAATCTCAGGACCATAGGAATAGGGAATATGTTGAGGGAAGGAGTTTCATTGGAAAGTGATATCCTACTGTTCCAGAAGAACCAACAATGACAAGGCCAAAGGCCAACTTCTTAGGTAAGCTCAGAACTATTCAAAGAATACAAAAATCTTATACCCTGGGCTACAAGTGAGCCAACTTCTTAGGTAAGCTAAAAAATATTCAAAGAATATGTAAATCTTACACCCTAGGCTAAGGTGATAGTAATTTGAAAAGAAAGAAATAGAATTTACCTGATAGTGATGATAATTTCCTTCACATGATCGTGATGAAACTACAACATTGATTATTGTTAAATATATAAATGTGTGGAATTTTTTATATATTGTAGATATGGGTATCTCCATAAGAAAAAATATATTTCTTACCAGGTGCAGTGCAAGTACTTGTACCAGGTGCAACGCAGGTTCAAAGGTGCAAAAGAACAACTAAGGTGGATATTTGGAAGTGCAAAGATAAGGGGATGAAATTCAAGGGGTCGAGATTTTTATTGAATAAAATCTTTCAAAATTGTACTGAAGAAGGTTGAAACTGCATGCAACCTTGGGATATGAGATTGAGTAGGTAAAGTAAAGAATTTGCAACCACAGGTAGAACCAACACATTTGCATCCATAGGTTTTGTAGGTTTGCATGATGGTATAGGTGGAAGCCACAGATCAACTGACCATGGATTATACATTGCAACAAACATTCAATATTAACATTTAATGTTAAGAAGTAATGTTAGAGTAATTTCTAGCATTACTTCGTTGGGGAAAAAGCACTATTCAAAGGTATACTTTAAAGAGAGATAAAGTAAGGTATCTTCTCCCTTTTCCTTGGGAAGAGGCCAAATAAGACGTCCAATTCAAAACATAGGTTAAGTTAATTGAATTTCAAGTAAAGTTGTATGAATTTCCGGAGACTTTGGTTAAAACACTACAAATTTATTGGATTTTGTGCCATGTTAATAACAAAAGAAAAATATTGATTACTAATAGTCCCTCAACTTGAAGGGCAGGGACTACATGAGTTTTATGTTTTAGAGCCTGCAGATTTGTCCAGTTGAACCGTCTTTATTACCTATGTGATTAATCTACCAAATAGCCAATAGATGTGTTCCAGTCATATTTGCTGCATACCTTACTTATCGAGTCCATGCCCTACCTAGAGCCTATTCCCTACAGGCCTAACCAAATATTTAGGTTAAAGATGGATTGTTATAGAACCTGGGCGGGAAAGCATGTCCCTAGTACACAACTGCCATCAAGAAGGAGTTTATTTTGTTAGTTGCATCACCAGGACCAAAATTCATTAGTGTCATTCATTATGGAAGATCTTTTGCTAAAGTGTTGCAACCTCTGGATGGTCTGATCCTTCCCATCAATCTCATGACAAAGTCGAGAAATCAATTTATTCAATTCAACAATGGTTTCTTCCTTCGATTCAGAAAGATAACAATTGTCAGTAGGCAGTTTACCTAAGCTACATGAAATATCAATAAATAAATAGGTGTATAGAGCTCAACGTACCAACTACCGTGAGCACAACTAATCAATCATGCACTTTGATTAAGCATGGATTTAGATGGCTCAATCGCATGAGGTGTTCGATATTATGATTCCACGAGGCCAATATGTTGATTACTCCGAAATTGAAAAATAACACATGTTCAATAAGTGTCCACATAGTTTCAACTTGGTTTTCTCCCTACCATTAATCCCATTGTAGAAAACATCCCAGACAAGAAACATCCCAAAGACTTTTGGAAAGTTGGAGCAACTTATTAGTCTCAACCTTTCTCATAATTCATTGGAAGGCAAGATTCCAAGCAACTTTGCCGATCTGAAGCTTTAATCTTTCTTAAAATTTGATCTTTCCTTCAATAATGTTTCTGGCCATGTTCCTTTTTCTCTAAATAATACAATTTATAATGCTAGATTTAGGGGAAATTTCTCACTTCGTGCACAAACAACCAATGACAAAAAATTGCTCCAATACTGGAACCAGTCACAGTTACAAAGGACTTCAAATATGTATGTAGTCAGTGTTGTTCAAACGCCAAGATCAAGGGGGATTCAATTAAGGTTGTGGGTGAGACTTAGCACATCAGGTAAGTATATTATTTCTAAACGTTGGCATGTATAGAATTTGTTTGTTCAATCACACTAGTAAATTTATTTTTTAAATATATGTTTGTAGAGAATTTTAGGATGCATCTAGAAAAGAGAGGGGGGTCATTTTTGGGCTGAGAAGATCTAAATGATTGATTTATCCTTATCCATTGGATTAAACATCCAATCTCGAGACCATAGGAACAGGGATGACGTTGAGGGATGGAGTTTCATTGGAAAGTGCTATCCTATTGTTGCAGAAGAACCAATGATGACAGGGCCAAAAGCCAATTTCTTAGGTAAGATCAGAGCTATTCAAAGAATACAAAAATCTTATACCCTGGGCTGTAGGTGAGCCGACTTCTCAGGTAAGATCAAAACTATTCAAAGAATATGTAAATTTTACACCCTAGGCTACAAATGACAGTAATTTGAAAATAAAGAAAAAAAATTTACCTGATAGTGATGATAATTTCCTTCACATGATCGTGATGAAATTGCAACATTGATTATTGTTAAATATATAAATGTGTGGAACAAATTTTATAATTTAGAGATGGGTATATCCATAATAAAAAATATATCTCTTACCAGGTTCAGTGCAAGTACTTGTACTAGGTGCAACGTAGGTTCAAAGGGGTAAAAGAACAACTAAGGTGGATCTTTGGAAGTGCAAAGATAAGGGGATGAAATTCAAGGGACCAAGGCTTTTATTGAAGAAAAGATTTTAAAATTGTATTGAAGAAGGTTGAAGTTGCATGCAACCTTGGGGTATGAGATTGAGTAGGTAAAGTAAAGAATTTGCAACCGCGGGTAGAACCAACACGTTTGCAGCCTTAGGTTCTGTAGGTTTTCATGATGGCATATGTGGTAGCCACAGATCATCTGACCATGGATTATATATTGCAACAAACATTCAATATTAGCATTTAATGTTAAGAATTAATACTAGAGTAATTTCTAGCATTACTTCGTTGGGGGGAAAATCAATATTCAAAGGTATGCTTTAAAGAGATATAAACTAAGGTATCTTCTCCCTTTTCCTTAGGAAGAGACCAAATAAGACGTCCAATTCAAAACATAGGTTAAGTTAATTGAATTTCAAGTCAAGTTTTATGAATTTCCGGAGACTTCGGTGAAAACACTCAAATTTATTGGGTTTTGTGCCAAGTTAATAGAAAAAGAAAAAAATCGATTACTAATAGTCCCTCAGCCCGAAGGGCAGGGACTAATAAGAATTCCTATAACGTTAAAAGTTAAAATAAGAATTCCAATAACGTTAAAAGTTAAAGTTAAAGTAGATATACTCTATTATATATATGTCTTGAAATAAGAATTCCTATAACGTTAAAAGTTAAAATCTTTGAACAATTTTTTAGTAGATATACTCTATTATATATTTATGTCTTGTATTTGAACATGACACACACACACACACACACACACACACACACACACACACACATATATAAGTTTGAGAGAGAGAGGGGTTAAAAATAGTAAAGTTTGGCAAATTAGGCACAACTCTTTTTGTTTTTCAAAAAAATAAACTATTTTTATGCAAGATGGAAATCTTAATTAATTGATCACATAAATAGATCAAAGATTAATACAAAAAATTTTACATGGTTAAACCCATCAAAGAGGGAAACAATCCACAACCCCAACAAATGCAAATACTTGTGGCAATATATTGATGCAAAAAAAAATATTGTACATAAGAGTTTTTGACAATTAATCTTCAACAAATGACCATACATGCTATTTAAATAGAGATTATCGACCAATCAAGTGATAATCCATATATCAATATAGTCATCAATATTGAGGATAATATGTGGCATTGGATCACTTTATGTCTAGAACATATTGTGGTCATGTTATGATCTAATGCCTTAAAAATGATAAGAAGTCAATGAATACAATCCACTTCGAGGGGGAAAACTCCTTTTACAATATATCGAATTCAAAGTGAAATATGAGATGAGATAAGATGATCCTAATAATAGGTCTCTTTGGTATATATGGTACATTGAAGGGTTCTAGCTGACATACAAATATAACACTATAAATGTAATAATTCAACATCTGGCGCTTAATAAGGGTTTTTATACATAACACGGGGCTTTGTCTAGGGATTAACATGCTCCTCCCCTTCAAAAAATTGTTTTCCTAAACACTTGACTAACCATGGATGTTTTTGCAAGAAGAACTCATCTTCCCATGTTGCCTCTTCCACTGGTAGGTTCTTCCATTTGACGAGGTACTATGTAATTTCTTGATAGCTCAACTACTTAATCCTTGTTTCAAGGATTTTTTTGGGTTCTAGTATGATTTTCCCTTCTTTATTAATATCTTGTAAAATAGTTTGAATTGGGATCTTATTACCAATGACCTTATTTAAGTAAGAAACATGGAAGACTAGATGTACACATGAAGATAGAGGCAACTCCAATTTGTAAGCCATACTTCCAATACTTTGCAAAACCTTATAGGGGAAATAATATTCGGGTGCTAATTTATTGTACTTCTTCTTTTTCTAGAGGGAAGTATGTTTATATATTTGTAGCCTTAGAAATACCCAATCCCCCACTTCAAATTCCCTTTAATTGCAATGTTGATTTGCTTGTTGGTTCATCCTATATTGTTCTATAACCAAGTTGTCCTTCAATAGTTCGAGAACCTATTGTTGGTCCCATATGTGTTCCTCCACTACTTGAATATTTGTATTCCATTTCAAAGGTGATGTAATGGATGGAGGATGATATCCATAAAGTTCCAGAAATGGGGACATTTTTTATGAAGTATGGAAGGATGTTTTGTACCACCATTCTTCCAAAGGAAACCACTTGAATCATTGTGTCTTTTTATCATATGAAAAACAAAAAAGATATCTTTCTAGACATTTATTCACAATCTCACTTTTCCCATCGGATTAAGGGTGGTAATATGAGCTATGAGCCAATTGAGTACCCAAATAAGAAAATAATTCAGTCCAAAAATTTCTAGTGAAAATTGTATCTCTGTCACTTAAAATAATCTTGGGGACTCCATGTTTATTTTGAATTGTTTCCATAAATGTTGCGACTATTGTAATTGATTTAAAATGATGGTAGAGAGAGAAAAAATGGGCATAATTTGTTAGTCTATCCACTACTACCATGATGAAAGTGTTTCCTTTGAATTTGGGTAAACCTATAATAAAATCCATTGAAACTTATTCCCAATATTGACTTGGTATAGATAATGGTTGTAGGATACTTGACATCCTAATTGTCTCTCCCTTATTCTATTGGTAGACCAAACATTCAAACACAAAGTTTTGAACATCAATTTTAATATATTCCCAGAAAAAATCCTTCTTGATGTTGTGGTACGTTTTCAAGAATCTTGAATGTCTTCCTATAGGAGCAACATGCAATTACAGAAGGACCTTCTATTTGATTTGGGAATTCTTACATAAATATAGGTGATCATGATACCATAATAAATAATTCTTCCATAAAAAAATTTCTAGTAAATTGTGGTCCTTTTGTATTTTTTGAATGATATTTCGTACCTCTTGATCTTTCTTCCATTATATCATTGCTTCTTCCACCCACTCAAATTGTAGAATAGAAATATCACATAGTGAACCTCCTGCTTCTTTTTCTTTCCTTGAAAGGGCATCTTCCACAACAATATGTTTTCCTCTTTTGTAGATAATTTCAAAGTCATAACCTAGAATATTTTTAACCCATTTTTGTTGCTCTTATGAATATAATAATTTCTCTAAGAAGTAATTCAAACTATCATGATTTGTTTTTACTTTGAAGTGTCTTCCTATTGGGTAAGGGAACTATTTATTCACTGCATGTAGTATGGCCAACCTTTATTTTTCATAAATGGGTTTGAGTAAGTTTTTTTATTTAAGTTATCATATTTCAAAGGCAAGGGGTCTTTCATATTACATTAAAAATGCACCAATTCCACGACCTAAGTCATCAAACTCCATAATAAAAAAAATTGTGAAGTTAGGTATGGCTAGGATAGGAGTTGTACACATATCCTCCTTAATATTTTCAAAATATTTGATTGTTGCTTCAATCCAAGAAAATCCTTCCTTCCTTAATAATGTTGTTAGAGGTGTTGCTATTTTACCATAGTTATTGAAAAACTTGTGGTAATAACATATCAATCCTAAGAATCATCAAATTTTTTCAAGGTTTTGGGAACTGACCATTCCCTCATATCTTCAGTTTTTTTAGGGTCCACTTTTACACATTCATGAGATACAATGTGACCAAAATATTCCACTTCCTGAACCCCAAAGGCACACTTGGAAGGATTTGCATAAAGTTTCCACTCTTCCAATAGTTGTAAAACTCTTTCAACATGTTGTACATGCCCTTGAAAATATTTGTTGTAGATTGGTATGTCATCAAAAAATACTAACACAAATTTTCTAAGCAAGGGATTGAAAAAATAATTCATCAAGCTTTGAAATCTTGAAGGTGCATTAGTAAGTCCAAATGGCGTAACCAAAAGCTCATAATGACCTTCATGTGTTCTAAAAGTTGTTTGGGAATGTCTTCATGAATCGTTCTAATTTGATGATATCCTGAATGAAGATCCAACTTGGTAAATAATTTTTAATCATGTAATTCATCAATGATAGGAATATGAAACTTATCTTTGATAGTCATTTTATTGAGTTGTCTATAATATGGACACATATTCCATGAATCATTCTTTTCTGTAACCATCACCACTAGTTAAGAGAAAGAAATTTGGCTAGGTTGAATGATGTTGACCTATAACATTTCTTGGATCATACACTCAATATTACTCTTCATATGGATACCTATAAAGCCTAATGTTAGGTTGTACACTTACTAGTTGAAAATAAATAACATGGTTATGATATCAAGCGTGTGGAATACTCTTAGGCACTTCACCAAATACCTTGGAATGATGGTTAATAAGTATTTGGAGATATAATGGAGTAGAGGATACAAGTGTTTGAACATCCAATGAGCACAATTGTACAATTACACCATGGTGTCCCTTTTTGAGCAAATTTTTCATGTTATTAGAGTTTATCACCTTAGAGGGTTTCCCTTGGATGCCTCTAAGCTCAATTTCCTTTCCATCTGAGGAAAATATCATGAAAATATATTGAAAATTAAGGGACATTGTTTCCAATGATTGTAACCATTGGACCCCTAATACAACATCAACACCACCCATTTGGATGGAAATCATGGGACTATCCAAAAAATACTCCCTAATGTTGAGGTTAAAACTATGGAACTTCCTAGAATAATTTATCGTACCTCAATATACAATAATTAATTGAAAATTTGGTGATGAATATACAAAGAAATTGAGATCTTTTGCTAATTTGTAATTGATGAAATTATGGGTGATACCAGAATTAATCAATATTGTTACATTTTTATTTTTGATACATACTTTTATCTTGAAGGTTTGTGGAGTATAGATGTCGACCAATGCATGACAAGATAATGCTAGAGTAATGATCCATAAGGATCCAGGGAACATCACAGAAGTTTGAGAAGTGTCCCAGGAGGCTTAGAATGGCCTCGAAAAATGAGAAAGGGAAAAAATTCAAAGTCTTCAAAGCTCAGAAAAATTGACATCATCACGAAGAGCGCGTCGTAATATTTCCAACAGTGTAAACAGTTCGTTAAATGAAGTTATGGATATTCGAAAGATACTTACAATCAAAGTTTTTGTCAACCTAGACCAGTCAACAAGGCTGAGTCAACATCCGTACTGCTGACATCATCATCAGTACGGATGATGCCAACGTCTGTACAGGGTATGTGTCACTATCAGAGATCGACATGTATCATGATGATATGAGCATGAGGTCAACATGATGACGTGGAAGCACCAGAGGTTGCCACGTGTCACTCATTTTTGTCACTTTCAGGTCAACATTTGGACCAATAAAAAAGTGCCAGATGGCAGGTGTACAAGACGTGACAGAAACATGGCATCCATACAACCACATGGAAGGTGACGTGGCATGTGACGTGGAAGGCATAGTGGTAGTGATGTCAGCATGCTTGCATGGCCCAATGATAGCATGCCGCATAACATGCTGATTCGACACTTCAGGCCGAAAAATGTGCCAATGAAATTATGCCACGTGGCACACCAAGGTGATGCCATGTGGCCTAAGGATAACGTGACAAGTGGCATCAAGTGAGCAGGGACAATTAGAATATGGCTTGGCAGACAGGTGGGCCAATGGATGGTTGCCACATGACCCAGTCATGGGCTTCCACGTGGCAGTAGGAAAATGCCCAATGAGGATCCGTAACAAATTTTCCAAATTTAAAATGGGGTTGGCCAATGACCATTAACCCTAGTCCACTAGACTTGGCACTCCAATATATCTGGAAAACGGTTCCGCCAAATCCGGCCTCATTCCGCCAAAACTTGGCATACTCCACTAAATATGGTGGGGTTATAAACTTAGTAAATGGTTGAAACAATGTGCCAAAATCGAGGCGTGCAGGTTTGACCTCAAAAGCTACCCCAAACCAACGCCTTCTTTTAGCCATCCGCCAACCACTAGGCCAACGACATTTGTTGGTCAATCCGCCCAAGTTTTTATTTAAAAACATATTTTACCAATGCACGGGGAAGAAGAAAGAGCATGCCAGTATATACGAATCCATACCAAGCATGGATTTCAATGCATATTCCAGTGCATTAATTGAAGAGGCTTGGACATAGATTGAGGTAGAGGTCCAAAGGAGGCTGAAGGTTACAGTTTCCGATGGAGACGATTTGGCAGTCGATTTTGGGTAATTCGACAACGTGAATCAAATGGTGATATATGTTTCAACAACAGAGACTTCGATCAACAAGTTAAATTCTGGAAGAGAAAATGTAAACATGCTTTTTATTATGTTGTTTTCTCATTGAATGTTGCAACATAGTATGCTTGATACAGGTCTAAAGGAGCATGGAGAGGCTGCAACAAGATAGCAAGACCAACTTATTCCTGCTATTTCTTCCTTTCTTCTCTTCTTACACATAAAACCAATCAACTAAATGTGACAGAGAATTTGTGGCACTTGGATGATAAGTGGCCAACAAAGCAGTCATGAATCTCATAGTTTCAGGATCTATGTATGGGCTGCATATATGCTTGGATCTGAGTGGGAAATCTAAGGAATTCTATAGCTCCCTGATGATGGGGGTCATTTATTATTATTCCTCTTTTTCTGTATTGAGTATGTAGGAATGATGTCCATGTCAGCATCATGGATGCCTCATGAGAATGATAAGTTGTGAAGATTTTAAACATTCTTAATCACATTACGATATCTTGTCGCCATCACCGAAAGGGGACTTTGGCATTACAACTTGTAAAGGAGAGACATCATTAAAATGAGGAGAATAAAGTGGTCAAGCTTTGGAGAGAGACCCGGAGATGTATCCCACATCGTGTGAACTCTGTTATCAAGGGAAGTGTCATATCTCTTATGTGTATTATGTTCTTATGTTTCTTTTCATGAATTTCCACACATAGCTTATTAAAGGAAGACATGACATACAACACATAAGGAAGCTAAAAGAGGCTTTAATTCAATTTGGATTCAAGACCATAAAGAGTTCAAATTTACCTTTAATTGCAATCCTCTCAAGTAAAACGATCTATAACTGACCCTTTGGAGGAGTGACAGGATCAAACAATTATTGGAAACTAATAACCCCCCATTTTTAGATCAAATGGTATCAGAGTAGGCTTGATACCAATTGCAGGTGTTGAAGCTGAGAATGGCAAGATCGCCAACACAGTTTTGGTTCGATGAGCTTCAAGAGCTCAACCAAATCGTTCAAGAAGAGAATGTTGGATTGAAGACATTGTTGCGTGTTGCAGAGGAGGAGAACCAAAGGTTGCAAGAGAAGCTGCAAGCCATGAAGGTGTAGACAGGGGAAGGCTCTATGAATGAGATGGTGATAAGACCATTTTGTAAGCATGGAGACTTCACCAGTTACGAGTTTTATCACTCCAAGAGTCACTCTAGGTTGTAGCTCGAGTGAGGTTGGTAACTTAATCAATAGCTCAATGTAAGGTATGAAAATGGATAAAAATGAATGATTTACTCAATAAATCCCTCACTCAAGAATCACTTGAATACATTCAGACAAAATAAGGCCCTCAAAGGTACTTATCATATGTTTTTACAGATTGATATCGATGAATAACACTTACTATACCAACAAGATCATGTACATTAAAACTACATATGAAAGGATGATTATAACAAGAAAATGTACTTGTAGTTTTGTCTACCAATGCAATGATAAAATGAATTTCATCAATCATTGTATAAACAAAGATAAATGAGCATAAAATTCATTCATTGACAAGTACAGAAAGAGATATATGAAATGAGGAATCTGAACAAATACAAAGAGAAGTTCTTATATTGCAATATGTGCTTCAAAATGTCTGCTACAAAAGAGTCTATTAAGGTCTTCCACTTTGAACCCCCTTCCTTTCAGCTCCTCCCTTTGGTTCTCTTTATAGAGATATTATATGCTCATCTATATCCACAATAAATTGATCCTATAACCCATTTACCTCTCTTTAGATATCTAAGTCAAATCCAAATTTATGAGGTGGCTAACAAAAACAGAGTATAAAATTTATGGAAATATGATGCTCAAATATTGACCTATATCTCTCAACTAAAAATATATTTTGGAAACCTAAGTGGGGTTTTTTAAGAGGATATTGTTCTTGTGAAAAATCTCTCTCACTTTCCAAAAATACCTTTCCATATCATCATAATCTATCTGCAAAAAATATGACTAAAACAAGAAAATACAAATTTCCAAATCTAGTCATATTCCTACATTCTAGGATTTGATCCCTAGAATGTTTCCATTGAGGAAATGAAGCACCACTTGCATGATTTTATGGGGGATGATCTTATATTCAAATATATGTGGCCACCTTCACCCAAAAATCCTCTTTCCAAGTCTAATTTTGACCAAAACTCTTCCACGTTGAAAACAGACTGGTTTGCAGCGCAAATAGTGAAAAAAAAGCAGTTTGCACTACAAACTCTCGAAGGTGACTATTTTTCCAAACTGCTTGAAAACTAACTTATGAAGTGAATCAAAGGCTGGAAATTTTCTCTTTATACCTGATATTTCTTAACATAACCTGTAATATTCCTAATCACATCAACTTTGATCATTTAAACTTCCCCATACATCATTTTGCAAAATTAGGGTTTATGCCAAAATGTGACACTCCAAGTGCTTTAGACAAGCACTCAATACCTATGAAATTACTGCTTGGAAGCCTGATACTATTCACCCTGAAGAAAAACCTTTGCAATACTGTCACNCCCATACATCATTTTGCAAAATTAGGGTTTATGCCAAAATGTGACACTCCAAGTGCTTTAGACAAGCACTCAATACCTATGAAATTACTGCTTGGAAGCCTGATACTATTCACCCTGAAGAAAAACCTTTGCAATACTGTCACCGTAAACATATGCCTCTTTGAAAAGATCAACCAATCAACCCTTAGTTCATATGAAACAAAGTATGCAGTAAATGCACATCTTTGTGTATTTACACTTACTAAGGTTTTCATCTTTCAATATATGAGTCTATAAGGCATGTGGACTCAACTCTTCGTCAACACAATTTGTAAAAATATACCTTATATCTCCCTAATACATCAATTTTATATGTGTAACTTCATATGTTTAAAATAAACATAGAAGTTTTTTGGAAATGATATATATATATATAATGTCTCAAAACTGAAAGAAGACTTCCTCTAAGATTCTACCATATACACCCTCCACTGAACTATGTCAAATTACTCACCATTAAAGAACCAAAACAGAGTGCATGTCTTCATTATTGGTTGTTTCATATCAAAACCTTAGCAAGATAACCGTGTTATGCTCTTTTGTACTTGTGAGGGCTATAAATCTTCCACGATAGATAAAATTCTCTGCAAGTGACTTGGATTTGTACTCACCAAAACCTTAACATACTTGAATCTTACTTCATTAGGGATATCATATGCAAAAAAAAATAAAAAATGTTCAACATTTTGAAGACAAAAGGTGGACAGTGAACCCCTTCATGAATACCAAAACTTGAGCACAAAAAAATTGAAAATACCCTGGTAAATCGATCATGTTGCTTGTAATAACTAAGAGAAGTGGTCTCTATCATGAATATTGCATATTTATTATTTATTAAGCATGTTCTTAGCCAAATATATGTCTTCAGTCATATCACCCATTCAAGTAGTAAGATGCTTACTCAATGTGGCATTCTTCTGCTTTAGTATTTTATTTTTCTCGCAATGTGCTTAAACTCTTGTTGAAATCGATCCATTTGACTGACAACCTGATTCATGAGTATATCATTGGTTTTATTCAATATTTGATTTTCCTCCTTGAGGTTCTTGACAAATCCCTAGACATCTCAAGATGATAGCCCTCTAACTTCAGGCAATACCTCCAACAACCCATACTCTTGAAGGAGTCTATGTAGTCTGGATTTTTTTCAATCAAGCTCATATCGAAAGGTTCAAACCTATACAGGGACCCTGATATTTTACTAGGAATAATATCCTTGGGAGCCATCTGAAAACTAATCTGTTACAAAGAACACTTCTTCACACAAAAGTCAGTTTACAAAAACCAACAAAATGCTTTCAACATGCAAAATCCCTGTGGAAAATTCAAGACTGGTGGCTACTTGAGTGTTAGAGGAAGATTTGAATGCTTGATGATGAATTTTGAGCTTATAGAATCCTCTTCGATATGCTTTCCCCAATCAAAGAGATTTCAAATGATAAAATAAAGAAACAACACGAGTTTGTAGCACTTCATGTACAAAAGTGACCAAATGCACTACAAACTCGTCATAATGGAAAATGATGATAAGACAAAGGTCAAATCCTGAATTCATTTGTAATCATGGATCATTAAGGACCAAAACTAACTCTTGATAATCCCTAACTCACTTTTAGGATGTAAAAATCTTAGGACAATGACCTTGATGACCACTTAGTCATCTACCAACATCATTTTGACATGACCAAGACTTGATGACTGGACTCAATGAAGGAAACATCATGTTGAATGACTAGAGAAAAAAAAGACTTAACAACTGCAAGGACTCAAGATACTAGAATTTTCTAGGAGCTAACATCTGGCTCCAACCGGGATGGAAACTTCCCTGTGAGGTTGCCAATAACCTAGTAGTTCCAGTTGACTTGTCCATTGGGCTATGGAGTCATTGGGCCTGTGCAACCAATTCCCTAGAAACCTTCAAGATTTTATATTCACTTCTGTCATACCCTGATATACTAAAAACAACTCTTCTTATTCATTGAAATTGAAAACAAATGCTCAACTACTGGGCTTATTCATGTACTTCACTATTCTAATCCATCTGTATTACTACTGGCTCAAGTGAAATAATGTTTCCAATGTAACCATACAAGTAAACTCATGACTGAAAGAATTATTTTTATGCCACTGATTAGAACATAATAATAAAATCACAACAGTGACCATACAAACTCTTTAAGGAGATCACACTCACTGTCAAATGCAAGTGTTATGATAAAATCTGAAAAATTAAGAGAGTCTAAGAGATAAGACTCAAGTAAGGCTGCCATGGGATCTTAAAAACCATGGTCATCATCATACAGATTCAAAATCATTGACTGCTCATGTATGTCTTCCCCTTTTCTATATCCTTGTGACTTAGATCCATCACTATGATGTTCTGGCCCATTACAACTGACAATTTCTGAGAGAAAAGAAGAGATATGTTCTTGGTATTCTACATCATTGTCTCCATAATGATCAAATTAAGGAGGATTCTTTAAAAATATATCACAAGAGAATTGTTGATTACTTTCACCAACAATGATATCTTTAAAAGAAGTGTCAAAACTAAAGAGTTTTTCATTGGAATTTTGAACAATAGACTCATAACTATCATCAACCATAGCATAATTACCTTGTTGATCATCTCCTTGCTGAAAAATAGAACTAGATGAGATTCCATTAGTCAACAACCCTTCATAAACTTTAAAATTTTCCTCATCATCACTATATTCGTCAAATATGGGAACATTAGGATAAAATCCTAATGGCATAGATGAATATTTCTACATATAATAATCATCAATGTGATTTTGAAACATATTTGAAATAACATCACCTTCTTCCTCATCATTATCATCCTTCTCATCTAGATTTGAATCAACAGGTTCATAAGAAGCACGATCTAAAGCATCCTCAGCTATGCAATCATCAATATTACTATCAATTATATCTGGTAGATATTCTTCTTTGGAAACAAAAATAGAAATAATTTCATCATCATATGTATCTTCATTAATATATTCACTTTCATCCTCACTACTAGAAGAAACAACATGCCGAATATCTGAATGAAACTCCTCACAACAATGCTAAAAAGGAAGTTCCTGAGAAAAATACCTTTCACATCGATGATGGAATGCTATATGAAATTATTTTAAAGAAGATATGCTAGAAGGAGGTAAGGATCGATAGCATTCACGAGCATCTCCGTCCAATGAATACATAAACATCTTCATGCACACATCTTCATCATGTATATGTAACTGAACCATATATTGATGAAATATGATGAGGTGATCTGAAGTATTATCCTCTTTCTTTTATCTGAATTGAGGAAGGAAGTCTCCCCAAATATCCATAAGGGGTACTGGATGTGGGAAACTAGGGACTGCAAAAAATTTAAGAGGTGCAAAACTCCTAGCCAAAAGAGCAACAAATGCCTTTGACATTTGAAGATTGTGGAGTCACCACTGAATTTGTCCTTCATGGAGTCGCCATATAGAAGATTACAACCAATATGATGCCCAACCTTTGTCTATCATCAAAATCTAGAACTATGTTGTTTCCCAGGGAATCTTGCTTCAAACTTGTTCCCCAGCAACAATGCCAATTTTTTATCACTCCACGAGTCACTCTAGGTTGTAGCTCGAGTGAGCTTGGTAACTTAATCAATAGCTCAATGTAAGGTATGAAAATGGATAAAAAATGATTGATTTACTCAATAAATCCCTCACTCAAGACTCACTTGAATACATTTAGACAAAATAAGGCCCTCAAAGGTACTGATCAGATGGTTTTATAGACTGAGGTGGATGAAGAATGCTTACTATATCGGCAAGATCATGTACATTAAAAATGCATAGGAAAGGTTGATTATAACAAGGAAAAGTACTTGTAGTTTTTTCTACCAATGAAATGATAAAATGACTTTCATCAATCACTGTATAAAAAAAGATAAATGAACATAACATTCATTCATTGACACATACAAAAATAGATATATTAAATGAGGAATCTGAACAAATACAGAGAGAAGTGCTTATATTCCAATATGTGCTTCAAAAGGTCTTGTACAAAAGAGTCTAATAAGGTCTTCCACTTTGAACCCCCTTCCTTTCAGTTCCTCCCTTTGGTGATATTTATAGAGAGATTACATTCTCATCTAGATACACAATAAATGGATCCTATAACCTCTTTACCTCTCTTTAGATATCTAAGTCAAATCCAAATTTATGAGGTGGCTAGCAAAAATAGAGTACAAAATTTCTGTAAATATGATGCTCAAAGATTGACCTATATCTCTCAAATAAAAACATATTTTGGAAAACTGAGAGAGGTTTTTTAAGAGGAGCTCGTTATTGTGAAAAATTGCTCCCACTTTACAAAAATACCTTTCCATATCATCATAATCTATCTCCAAAATATATGACTAAAACATGAAAATACAAATTTCCAAATCTAGTCATATTCCTACATTCTAGGATTTGATCCCTAGAATGTTTCCATTGAGGAAACGAAGTGCCACTGCATAATTGGATGGGGGATGATCTTATATTAGAATATATGTGGCCACCTTGACCCAAAAATCCTATTTCCAAGTCAAATTTTGACCAAAACTCTTCCATGTTGAAAACAAATTGGTTTGCAGTGCAAATAGTGTAAAAAAGGCAATTTGCGTTGCAAACTCCTGTAGGTGACTGTTTTTCCAAATTGCTTGAAAAATGAATTATGAAGTGAATCAAAGGCTGGAAATGGTCCATTTAGACCTGATGTTTCATAACATAACCTGTAATATTCCTAAGCACATCAACTTTGATCATTTAAACTTCCCCATACATCATTTTTCAAAATTAGGGTTTATGCCAAAAATGTGACACTCCAAGTTCTTTAGACAAGCACTCAATACCTCTGAAATTACTTCTTAGAAGCCTGATACTTTGCACCCTGAAGAAAAGCCTTTGTAATACTGTCAGCGTATACATATCCCTCTTTGACAAGCTCAACCAATCAACCCTTAGTTCATATGAAACAAAGTATGCAATGAATCTACATCTCTGTGTATTTACACTTACTAAGGTTTTCATATTTCAATATATGAGTCTATAAGGGATGTGGACTCAACTCTTCATCAAAACAATTTGTAAAAATATACTTGATTTCTCCCTAAGACATCAATTTAATATGTGTAACTTCATATGTTTAAAATAAACATAGAAGTTTTTTTCAAATGCTATATATATTTAATGTCTCAAAACTAAAAGAATACTTCCTCTAAGCTGCTACCATATACACCCTCCTTTGAACTATGTCAAATTACTGACCATTAAAGAACCAAAACAGAGTGCATGTCTTCATTGTTTGTTTTTGCATATCAAAACCTTAGCAAGATAACTGTGTTATGCTCTTCTGTACTTGTGAGGGCTATAAATCTTCCATGATAGATAAAATTCTCTGGAAGTGACTATCTTTTGTACTCACCAAAACCTTAACATACTTTCCTCTTAATTCATTAGGGATATCATATGCAAAAAATAAAATAAAATGTTCAACATTTTGAATACAAATGGTGGACAGTGAACCCCTTCATGAATTCCAAAACTTGAGCACAAAAAATTTGAAAATACCCCTGTAAATCGATCATCTTGCTTCGAAGAACTAAGAGAAGTGGTCTCTTTCATGAATATTGCCAAGTTCTTTATTAAGCATGTTCTTATCCAAATATATGTCTTTAGTCAGATCACCCATTCGAGTAGTAAGATGCTTACTCAATGTGGCATTCTTCTGCTTCAATATTTGTTTTTTCTCCCAATGTGCTTAAACTCTTGTTGAAATCCATCCATTTGAATGGAAACCTGATTCATGAGTGTATCATTGGTTTGCTTCAATCTCTAATTTTCCTCCTTGAGGTTCTTGAAAAATCCTTGGACATCTCAAGATGATAGCCCTCTAACTTCACGCAATACCTCCAACAACCCATCCTCTTGAAGGAGTCTATGTAGTATCGATTTTGTTTAATCAAGCTCATATCATAAGGTTCAAACCTATACAGGGACCCTGATATTTTTCTGGGCATAACGTCCTTGGGAGCCATCTAAACATTAATCTATTACAGAGAACACTTATGCACACAAAATTCAGTTTACAAAAACCAATGAAATGCTTTCAACATGCAAAATCCCTATGGAAAATTTGAAACTGATGGCTAGCTGAGTGTTGGAGGAAGATTTGAATGCTTGTTGATGAATTTTGAGCTTCTAGAATCCTCTTGGATATTCTTTCCCCAATCAAAGTGAGTTTAAATGATGGAACAAAGAAACAACATGAGTTTGTATCACTTCATGTACAAAAGTGACCAAATGCACTACAAACTTGTCATAATGGAAAATGATGATAAGACAAAGGTCAAATCTTGACTTCATTTGTAATGATGGATCATTAAGGACCAAAACTAACTCTTTATAATCCCTAAATCACTTTTAGGAGGTAAAAAACTCAGGACAATGACCTTGATGACCACTTAGTCATCTACCAACATCATTTTGACATGACCAAGACTTGATGACTAGACTCGATGAAGGACACACTATGTTGAATGACTTGGGAAAACAAAGACTCAATAACTGCAAGGAATCAAGCTACTAGAATTTTCTAGGAGCTAACATCTGGAAACTAATTCAATGCAGGTTGAGAGTACAACCTCTCATGGTCGAGGATTCGAGACATCTCCAGGGAGAGATGAGCGTCACAATGAAGAAGCTAAGGCCAAATCTTCTTTCTAGTCTAACTCCAGAGACAAATCACCGAGGTATAAGAAATATTGAAACTCTAAAATTCCATTTGATTATAAGCATGTTAATAATATACAACATAGCTTGTGGCATCAAATACCATGCACTTTTTGTGGATTGAATAACCATGCAGTGTCCCAGTGTTGGAATATAAAATCCTTGTACAAGAAGGTTATGGAAACTAGGAAAAAGAGGAGGATAGAAGATCACTCCCCATAAACAGAAATGAGCAGGGGAAATACACCTCTGAAGGAGAAAGGATACTACAACCATTGTAGTAGAGATGGACATTGTGAGGCCACTTATTGGGCCTTTCATATAGATCTATGTCCAAAGAGGAACAAGAATACCTGGTAGACAACTCCTAGGGAGACAAACAATCAAACAATGTTGCAGGGAAGTCCGCCACTAGGAGGAAACCAACTACCATAGAAAGGAAAACTCGGTAAAAAGGACTTGTTCAGCATAATAACTGACCAGATGGGGAAAATCCTTGAGTTAGTCGAGAGTGGCAATATTTGTAAATCACATGTTGTGATTCAGACCCCATAGAAGGGCATTGTGTGAAAGTGATAATTGTTTGATATCACTCATTTTCTTACACATGTTGATATTTTTAGGCCTTGTGAGGTAGTTTGGGTATGGGTTTGTTTTTGTAAGTCCAATGGACATGAAATTTATAATGTAAAGAATTTTTGGTTCCAAAATTCCTTCCAATTGGGAGGCATGATCCGGAAGGATCTAGGGAACATCACAAAAGTTTCAGAAGTGTCCCAGGAGGCTCATAATGGCCTCGATAAATGAGAAAGGGAAAAAATTAAAATCCCTCAAAGCTCAAAAAAATCAACATCACCATGAAGAGCGCGTTGTAAGATTTCCAATGACAAATGGTTCGTCAAACGGAGTTACGGATCAAAATATATTCATAGTCAAATTTTTGGCCAACCTAGCCCAATCAACAACGATGAGTCAACATCTGTACTACTGATGTCAACATCAATACATATGATGTCAACTTTCATATAGGGTACATGGAACTATAAAAGATCGACATCTGTCATGATGAAAACAACATGATGATGTGGCAACACCAGAGGCTTCCATGTGTCATTCATTTTTGGAATTTTCAAATCAACATGTGGACCAATGAGAAAGTGCCACATGGCAGGTCGTACATGATGTGATAGACACATGACATCTATACAACCACATGGTAGGTGATGTGGAATCCATACAGGACGTGGCAGATGACATGGCAGGCACATTGGCAATGACATCAACATGCTGACATGGCCCAATGACAGCGTGCCATGTGGCATGTTGTCTCAACACTTCAGGCCACCAAATGGGCCAATGAAATTGTGACATATGGCACCCCCAGGTTATGCCACATTGCACCACCCAGGATATGCCACATGGCCTAAGGACAATGTGACAAGTGGTGTCCATTCAGTAGGTAAAGTCAACATATGACTTGGTAGAGAGGTGGGCCAATGGATGGCCACCACGTGGCCCAGTCATGGGTGCCACATGGCAACAGAAAAATTCCCAATGAGGGCCCGTAACCAATTTTCCAAATTTAAAAAGGGGTTGGCCAACGACCAACCCTAGTCCACCAGACTTGGCGCTTCACTATATCTGGAAAATAGTTCCGCCAGATCCAACCCCAGTTTGCCAAAACTTGGCATACTCCACTAAATATGGTGGGATTCTAAACTTGGTAAACGGTTGAAACAATGTGCCAAAAAGGAGGCCCGCGAGTTTGACCCAAAGACCTCCCTCTAACCACTAGGCCAACGACCTTTGTTGTTCAATCCGCCCAAGTTTTTATTTAAAAACATATTTTGCCAATGCACGGGGTAGACGAGAGTGCATTCTAGTCCGTACGAATCCATACTAGGAATGGATTTCAATGCATATTCTAGTGCATTAATCGCAAAGGATTGCACACACATCGAGGTAGAGGTCCAGAGGAGGCCTGAAGGTGGTAGTGTTCAATGGAGACAATTTGACAATTGATTTTGGGTAATTCAACGATGTGAATCCAATGATGATGTTTGTTTCGATAATAGAGACTCCAATCAACAAGATAAATTCTAGAAGAGCCAATGTAAGCATGATTTTTATTATGTTGTTTTCTCATTGAATGTTGCAGCATAGTATGCTTGATACAGGTCTGAAGGAGAATGGAGAGGCTGCAGCAAGACAACAAGCCCATATTATTCCTTCTATTTCTTCCTTTTTTCTCTTCTTACACATAAAACCAATCAACTACATGTGACAGAGAATTTTTGGCACTTGGATGATAAGTGGCCAATGAAGCAGTCATGAATATCGTATTTTCAAGATCTGTGTATGGGCTGCATATATGCTTGGATCTTAGCAACATATCTAAGGCATTCTATGGCTCCCTGATGATGGGGGTGATTTATTATTCTTCCTCTTTTTCTGTATTGAGTATGTGGGAATGATGTCCATGTCAGCATCATGGATGCCTCATGATCATGAGAACTTATGAAGCTTGTAAAAATTCTTGATCACATTATGATCTCTTGTTGTCATCACCAAAAACGGGAGTTTGGCCTTACAACTTGTAAAGGAGAGACATCATTACAACGGGGAAAATAAAGTGGTCAAGCTTTGGAGCGAGACCTAGAGATGTAGCCCACATCGGGTGAACTTTGTTATCAAGGGAAGTGTCATATCTATTATGTGTATTATGTTCTTATGCTGCTTTTCATGAATTTACGCACATAGATTATTAAAGGCAAACATGAAATACAACACATAAGGAAGCTAAAAGAGGCTTTAATTCAATTTGGATTCAAGACCATAAAGACTTCAAATTTACCTTTAATTGCAATCTGCTCAAGTAAAATGATCTATAACTGACCCTTTGGAGGAGTAACATGATTAAAAAATTATTGGAAACTAATCACCCTCCCTGGGTTCAGATCAAGTAATCTCTTCTAGATATAGATATTGTGATGGTTCCTATTATTGATCTTATTCCTCTTCATAGTCTATGTAAATTGATTTCTTCTCACCACATTTATTCCCCTTATTGTACTTATTGTCATAATTGAAGCATAGTCCCTTTGCTATTCTTTCATCCATTTGTTGAGGTGTCAAACTTGACGGTTTAGGATAGGGAACATGGTTCTCTCTAGAGTTATCAATGACCACCCTTCTAGAAGCCATATTTTAGTTTTCCACTTTCCTTTCGATACTAAAATATTTCTCCAGGGATTTAAGTCCGAAGAGATGCACATTATGTTGAGTGTTCTCCTTTAAAGTTCCCATACAAAGATATAACAAATTATCCTATGGATTTTTCTTTACCCTAAGACTGAACTTTTGGAATTGTTGAATGTGCTCTGTAATTGGACCCTTTTGCCGAAGATTCATCAATTGACTAAAGAACATATTTCTCTTAATATCCCCATAATGTGATATCAATTCATCCATAAAAATGGACCAAGATATAATAGAATTATTTTTTCTTTCAAAAATCCATTGATACCACATAAATTGACTATTTTCTAAATATAAGGATGAAATATGTACCTTTAGTAATCTTGGCGTTTGGTGTAGATCAAATAATTTCTCCACGTGGAATATCCATGTTATAGGGTCTTTACCATATAAATTCTTCATAACGATATTTAGAATGAAGTTGTTCCTTGGTGCTGACATGAAGCCTTGATGATGTATAGCTTGGAGTATTGAATGATATTTAATTTTATATTCAATATTTTTTCTCTGCAAATGTGATAAAATGTTCCCCATATGTGATCGAATCTCAATACCACGGTTCTCCTTATTTTCATGATTTCCTTGGATATGCATATCCATGTTAGGGATCCTATGTAAGAGAATGGTTTCTAGGGCATTCATACTTTTTTGAATTTCTTTGGTATTTTCATTTAGGGATTTTGAATTTCATTCATATTCTTTTCCATTTGATACCTAGTTTCATCTATCTTGTTTTCCATATGTGCACTATTTTCATTCATCTTATTTTCCATATCTTTCCTAGTTTCATCCATATTATTCTTAATTTCATATTCAATTTCCCTTTTTAGGGATTCCTGAGAATCTAATAAATCCACTAGTTTCAACATACTACCATTAATTTCATCAACTTAGTTCTTTAATTGGGTTAGCCTATTTTCAAAGTCTTCATTTTCTTCAGAATTCATGTTTGTGTTTTTATGAGGAGTACCAATGTTATTTTTTGTAGAACCTTTTGACATGTGAGAAAATAATAATTCTCCTCTTTTTCCTCTTTATCACAAATTTTTAATCACCAAAAACAAATCTTCCAATCAAAATTTATTCCAATTGTAAGTTATGTACCTTTCAAACCCTTAATTGGGAGTATGTTTGGATGGTTGACCTTTGTATATATATATATATATATATATATATATATATATATATATATATATATAGCTTTGAACCCTTATAAGTATGAAATTTTGAATTGTAGTGATTTGATATGACTTATTAAACTCCTAAAAATTTCAGAGTTTGAACCTTCACTGATAAAAAATTTAGAGAGAAAATACCAAAACATCTTGTTTAAAAATGAATTCTGGATGAGCCAAAACCCTATATTCCATAGGATATATATATCCAAAAGTATAATGACCCATAATTTGAAATTTGTACCAAATATACATTGCTATGTCTTCTAAATAACCTCCATTTTTTTTCTATCTGAAGCAATCTAGAAAAAAAAAATGTATAAAGAAAATTACAAGATGACTCATTTAAAATTGAATTCATGATGATTCAAAAACCTTATCTTCCATATGCTATATCTATGAAAGTATAACGAMTCAGAACTTGAAATTTTTACCATGGGTACCTTTATATGTCTTATAAATAACCTCCAAATTGTGATATCTGAAGTGACGAATACATTATTTTTTAGTGAAAATTCTAGGATAACTTKMTTGAAGAAGTAAAACCCTAGGATYGGTGCCTTGATACCAAATTTTATGATCCAACACATTAAAATGATAATAAGTCAACGAATAAAATCTAATTTAAGGGGGAAACTTCCTTTTACAATATATTCAATTCATAATACAATATGATATGATATAAGATGGTCCTACGACTAGGTCTCCTTGGCATATATATATAGGAGACAAAGTGTACAATTATAATGAAAGGCTACAATGAAATGTTCTTCCCAACATACAAATATAACACTATGAATGTAATAATTTAATATCTATGGCTTAATAAAGGGGTTATATATATAACATGGGGATTTGTCTAGGGACTAACAGGTCATTGGATTACATAGCTACAAATGCATACTAAAGAATAACATTAAATAAACATATCTTACCTTGTTGTGAGAAATTCACCCTGTGGACATGTTGAACTATCCTTAGACTAAAAACATAACCTTAGATAGATTCAAAACAAGTGGTGACTGACTTCCTTTTAGATTAATCTTTTAATCCTATATATAGAAGAAGAGATTTAGACTAACCTTAAGTTCGATGTTTTTCCTCGCTGCTCCAAAGCTCAACCTCACTGCTCCAAGATTCTCAATGATCAAAGGAAATTTAAAGAATAGGATACAAACAACTCTAATTCTAATATATCTCGTTAGGCAAAGACTAATCTCTCTAATCTTGATTTGACGTAAGCATTGAAAAAATGAACAAACAACAATTGAAAGGAATAGGCCAAGTTTATTCATCATAAGTGAAAACTTACATATGGATGATGGTGCTAGTCTTCCAAGCCTTCTTTCCTCTAGCCCTTGGATGCACACATAGTTATTTCAGATTTTCTCTCAAGATCAAAAGTTTCACACCTTATAGAATTCATCTCCCTTTCCCCCATCGATGACCTCTCTTAAATAGGATTTGGAAATCTCAACCACCATTAACAATTGAAGGGAAGGTTGAGATATTTTCTCCCTAAGTTAGGATTTGGAACCCCATAATGGAAGGTAAGTTGAGTGGCTTGAGGCTATGAGTCATCACTCATCCATAAACACCAAAAGATCCTTAGAGATGTCCCTTAGATAAAGGTGGAATTAGGTACAACTAACTGATGCTCCCCCAAATATTGGGACAGGGCGTCACTGATGCCCCCTAACAATGGTCTAGGGAGTGCCACCTAGAGAATTCTTCCCCCTAAATATGGGTAGGGGAGTGTCACCCTTCCAACCAAGTCAAACTTAGGGTAAAAATCATATGTTCAACCTTTAAAAAATGATGTTATATTTTTTATATTGACTGGAGAAGTGACAAAATGTTGTCCCATGGTGTCTAAGTTGGTAAAAAAGGAACGTGACACTTAGGAATGTGTCCTTTTGATATTATGACACTTAACAATGGAACTGCACATAAGTGTGATAATTAGGAAAATGTCATTTTGTTATTACGACACTTAACGAAATAGTGATGAAAGTGCGACACTTAGTACAACACTAGGTAGTGTGTAAATTTTGCATGTAATAGATTGCCCCCTAAAGTGCAAGGTCAGAAGAGAATTTAATGGCCGAAACACTTTAAAAATGATGAGGTGTGCCAAGGAACTAGAGAAGAAGAGCTTCTTGGAATCTTCAACCAATAATTGAATAATATATATATATATATATATATATATATATCCTCGAGGAGGGAATACCCATGTTTGGAAAAATAACTCAAAGCATGGTCATCGAAAAATACACTGCGGATCCATGATAATACTGACCAAGGATATGGCCACTAGACATACAATGTGGATCCATACATCCATGACTCAAAATATTTGTAGCCACAGGAATGATACATAGTGGAGCTATGAAATGATATCAACATAGCCATAGACCAATACAAAGTGGATCTATGTAACAACATATATTAGTAAATACTCCCATTGAAACCTAGGTAAGGAATATATAAAATTGGTAGGAACCTGATAGATACCTAGGGTCTTCACCTCATTCTCGAACTAATACGAATCTAACCATGTGAATAGATGTCTTGTTATCAAACATGGTAGAAACCACTTGATTATCGATCATTGAAGAATACCATTAACAAGTGTGAGGGAAATCATCATTGATGTTAATGATCCTTGAGGTACCTTAGTACATCCATCAAATGTGAACAATGAGATGAAGTTGAACATTCAACATAATCTTTTGATAGAGGGATCATGATGGAAGCCCACTATTGAAAGCAAGGAAAATTGATATTTAGGCATGCAGGATCTAAGGTACTAAACTGGTTTCTAAGTCTAATTCTCAGATAATTTGTTGGCGTCGAAAAGAAAATAATCATCGAAGGATCTCCATGATGTATCCCCCCATCATTGACATGAAATAGGTATTGGAAATGATGTGGAATGGAGCATTATGGACTGACATGAGGACACAAATTGATGATACTGCAGAGGCTGACCAAAATGTTGAGAAAAGTTTACACTTCCCTTGAACATTACAGGTGGCACGACAAGTGAATTGGTGACGTTGAATCATAGAGACATGAACCAGTACCCAATCTGACGAAAATAATGATACTCTCGAATTAAATGAAAAACTATGTTGACACATGGAATTGGTAACTCTTCAACTGAAATGAAAAAAATATAATATGACTTTGAGGTGAACAGACTCCAACTGTACGACATAATGCAGAAAGGTTCCATGTTCAATGGAAGCAAATACTTGACCCACTTCTTTCAATTCCCCCCCCCCCCAC
>ML785852.1:831410-846440 GCA_009831015.1 Picea engelmannii
ACAAGAAAGAAAAAATACTAATATCAGTAACCTAATCTCATGTATTTACAAGCATGAGAAAGAACAAAGACTAGGCTCATGGTGGATTTCATTTTTTCATGAGCTTGAAACTAGAAAATTATTGTAATCTAGGGAAAAGAAGGGGGATTTACCAGTATATCCTTACATAGACATCATAGAAGATACATACACACATATAAGAATAGATAAATACACACAAATGTAATGAGAGCCCAAAGAACATAAATTTATTATATGATATATCAGTACAATACAATTGTATACAACCTCTCACATGAAGCTACTTGAGCCTTCATGTGCATGTCTATTTATAATCCTTTTAGGCAGTTGTAACTACTTAACTTCCTAGGTTAGTCGATTAATAGATACTTGAACCAACCTCTACTTCTAACTTTGATGGTTGACCGACTAATTCTTATTCGACCGTCGGGTCTAGTCGACTAGACCCTACATCATCTGCCCCCACCTTAATTCCTTGCTCGTCCCGAGCAATATGAGAGTATACAAAATTAATTTTCCATACTTTGATTACAAAATTACAAATTTGAGAAATAGAATATGGAGAGAGAGAGAGAGAGAGAGAGAGAGAGAGAGAGAGAGAGAGAGAGAGAGATGGAAGAAGAGGAGACAAAATCTTCATATGGTGGGTCGACTTAAAGTGTTATTTCCAACAACTATGTTGTGCCTGGACTTCCCTTACTAGTCTCATCAACTTCCTTGCTCTTTTCACTTTCTGTAATGATTTTGAAGGTAGTCTTAATGATGTTAGGGTCTGATTGTTTTTTTTTAGTATGACATCACACCACATGTTGATCTCCTGATGTGCTTCCAGATTTAGTATTTTCGACTAGGAAATCATGTCGAATTTTTCTGCTATATCTGATGTCTGAACTGTACTTGACTCTTGGTCAAACTTTTGTTATGCATATTGCATTTTATATTTGAGTTGGTTGGTTACTTGATTGGTTTACAACTACACTTTTTGTCCCTCCTTATTCCATTCTTGTTCTTGTTGTGAGAGTTGTAGCCTCGTTGTTTTTTCTTTTGTTATTTTTTTGGTGAGTGCTTCTTTGATTTTGCTATCCATGGTTGAGTTTCTTTCTCTTTCTATACTTTCGAATGAAACCTTTTGTATCTAGCATTTGCTAAATGAATCTGGAAAATGGGTTGGCCATTCACCTACCATATAATTCCATGTGATAGCTTGTTTAGTCAATTTCTCTATATTATGCCAGAATCCTTTAAGATTATTTCATTTTGTCTCCAGGGTTTTGTCCATATTCTCTTGAGTTTTTTGAATTTCCTTGGCTACTAAGTTGCATTGATGTTCGAATTCCTCTTCTTATTTTTGTTGAGTCGCTGCTTGTTGTTGGTATTTTGTACTATTTTTTATCATCCTTTCAACTAACTCTTTAAAGTATGCTAAGGGGTTATGTGCCTCTGGTATCTTCTCTATCCCCTCATGTAACCTAGTTTCTTATATGCACTTGTGCAATATGTTCTTTTTTTCTTGTTTTAATTTCTCAACCTGAATTCCTTCTTTGAGAACCTTCTTCCACCTCCTTGTTGATTCTTTCAAAATGGCTCTGTGTAATTCGAATAGGTATTTGTCAGAACTAGTGGTCGGGTCGAACATGGATTCGACTATGGATCCTAATGGACTGGATGGGTGGATCGTTCTAATAGTGATCATGGGTGACTTCTTTTTCCTTCTTTTATCTGCAGATTTTGAGGGATGACCATATTTTGCCTTCGTCTATTGCGTCGTCAGAATTATCTGTTCAATTGTTTGTTCATTTTCTTCCTCCTCTTTCTTATTTTTTTGCACTTCCTTGTCCACTACATCCTGAAGATATTGGGTTGGGCCTTTTGTGTTATTCTACTCAGAATCAATAGGATTGACCTTGAGGAAGTGCCTCTCATTCTGCAGATTTTCCAAGCTTTATGTATGTATTCCTAGGATGTCACTTCCTAGCTCTGATTCTTTATTACTTTGGAAAGCATCAAATTTTTGTGTTTCTATTGTCTGCAAGATGTCTCCCTGTTGATCCAATGCCTCAAACGAGTGAACCACTTTCTTTTGTGTCTAGCTTGCTGGCTCTCCTTCTTGTATTGACTCAATTGCTTGGAGTTCTGGAGTTTGTTCCCTGGCCGATTGATGTTGTATCAACTTAGTTCGTATTTCCTAGATCGAATTTTGTTGCTCTATGTTTAGGTTTTTGATATCAATGCCATCTAACTTGACTGGCTGATCGGATTTTGTTTCTTCCGACAACTCAGTGATTTTGAGCTTCCTTTTCTTTTTCTGTGCTGGTCGTTCTTCTACAATGGGTACTGGATCTGTTGGGGGTGATTCCCTGGTTAGGTCAATTTCTACATCGTGTGTCCTTTTCTTACTTGGCATTGTTCTCAACCTCAACTCCCATTCTGTCATGGTTGTTGTGACCTTTTTCAAGATGACAAAAGTAGTTTTTATTTCTAGATTTTTGTCTTTTTTCCCCTCTTGTTTTTGTTTTCCTAATTGTGTTCTTAATGTTCTTGACCTACTTATTTTGTTCCTTATATTTCTGTATAGCTTCCTTCATTCCTGGTATGACTGAGGAACTTTATATTTTTTCCATGACGACAATGTCTTGTCGGGTTTTCTTTATCTTCGTGGCAATATTAGTGGTAATACTTGACAATTTCTCTTGAATGATGGAGTCATTATAGTTGATTCCCTCATTTGATTGGAATTTTTCCCTCCAAATTTCCTTTGTGTTGATTTCTATCTCTTCTTCCTCAGTATCATTTTTCCCCTTGTTCTTCTTGGTTGGTTTCTTTCTTTTACATGTGGATGGATTTGCAGGTACAACTGGCAAGTATTGTAAATCCTAGACAAAATAAATTGTATATAGAGTTGCTTATATTTATTCTTCCTTCTCCCCATTAGTCAGTGGTAATGCCAAAGGTACCCCTGTCTATTGTGCTTCAGGGGGAATTTATACCTCCTAGTTGATTTGTCTTTCCATCTCTATGAAAAATTTGTCTATTCTCGATTGGTAGTGCAGGTCTTTTGGCTCTGGTGCCGACTCGAATTCGCACCACATATTTGTGCAATTGAAGTCAAGTTGAATATGGAAGGGTGTTGGTAATTCTCTATGGACTACTTGTTCGACCCACCATCTATGTGTATTTTATTTCAAACCTACGACCCATAGTCGAAATATCTCTTGTGGTGGCAGTGATTTTGATGTGATTATTTGATTAAACAAGAAGACTCTATACTTCTCCATTGTCGGGAATTTATTAGTTGTAAATGTTGGTTCTCCGATGGGATCGTATTGTTCCATTTCTATCCATATTAGTAATGAGGGAAATTTGATGGCCTTACGCGAATCTTGGCATTTCTTGTAGTTGGTTCTGATTGTGTCGGCTAGGTGTTCCACTGAGTTGAACCTTTCGACATTCTTAGATACTTCTGCTATTGACTTGACCATTGTCATTTTTACATATGATACCCGACCTACTGGTGTGAAGCACAAAGACACTATTATTGCAATCCAATGGGCTCTTAATTCCTTGATTTTATTAATCAACAACCCCTTAGAATATTTTGTCATTGCCAACCCTGTCAAAAATTGCATCTAGTCATTGGTGTTGTTCGACTTCGGTACCTTGGCCCCTCTCTTCAAAATACCCGTGATGTGGTATATAAGTCCGCTTGTTATTGATATTGGTTCATATAGCCATAGGTATCCTTGGTGATCTCAACTAACAATGAACTTCGCTACTTCATCCTTCCATCGTCCCGTGTCATTGATTTGTGGGGATCCAAGGATGTGTCTAATTCCTACTTTTTCCAAGAATTTGGTTTCTTCTTTCCAATTGCCTTTATGTAATGCCCATTCTGTAAATTTTTGCCAATGTTTGCTCCAATCTTCTTCCTCTATCCTCGACTATCGAATATTCTGCATATGGATTTGCAGTAGCGTCGCACTTTCTCAGTCAAAAATTTGTCTCGGTCCTGATCCCTCCATTGTGTTGCGATCTTAACCTCTCATCCTTAGAATTTGTGGGTCTTGGTCACTAGTTTCACGAAAACTGAGTGTATTTTTGGTTTCAGTTGACTGTGTACTCTACTTTATACTTGAATACGAGGGTGAAAATAACAATGAAGCAAAGTCATAAGATTATTCGAGATTTATGGCTGGTAGTGAGAGCATCGGGTTAAATGCATCCAATTGTTCTTAGATTTCATTCTCTTTCGTCGTAACTATCGGTGGTACGACTAAGTTAGATGATTGGACATTTATATCATTGTTCGATTAGGGTTCATTCGTGTCTCATCGGTCATTAATTGATAGGTATTGTGATTGGATGTCGCACATAATAGTGTGATTATCTGTTATGTGAGTGCTTTTGCAATGGTCATTTCTGTGTTGTTGCTCAATATTTTTCTCATTGCCCATTACGTGTCTGGAATTAAATGTGCTTTCTTTGATGATGTCATTGTTTCCTCGGTCAATGTTGATCTGGGCTCAAATGAAGAGCTCTTCTCTATTTATACATGGTCTATATGTAGGACTACCGACCAATATTCTTGAGTTGACTTGTTCTTTATTATTTGGGTGACTTACTCGATGTCATTGGTAGCTTGTCTGCTCGTTCACTTTTCTATGTTTGAATTCATTTGAATGATATCTTTGTCATCAATGTCAATTTTATTCATTCTCTCTAAGTCTTCGCTCGCTTGTCGTCGATCTTATCCACTCGCTTGATTCTCTTTTCATAAGTATTTTTCGTAAGTTGGTTGATGGAGTGGAATGTTGGGAATATCTTTTGTTTCTTTGTCTCGGGATCGACCAGGTGATTCTTTCTCTCTCCATTATCCTTTATTTATTATTTTATTTGATGCCATGGAGGTCCTTTAAATAATTTACCTTTTCGGTTTCGTATACCTGAATTTTTCTAACTTCTTTTTTTTTATTATATTTAAGAAGGGTTTATTTCTCACAAATATAATTAGTCAATTTCTTTTATGATTTGCGTTGTTCCTATTGAAAATTCCTTGCTAAATGTTTCCAAAAAGTTTCTTTTATTTTATATGTGGTACTTATTTATACGGGAACCGTTAATTAATTTCTTAAATGGTTGTCCTAATAGTGTTCAGAGTTGGACTGCTCCAGTCGATCGAATATATTCTACAACATAAGTTCTAAGCCATGTTGTCTCTAATTTTCTAGGTTTACCTTTTATGTGAATATCATATGACAAGACTAAATCTTAATCTTTTATATATTTTTTCTTTATATGTTGATCATGCCATGATTTATTTTGTTTCTTTTGAACCTCCCAGTGATGTATTTCTATTAATATTTCTTCTTCTAGTTTGTTAAATTGATAAAATTAGTCCTCTTCTAGTTTGCTAAATTGATACAATTAGTCTTCTAGTTCTAGTTTGTTCACACTTTTTCTTTCGATGAATTTGGCTACAACAACAACCTTGTCAAAATTGGTGCAAAATTGTAAAGGGAGAATAGATTCTTGTCTATAGACGAGCTTTAATGGAGTCTTCCCTGTCGATCATTTTTATGCTGATCTATATGCCCATAGGACTGCAAGAATCTTATCATCCTAGTCATCTTTGTTGAGGCCGCAAATCTTTGTGTGTCCTTTGTGTAACATTTTGTTAAATGCCTTGAACGCCCCATTTTCTTATGTATGGTAAGATGTTGTTCTTCTATGGTCGATCAAAATCTTTTCCAGTGGGAATTTAATTGTTTCATTCACGAAGTGAGTTCCTTGGCCACTTTTTAATGTCAAAGGACAACCAAACCTTGTAATTATATTCTCATAGATAGATTTTGTTTCTATATCTTTAGTACAAGATTCAATTGGCTTTGATTCTTCCCACTTAGTCACATATTCAATCACAACAATGATGTACTTGGAACCAGTTCTTATTTCCCTATGTGGAAATGGCCTGATGAATTCGATATCCTAGATTTTGAATATTTAGTTGGGGTTTATTGAACTTTGTGGAATTTAATTTTTCCACAAAGGTCTTCCAAGCCTCTGACAACTATCACATTTTATTACTTGGTCTTGACAACATTTGTGTAGATTTTTCCACCACAATACTACTTGTAGTATATTTCTAGCTATCGTGTTAGTTAGGATACTCAACTCTCACCCAAGAGACCTGGGTTCAGGTCCTAGTAACAGAACCAATGTTGTAATATAGGGAAAACAAGGGGGATTTATCGGTAGATCCTTACATAGACATCATATAAGATACATACACACACATAAACATAGATAAAGAAATACACAAGTAATGAGATCCCAGATAATAATACTTTATTATATGATATAGTAGTACACCACAATTGTATACAACCTCTCACATGAAGCTACTTGAGCCTTTGTTTGCTTGTCTGTTTATATTCCTTTTAGGTAGTTGTAACTATTTAACTTCTTGGGTCGTTCGGTTAATAGATACTTTGACCAACCTCTACTTCTGAATTTGATAGTCAATCGACTAATTCTTAGTCGACCATCAGTTCTAGTCAATAGAGTTCACTAACCCCTACAACACAAATAAACTTTTCTCAGGGTAGTTTCATTTTTACACAAGATTGAAATAGGGAAAACATTTGTTTGGTACGTCCCAATGTAATTTCCAAAGGTTTCAAGTGATACCCATGGGTGGTTGGTACTTTTACTCCAACTTGAAAAGATAACAACTTAACTCCAACATGATGTCCAGAGGTTGGATACATACCCCCCAAAATTTGTTTCGTCTCCCTACTCTTCTCAATTTCCATACCCAAATAGACTTCTGGTTACTAATAGGTAAATGTTCACCAAAGAGGGAGGTAGAAAGAGGGTCGACTACAATAGGAATATGAAATGAAGGTTCAATTACGAGATCTAGTGAAATACTCGACTCAACGTTTATCAGATCTAACGAAATACTTGACTCAACTTTTACGAGATCTAGAAAAAATGCTTGAATCAAATAAAAGGGAATCAATTTTATTTTTTAATGAACTTGACATAGACAATGAACTGTGGTCATGGCCTCTGGGTTCGATCCCCATACCTATGTTTAATTTTTTAACGAGTTTGACATAGAAACAATAACTATGCTCACAGACCTCTGATTCATTTTTTAACGATATTGAAACAAAAATGGGAACTATGCTCGCGACCGTCTAATTCATTTTCTAACGATCTTGAGAAAGAAATGGAAAATTTTCTCATAACCTCTGGTTTTTATCTCGATACCTCTATTTCATTTTTTAATGATCTTGACACATAAATGGGAACTATGCTCACGACCTCTTCTTGATCTTGGCTTCCAAGAGGAAAATTCTGTTGGAGGAATACATGTTAAGGGAGATACCTCAATCATGGATTCTGAGATATCTTTATTGGATGGAAGAACAACACTCTAGAAGGAATACATGTTGAGGTCACAATAGAGGTAGGGAGATCATGCTCTAATATCCCTATTGAAGATATCACCATGTCAACTATCGAATCTAAGTCAAAATAAGTCAAGCATACAATGAGAGGCTCCTTCTCATTGGAAGTTGAAAGTATGGGACATGTTGCCACATATTTAACTAGTGGCAGAGTGGATACTGCTTGCATATAAGGAATGCTCAAGGAATTTAGATGGTTGGCCTTCATACAAGGGCCAATTAATGCAAGTTTTCCAATGGTAACAATGTTTCCATTATGAGGGAAATACATCACTCGAAAGAGTGTGAACACAATATATTTCATAGCATAAACATAGTCTCGCTCGAGGAGAAAATTCAAATCCAAGGGCCTTAGACTACCATCACATCAATATAGATATTTTTACCTCCTAAGGTGACATGTAACCAAGGAAGGATCCCTAAAGGTTCACTGGCTCTTGTCTTAAAATACAACAGATTTTGAGTATCGAGCAGAAGTTGAGGGGTACCTAGAGTTTTTCAAGCATTTGTGGATAAAAGGATAACAGAAGCACCCACGTCTATGATAGAGTGAAATGTGTTCATATCAAAAACTTGTGCAATGATTTGGAAAGGAAAGTAAGATGGAAGGGGAGGGTCCATCAATCCATTCCAATCAAATAAATGAACTCAGTATTTGGAGGAGGTTCCATGGAAACATGTGAAATTCCCTGTTGGACAACTGAGAGGAGGGGTGAATCAGTTGTTACCGTGCTTAAACAATTATGGTTCTTTTAAAATCTTTGTAGAGATATTGAATGATGATCAAAATAATGTAGGGAAATAAACAATGGCACTTTCAACATCATTCACATATATGAGAAACACAGAGATAGATATTTACCGAGGAAACCCATGCAAGGTAAAAACCTCTTTTTGTTTATATGATAAGTAATAGTTACATTATTTACAGTATCATACATATGAGCACCAACTCATAATGAGGCTACAACCTCAGTTTTGCAAGCTGCAACTTGCTAAGAGCACCAACTCTCTATTTTCTCTATCACCCACTAGAAGGAAGCACCAACTCCCTGGTTTCTCTAGCACCAACTAGAAGGAAGCACCAACTCCCTGGTTTCTCTAGCACCAACTAGAAGGATGCACCAACTCCCTAGTTTCTCTAGAACCAACTAGAAGGAAGCACCAACTCCCTGGTTTCTCTAGCACCAACTAGAAGGAAGCACCAACTCCTTGTGTTCAAGCACCCACTTGAACCTTTGAGGACACCAGTCCTCCCTAGCTCCTCCCAACCACCCTGAAATATAAATCTTTTCTACTAAAACTTATTACAGTGATATGATGTTCAACAATGGCTTACCAGACTCATCACTGTTCTACTACATTTCGTTGCTCTGTCTGCCTCATTGCCTTTTTGCACACATCACTTGCGTTGTCTGTTCTTCTGCTTTTTATGCTCTATGTGCCATGTCCATTCACTGCATAGTTCCTCTTCTGTGCTATTCAGCTGCTGTACTCTCCTCCTTCTTCACACATGAATCGCCTTCACCAAAAACAACCACAACAAACTCCAATAGAGACAACAAACCTTCTCTTCTCTGTACCGTGTATATATAGCTACTGTGCATCTTGTGCATGCAACATTCACCATTCCTCTGTATGCTCATACCGTTCCAATATCCTCCACCTCTCGATTGCTCTGTGTGATCATCATCATAACTCTTCAGCTTCTTTGGCCATTTTCCCACGCATTCAACATCACTGGATGTTATGTTGAGATTCCTCATCCTCTCTGGAAGTTGAGACTCTTCGTCTTCTCTGTGACAATCGAGCTCACCTTCTCTATTTTAGTTACAGGATTCCACGCTCATCCATCTGTCAATCCCTTCTAAGAATAGTCTTCCTTCACTTGGATGAAGCTTGGAGACTCTTCATCTCCTCTGGCGATCACACAGGGGTCTCTTCGAATTCTCTAGAAGACGCCATCAATGGTTTCTGGTAGTTTCACTGTGTCATGCATCAGTAGCCCTCTGATCAACACTTGATCTGCTGGTTCAGATTACATCGCGATTTCACATATTGCGATATCGAGATTCCTGATGTCAATAATCTTTGACATGTCCAACTCTCGATCCCCGAAACTCTGACAAGGACTGGAATCAATAGTCCAGATTCAACCTTAGTCTGACGACTCAGATTACATTGCGATTTCACATATCGCGATATCGGGATTCCTGATGTCAATAATATTTGACATGTCCAACTCTCGATCCCCGAAACTCCGACAAAGACTGGAATCAACGGTCTAGATTCAACCTTAATATGATGGCTCAGATTACATCGCGATTTCACATATCGCGATATCAGGATTCCTGATGTCAATAATTTTTGACATGTCCAACTCTCGATCCTCGAAACTCCGAAAAGGACTGGAATCAATGGTCCAGAATTGATCTTGATTCAATGGCTGCGATTTCAGTCACGATTTTGCATATCGTGAAATCAGGATTCTTGTTGCATTGTTTCTTTGACATTTCCAACACGTGATCCTCGAAACTCCGACATGGTGTAAGTCTGCTGACGTCACATGTGTTAAATAACTGCCAC
Source organism: Picea engelmannii (assembly GCA_009831015.1). Classification (NCBI taxonomy): domain Eukaryota; kingdom Viridiplantae; phylum Streptophyta; class Pinopsida; order Pinales; family Pinaceae; genus Picea; species Picea engelmannii. Next base: position 841,490 of record ML785852.1, read on the forward strand.
GTGTCACCCTGATTCGTGACTTACATGTGCTTGGCATGTTGAATCAGTCTGACACTTGTCATTACCTAGTTATGCCACATGTTCCTAGATGACGTGGTTTGCTGACATGAGTCAGATCGACGGTCCAGATGTGATCTTGATTTGACGACTCATATTACGTCGCGATTTTTCATATCATGAAATCGAGATTTCTGTGGATGATATTACTTGTCATCTCCAACTCTTGATCCCCGAAACTCCAACAGGGGGTCGGATCAATGGTCCACATAACCCCCTGAGATGGACGATCCTCCTACTTTCGAGATTTGTGAGCCCTCTACTCCTTGCACTTTTAAAGATCGTGCAGGTTTTCCTTGATCCAACGGTGGTCGGACCCTGCGCTCAGATCTGACGCCTGAGATCTATCCTCCTCTTCAATGCACTCTTCTTTTCTTTATTCAAATCTGACGGCCCTCATGCTGTCGGGAATTTTGGATGGGATCCAATGATCACAAATGCTTCTCGGGCCTTCGATCATTTTGACAATGTTGCGTTGCCTTTGATCATTCGATCTTCCTGAACTTATCTTCTATTTGCCTGTTGATCATTGGTGTTGTACTCAAGCCATCATTACTACTGTACTTGCCATCAATGACAAGCTTACGTTGCCTGTAAAACATACCAAACATCCTCTGCACTATCTCTTCTGAGCTTATCGGGCTTGCTCTACAATGTCTTCCCAAACTACTTCTGATGCCAGTCTGTTACACTCTTCCTATACTCATGCCATCTTCACTGTTGTACTTACCATCAATGAAAAGCATGCGCTACCTGTTAAACATTTGCCAACATTCCCCCGTGTCCGGAGGTATCTGTAGTGACAAGAAGAACCTGAGCAATATCTATTTCACTCTTCAAGGGAAGAGTGGGATCGAATGATAATGGAATTGGGTTGACCACTTGAACTTCACTCTCCAAGGGCTAAAGAGTGGTATCGATGAACAATGATGGAACCATATTGATCATCACTTAAGTAACCATATTAACCGATGATGGAACCAAATTGACCAATTCATCAACAAATGGTGGGTTGGGAGAAAATTTACGGTAACCAGTTGGAAACTTTTGCTAGACATCAACAATAATTTCCAAAAATTTTGAGGCTTCTTCCATACAAGGGAAAATGTGAGTTTGATGACTCCCTTCGCATAACCTACAAGGAAATTTGACTCTAATTTTCTTTTCCCCAACCTTACTTTAACTAGTTGATGGTCTATCACTTGCATGATGTCTAGCGATTGACAACACGGGTTGTTGAGAACCCACGGAAAATGCTTCTAAGACCTTGGATAAACCAGGGAAATCCCTAAGAATATGGTCACCCTTACAAAGCCTATAAGGTTATTTGGGCTTGCGAGTTTTCTTAGTAGGCTTGTCACCATCATCAACACTCCCAACATGATCGACAATAACCCATTGATTGCTTCCAACATGTCTTCCAATAGTTGGAAGTTTGGAACTTTTCTTATTTTTCTTCTTCTTAATATTCCTTTTCTTCTTCTTCTTAACCACTTGGTTACTAGCTCCAAATCTTTCACTAGGCGAAGAAAAAGAAAGGGAAGAAAAATTGAGAGACGAAGAAGGAGAAGGGTTAACATGAGGTTTCCATTATTCAAAAGGAGGGATTGCATTTGAATCACTAAAATCATTTGATATCACCGTAGTGGAAAATAACCATACCAGTAATCCAATAGTGAATCTGAGTAGACTCAAAGTAGCAATATAAGGAGGACCAACATTTCCAAAAGAAGGAAAAACAAAAGGTTCCCTAGGAAAAGGGGTCCCTTTATTGGTAGACTTTGGAGATGTTGTTATAGGTATGCTAAATCAAATATCTCACACTACCAAAGTCCATAAAATATAATAGCAAGAAAACAAAGGAAGTATATATCTTCTAGAGACAGGAGATGAGGTTGTCAATGAATATATGATAAGTAGTTACCCCAACCTCCACTTACAACCCTACCTGGTGTAGGTAACCCTCGCTTCACATGGCCACCCTCTAGGGGAAATTAAAGCGTGATGTGACTTCTAGCTCAGGTACCACAAGGAACCTTCTGAAGAAGGAACCCCCCTTATAGTCACCCATGTAGAATCCTAGGAAAAGAAACTATGTTTACCAATTTTACAATGGGTAGTCAGGCGGGTAACCAATTGATAGTCAAGACTAAGAAAATGGAATTGGGAATGGTGGTCACAAATCCATGACACAAATAATAAGAATAAGTGGTGTCACCACTGGGACCTGCCACTCTTCAAATATCCAAAACTTGTTGTAGTCCCACTAGGAAAACACAAGAGGGGAGATCTCAAACTGTCACTTCGGTTGACCTCGTGCTTAACTCTTGTGTAAGAGGAGATCTCCCAAAAAATTCTGATTTTTACTACTTGGATTTAAACACTCTCTAGTATTCTATAATCTCATGTAAGTGGCCTTGGAAAATTTACTCTCCACCCTACAACCAAGGCCCTAAAATCCTAGACTTGTGATCATTTTATAATAAAGAAAAAGTATAGTTTATTTTAGATTATGTGTTTGTTCCTTTTATGGTTTTTTGTTAATCAAAATGGATTGTGAATGCAACTTGACTATGGTGTGTGACACTTGACTCCAAGAATAGTTCAAAGAAAATATAAATGCAATGCAATCTTTAAGTTTTGATGAAGGCTATCTATAGAAAGGAGAAAGAGGTTTCAAGCAAATAAATGATTAAAACTTTCAAAGAAATAAACATAAACTACTCTTTCAATGAAAAAGGTGCCCAATCTATGATTCAAATAAATTGCAGTATACATGATTCATGACCCCCCTCAAAAATGCCAAAAACCATGCAATCTTCTGCTTTAAAATGCAATCTTAAACATGCACTACCAAAAATTTAAAATGCAATTTTTTTTATTTGTTGGAGCTTATATGCAATGAAACTAATCAAATGGAATCTTTTCTACTTCCTTACTTTCAATTAAAATGAAAGAATTCAATACAGACACAAAGGAAAACAAAGTATAAATAAATCTCAAACAAAGACTCGCAAGCTTAAAGAACTGAGAGAATCAAACACATAAATGACCTCTAACACTCATTCAAGCAGAAAATTATAAATCACTCTAAAAAACTTAAAATCAAAATATTCTTGATCAATTGATATTGCAACAAACCTCAAAAGGTTCATAGTTGACTTAATGGATCAACACTTGCCAAAATGATTACTTAAAATAGGGTCTGATGCACTATATTGTCTCTAAGTTGATGAAAAAGACCTTCAAAACTGACAAGAAAATGACTTGAAAATTTTTAGAAAGAAAAATATACAAGTCTAATGATTGGGCAATCACCAAAAATCAGAACCAATGACAATCAAAACTGAATTCAAGGATTAGATGAAACTTGAATGTTTGACCTTTCACAAATTGATCAGAGACAGTATATTAAAAAAAAGGTGAAAAGAGTGATGGATGCAGTCTTTCAATGAAACAAATTCCAAAGAAAACTAAAAGAATCTGGGACAAAATTTTGAATCAAAAACCTAAGAAACAAAGTGAAAAAGGGTTAAAAACTGAAATAGAAACAGAGGTGACACTCTTGTTACTAAGCATACAAGGAATCACTACAAGAGTGACACTCCTAAATACACTGACAGGGAGCGGAGGAAGGCTAGGGAGTGTTAACTCCATGTAAGCCTCCTATAGAGAGTGCTAGTGCATGAATAAGGTAAAAATACTCGACACTAAGCCAAAACTCAATAAAAAGTAGGAAAAGGACTTTGTGAGCTACTCGAAGAGGATGAAAACACATAGAACATAAGAAATAAATCATTAAAATGAGAAATACAAAGACAAAGGGATAAAAACCATGGAATCACTCATTCCCTAGCAGAGTCACCAAAAATGGTTGTGAGAAATTCACCATATGGATAGGTTGAATTCTCCTCAGACTAAAAACATAACCTAAGACAGATTTGAAACAAGTGGTGACTGACTTCCATTTAGATTAATCTTTTAATACTATAGATAGAAGGAGAGATTTAGACTAACCTTAAGTCCAACGTTTATCCTCGTTCCTCCAAACCTCGACCTCGTTGCTCCAATATTATTTATGATCAAAGGAACCTGCAATAATAGAAGACAAAAAACTATACTTCTACTAGATCTCATTAGGAAAAGACTATCCTATCTAATTTTTCTTTGATGTAAGCATTGGAAAAATGCACATACAACAATTGAATGGAACATGCCAAGTTTATTCATAATAAGTGAAAACTTACATATGGATAATGGTGCTAGTATTCCAAGCCTTCTTTCCTCTATCCCTTGTATGCACACACATGTATTCCAGAGTTTCTCTCAAGATCAAAAGTTTCATAGCTTATATAATTCAACTCCCTTTCCCCCATGGATGGCCTTGCTTATATAGGCTTTGGCAAGCTCAACCACCATTAAAAAATGAAGGGAAGGTTGAGATATTTTCTCCCTAAGTTAGGATTTGGAACCCCATAATGGAAGGGAAGTTGAGTGGCTCGAGGCTATGCATCATCACTCATCCATAAACACCCAAATATCCTCAAATATGTCCCTTATATAAAAGTGGAATTAGGCCCAACTGACTGATGCTCCCCCAAATCTTGAGACAGGGCATCATTGAGACCGCCTGATAGTGGTCTAGGGAGTGTCACCCTGGGACTGACACCCAATAAATATGTCTAGGGACTGACACCTTTAGAAAATAATGTTCTCTTCTTTCTCTTGACTAGGGAAGTGACAAAATGTTGTCCCATGGTGTCTAAGTTGGTAAAACATGAATGAAACTCTTAGGAAAGTGTCATTTTGATATTACAACACTTAAAAACACAATTGTACATAAGTGCAACACTTAGGAAAGTGTTTTTTTGGTATTACAACACTTAATGGAATA
>ML785852.1:846859-884547 GCA_009831015.1 Picea engelmannii
ATTATCAAAAAAAGTTTGGTTTATTGTTGTTGGAATCCAAACTATAAAAGGATATTTCCAAGCCAGGAGACTTCTTGACATGCATTAACCATTTCTTGATACTCTACTTTTCCTAAAGAAAGAACAAGATTTTGTTGCTTCTTACAAGCCCAAGTATTAGGTCTAGAACTAAGACTGAACACATAACTTGTAATAGGTTTTTGATCATTAGGTTCATCAACCAAATTGGAATCAGAGAAACCAAACAACAAAGGAGTTCCCCTTGAATTGTAATGTATCCCCAATTGAAATGTACCCCAAATATGCCAAAGCATTTTTTTGTTTTTGCTTTCCAATGGCTCTCATGGGGTGTTTTCATATACTAATCAACAATACCAACAACAAAGGTAATATTATTATGGGTATGACTCAAATATAAGAGGCTACCAACTAAATGACTATACAAAGTGGAAAAATAACCAACAACTTCCCATGTTATGTAGAATTATTTGGAAGCTATGGTGATAGTGCAGGTTCAAGCTCAATGGACCCAACTAGAGGAAAGTGAGTAGGGAAAGGTGGATTTTCATCATCATTATCATCATTTGAAGAATAAACTAGAATATGATCACTAACAAAAAATATGGGAAGATAATATGGTTCATAGGTCGAATATGACAAAAACATTGAAATAGGATCATAGGATGACATACTTTTATCGAACTTAACATCTCTCCTAATGATAATTTCATTATAAGTATGTAGAATAAGTCTAGAAACTTTAACAAAGATATGATGCAGATAAATGTGAATTAGTTTTTTATTTTTTAAAATCTAGGAGTTTGACCTTTGTTAGGAGAATTTTAGGCATTATATAGTTAAAAGTTCATAAAAAAGCCATCATATTGTTATAAACCTTGTGGATTATTTTTAAAAAATTGGTAAGAAAACATGTTGTAAATACCTTAATGCAACTCGAAGTATCTTGTCACTATCAATTGTTAGCAATATCACAAGAAAACATTGTTTTCTCAAACAAATCTCTCATATCATGAACTAAAATATCAAAACCCTTCGAAATTATTCGTATAGAAGAGATATATTTGACCTAAGTGGCCAAAAATATTTGTTGGCCTTCACTGAAAGGATACCTTATTTTGACATGAAGTTAATTGGAGTAGTTAACGGACTAGTACATAATTTATGGCATGAGAACACTAGGCCTTCTTCCAACCAAAAATATGTACTAAAATTGAGAATGGGTTATAGAGACTATGAACCCCATATTAAACACTTTATTGACATGACACAAACATAATTTTATGCATAGAGGTTTAGGAATGCACATAGTGCACTTGACTTGGGCCAAAGATCTTTCAATAAATGCAAGACTTGGTCTGTTCAAATAAACACAATGCGTAACAAATGTTTTTCTCGATACCACATTGATTATGATTATTATTATCACACACACACACACACACATACACATCGTTCATTTCATAACACCCTTGTGTAGGAATGCTTAGTTATATTGTTGCCTACAAAATCTAGAGACTTTATTCATATCATCTTGTGTACAATGTGAGGTATTTGTACATTCTATCAAAAACAATTCTTAGATGGGACATGCCCTAGGTGTGGTGTAATGGAATCAATGAGAAAGTGCATCTATATGAGCAATGAGTATGAATTAGGGAGAAAGACAATTGACTTACAAATATTTAAATATGCCACCTATGATATTGAGGGAGGGAATTAAAGAAAAAATATACAATTGGTGGCTTCCCAAGTATGAGTATGTGACTTCATGAAAGAATTCTTCAAAAATACCCAACAGTATGTTTGGCATGTCCATGTGGCTTGATGGAAGGATAAGCATTTTAGAAAATACAAAGATACATTTCCCATTGGTACTATCTTATTAGTGGTCAATTTTTCTAAGAACTACACCCTTCAACCAAAAAAGGATATTCAAATCCAATATTATCACTTAGAGCAAGTAAGAATAATGGTCCATATCACATATGAACATGGGCCATATAGTGATGAAGAAAACAAAGTTATATCGAATGAGTATCAATTCTTCTACATAAGTGATGATCGGTTCCATGACTTATCTTACATACAACATTGCTTTTAGTTTTTTTACAGTCACATGAAGGAGAAGAACATATAGATGGATCAATAATGGATTTGGTGAGATGGTTGTGTAGGCTAGTTCAAAAATGCCTGTGTATTTCAATGGTTGTGTATGTTGTACAAAAGACATAAGGTACCACATATATGGAACTGTTTGATTCTAGGAACAAGAAAGGGTAGCATGATGTAGTAGACACATGCATAAAAAATGCATTACACCGGTAATGAATTAAATTCACAACTATTTCCCTCATTCGAGATGCAAAATCCATTGTTGAATAGTGTTCTTTAGTAATGGTAGAGGGGATAAGAACGTGAGAAGAAAAATCAACTAGGAAAATACATGTATATAGATATTTTTGGGAGGTGGTCAACGTATATCGATCACAATCATATGAATGCAAAACAATCCAAGGCACTCATGGATTTCCTTTAGTTTGAACATAAAAAAATGTAATATTTTAAATATGGATGAGAAAATTCTCTTTCTTTTGTGGTCCATGTAGTAGTAATGAATGGGATGGTTGTGAATCCATAGACTGGGTTGATAGATGGAATCATGCATCACTCCCCATTGGTCAATGTATAACTATAGAATTATCCTAGTTGGAGGAGGGACAATCAAATATTTTAATAGATTATGATTGTGTCTTAGATCTCGTACAACCAAGTATAGTGAATATTCTATTAATTTTGAATAACTAGCATGAATGTTGTACTCTTTATTCATTCAATGGACTCATGTGTTGGCACTCCATTTTTTGCAGGGAACATATACGTAGTGACTTCCTCAAAAGTTAATGAATGTGGAACTGAATATTGGTTGGCATGTTGCTCAGAGGGAAATCAGACCCTCATGATCTCAGTAATAGTCTCTAAAGAAATTCAATTTATTATTGGGTCGATGGTTATTAAATGAGAATATCTTACATAGGATGAAAAAATATGGAAGAAAGGTGGTTATGTATTTCAATATTTATATAAACCAACTGGATATGTATACCAATTTATGAACTTAGTTATTGGTACATACCTCCAAATACAAACAATGCCAAGGAACAACTCATCAAAGGTATGATACTTCCTACCTTACTCTAAGCACAAGAAGTTAATTGATACCATTAGTATTAGAAGTGATCCTAATGGTATACTTAAATGACCATAGGTATGTGGTATTTTTGTTATTTTATGTTCTATTTCAAGATATCTATGTTGTTTGTTTTTTTGGTTCAGTTTTCAATTAATTTAAAAATGAATTATAATTGTGTCCTTTGTGTTTCTCAGTTTATCCAAAAAATAATAGCCACGTGAAGGCCCATCAATAAGAAAAACTACGTTTTTCAACACCACCTCATGATTCTCGGAAAGATGGTATGGGGATGACATTGAAAAGTGTATGAAATTAATTATTAAATTTATAATTTATCCTCATTTAATATATTAAATTAACATGAAAAATGGTAGGTTCTATCTATATTCATCCCTTGCATGCCTAGATTATGAGAATAATCCCCACTTCAAGAACTACAAGTGTACTAGGTTTTCCAAATTCCAAAAAACCTTATTCAATCCTTCCTTGATCAAATCATTTGTGTGTTATGCATCATGTATCTTTGTCAAAATCATTTTCAAGTGATGAGTTGAACCCATTCACAAAACCATGCTATGATGTCCAATAAAACATTTTATCACCGATATCATCTTTTTTTTAGAGTTTTATGGCTTCTTTTGAAGATTTCAAAGTTCAATATCATCTTTGATCATATCCCTTACATTAGTGAAAATCATTCATGAAGTTGTAAGTTAATAATGGGACAAATTCAATTCATTATGGTGGGAAATTTTCCCCGAATCTGATAGAATTTTGTTGGAAGCTATAGTTCCACCTTATTGGTAGCAACTTTGACCATAAAATTTGATTTTATATATTTGGATCCATTTTAAGAAGAAAAATTTAGTTGATCATGGTGAAAATTTACCTGAATGAAAAAAATGAACTAACCATAAAAATTAAGTTTGTCCACTTATTAACTCGCTCCATTTCTACTTTCTTTTGATGGCATACCTAAAATTTCAATCACAAATTGTCAAAGTGTTGGTCCATGATTTGTTGCTCAAATGTGAGTTTGATTCTCTACTCTACGAATACTGATGGAAAAATGGGCATAGCTATTTAATTGGATTCAAGTCTAGGTTTGATTCTAGGTTAATCATATCATTCATTCCTTGAATTTTGATTATCATATTGCTAGGCCTGAACTAGTCATTGATGCTAGAATTTTGACTATCATGCCATCAAAACTTGAGATAGATTTGCAATAGTTCAATTTACTTTGTAGGAAAGTTGAAGAGGGTTCATATCAACTACATTAGTCAGAATAATTCTTGAATTTGTAAGTTAATAAGGGCATGACACCTCCATTTTCCTAGTTGTGCTAGAATCTCCCTTAACTTTGTGGGTTGAAGGTTGTCCAAAAAATAATAGGACTAAGAATTTGAAGATCCCTTTGGATGAGAAAACAATCCTATGAGGTTGGAGAGAAAATAATCACAAAGATCCTCATTGAGGTGGTGGAGAAAACAAGTACAAGAAACCCAAGATCCTAGTAAATGAATTAGGAAGATATATGAAGATTTGATGCCAATTTGAGTGTGTACCTATGAGATAGGGTTTCAAAGTTAGAAAATTTGAAGATTTTAAGAGTGCCATATAATATAATTTACATATAGGAATTGAATAATACAAATAGCCAAGAGAACAACCTCAAGGTGTAGTTTAATGGAAAACTAACCACCAGAGAAAGAAACCATGTACATAAAAATCAAACCACATAGTTTGACCACATGCTGCAAGTTTCTAAGGTAATAACATGTTTTTTCACCAAAACATAGACTCTTTTTTTTTGTGATCCATGAGACATAAATGTAGCATAACTAATAAATTTTTGGCTCACTTGGCGCCTTTAGACTAGGAAAGGTTAAGGAAGACTTGAAACTTTTTATCCTAAAAATAGCAAAACCAAATGAATTTGGGCCATTGTGGACCCATGATGAACAATTCTAAGTGAATATGGAAAATCACAGACTTGTTCCCCTAAATGGACTCATAGAGTAAGAAAATCCCTGAAGTGAGTACCACAGAGGGTCAAAGTGAACCGACCCGACCACCAAAGGCAAAAGGACAAGAGAGGAAATATGATAAAATACCCTATCTAAGCACTAGACATCCCTAAGAGGTCACACCTACCTTATAGGGTAAAGGGGACTCAAGGAAGGTGCTCAAACACATAGGAACAATAAAGAGATATCAATGTCATCATGGAATTGGTGACAAATGGGAATTTCATGGAAGAGGGTCACATCATGAAATTCCTAGTGGATAGACATATGTGAGTATTAAAGTGTGAAATACATATGATACAATAAGGTATCCAAAGATGATTATTTTGTTTCCTCTCATTCCACCTTGATGGCCTACAGTTGGAAAGAAATATTGGATGTGATGGTTACAAAAGAAATTTAGGAGAATGTTGTTGGTTCTTCAGAAATTCACATGTCCCTCCATCATCCATGGATTTGGGAATTGGAGACCAAAACTCATTTGACTAGATTATAATAGAAAATGATGGAATTGGAAGCTTATCTTGATGTTTTCGATGGTATCATTTGATGTTGTGGATGGTGTAATATCTTGACTATCTACTTTTTTGTCTAGTTTCTTGTACTTCCACACACAAATATTGATTTCTCCCTCCCCTTCTTGTGTGGGTTTTATTCTCTACTATACAAAGATTGATGGAGAAATGACCATATTTATGTACTTGAACTCAATTGTATGTTTGATTCTAGGTCAATTCCATCATTCATGCCTTGAATTTTGATTATCATATTGCTGCAAATTTTCATAGCTAGGGAAATCTATTTGACAGATGCTTTGAAATAAAATAAAAAGTTTGGCAAGGTAAAAGGCATAAGAATGTCAACTAAATGGTTAGGTTCTTTCTTTGGAGTGATAAATAAAATCAGAGTTCTATTTGATTACCAAAGGAATCAGATAATTAAATAATGGTTGTCAATATGACATGAGAAACATTGACAAATGTAATTGTTGTTTGACATTGAGGCAAGGTAATTGTGTTGAGTAAAGTACTCTTGAAATTTTGACTTTGACTTAATTTATTACAATGAGTTTTTGGAATGGTAAAGATAGATTATATCATGTTAGAGATGGTATACATTTATTTTATTAGTTTTCATTATCCCAATGGCTTACAAAAGTTTTAGCTTAATAATCATAATAATCATTCATCAACATCAAATAAATAAACATTGCAATTCATAAAACATGTTCCATGAAATATATGTGTGTGTGTGTGTGTGTGTGTTTGAAATAATCACAACTATACATTTTTTACAAAATGGAACATCGTGCCCAATATACAAAATTGAAAGAAGTACCCAAACATAGAAAAGTTACATATGGCTCCCTAGATACAAAATGACACTCATTGGTCACTCATTTACCATTGTCACCCTCACAACTCTTAGGTGCATCCGAGAACTCAATAATTTTTCTCTTACATGAGGCATGACCTCGAGTAGTTTTTCACCTAGGAATGATTCATCTCTTTGAAGACTAGACAAATAAACAACATTCTTATAAGTGTTTTTCTTATCTTGAATTATAAAGAAAACTCGCCACAAATGATATTGAAAATAACGAGGGTATTTCCCTCCTTCACGACCCTAATCTCTTAGTGATGCCACCTTGAAAAAATTACAAGGATCAAAGCATGAAATTTAAACCAAAATGCATAAAATCAATTTAATTCATGATACATAAAAATTCTTGAAAAAAAATTCTCATTGTGAATAACTGGGGAAAGTGTGGAGAGTTGCTAGCAGGTGGAGCACTTGATTGTACAAATTTCTCCAAGGAAACATCTATTTTGGTAGCCTCAATAGATGAAATATTATCATCTACAACAAAGACGACTGGTGGGTGGCATATGGGTCAAGGCACTATGGATGTATGGGATGGAAAATGTGATGGGGGTGGGTGGCATAGGTGTGCATCCACTGTGGATGGATGGGATGGAAAAGGTGGTGGGGGTGGGTGGTATATGGTTGAAACCACTATGGATGGATGGGATGGAAAAGGTGGTGGACATTTTCTAGGAGGTAAAGCATTGAGATGTACAAGTTTCTCTGAGGAAACATCTATTATGGAAACCTCAATGGATGAAACAGTTTGGTTTGCAATAGAGACGACCATTGGGTCGAATATGGGCGTAGGCATTTTGGATGGATGGGATGGGTGGCGTACATGTGCATCAAATTTGGATGGATGGAATGGAAAATTGGGTGGTGGTAAACCCCCATGGGTTGTACGAGAAGTGATAAAACAATTAGGGTGGAAAGAATTGTCCCAAGAGTCAGGGCAGGATGGAAAAAAAGTGGAATTTCCCTGTAGTTGGGGGGAAATGATGGGGGGAATGTTGGTAGTTGTGGTGTATGGAAGGGTGGTGGTACATGGGATCTAGTAGTAAATGAAGAAACCTAGATACATATTTCTAATATTTTTATTAGTACACAAATTTAAAATTCAACCAAAACAATATAACAAATTTCACATTTAAATATGATTTAACATGAAACATGATACCTATGAAGGGGTTAATTTTTCTATCCTAGGTGGACATGGTTCATCACCGTATGATACTGCAACCTATAGAAACACAACAACATTATATTTGAGGATGCCAAAGAATAAACACATCACTATGATGAATTTATTAAAGGTGATACATACCTATGTATGTGGTACAAGAAAGGAGAAGGATGCCTCTACTTCTGCACTAGTGGCGGAAACTGACATTGATGCATCTATGAATGTTGAGGGTTTGTTATTTGAGGATATAAAATTCAAACATCATATAATTAAATATGGAAAATATACTCAAAAAACTATATATATATATATATATATATATAATCAATGAAGAACATAGATATGGTCAAGATACTAACCTCCTCCATGAAACTGTCATATATACTAGCCTCCATCAGCCCACTTGAGCATCTATGAGGGTCACATGAACACCTAGTCTATCAACATTCCCTCTCCTGGTTGAACTCTAGTATAGGGATTGAAAGTCCATCCCCTCTCCCAAAATCACTTATAGGTACCTCCTGCATAGATAATGCTACAAAATTTTGATGTTTCAATAGGATTCAAGTCAAGGATGATATGGATCACTGAGTTTGAGTGATGCTTTCCATGATGGGATGATGTTCAGAAGAGGGGTTAGGCCTTCGCCTAAGAGGATGAGTACCTAACAATGGGCCATGCCTATGATTTTCTCTGTCCTATGCAGATCCATGAACCATCCCCTGGAATTGACCAATGTCGAAGTAGTTGACATGGTGAGCCAACATAAAATTTTCCCATAATTTCCTAAGGAAATATAGAGGAACCTCCCTATTATTGTAGGGAGTAGGGAGGTTTGTCAAAAACCATAAACCACCTATCCATCCAATTATACTTAAATTGTTGGTAGGAACACCATTTCATACAAATGTGTCTCTTTGTAACTGGTGGATGTAGTCTGGTTCTAGGATCAATGAACAATGTCATCAATTCTTGTTTTCTAATTTTTAAGTCTCTCACTTGGTTTTTATCTAGGCTACTGCTTTAATATTCTAACATCCTAGCCCTATAATAAAAATTATTTCTTAATTGGACTTGGGTATTTTCAATAGATGATATAATGCTGTCAAAGGAAGTAGCTAATGACAATTGGGAGGGCTCTATAGTATTTCATAAGTATTCAACAAGAGATCTAAGACACCTCAACCCTTCATCAATTTACATGCTTACATTTGTTTTTTGTGGTTTGGGGTTTGCTATGCCTTCCTATGGTGATGTCAAGTTTTGGCTTTCTCTAGGTTCCATGTTAATTATGTGTGTTGTAATTTTATGATGCAATTTATATAAATTAGGTTCATTTTTTAAAATTTTAAATAGTTTAGGAAATAAAAAAAACATGAAATTGCATGCAAGTAAATACTTGGAATACCCCGGAGATGGTGTTAGGATGATGTGCACACCTTGTCAACAAATACTAGGGCTTCAATTCGCTCAATCACCTCTCAAACATGTTGTGTGATTGGTAGAATGGGAAAATAAATCGATCGTGGACCCTTTTATTCGGTCCCAAAAGGAATATTGTGCACATGTTCGTAGAATGCATGTGTGTTCTTGAGAACGTGTGTCCAATATTGTCAAGGAGCCAAGTTTTCATTGTTTGTGTTGGTTAGACGTTTGTCAATCTAGTCACATCAGGAACACATGCATGTGCTTAAGAACATGAACACGTTCCTATATGAGTGCATTCGTGCTCACCCCATTGCCACTTTTTTTTCCACCATCTTCTTGTCGACACGGACACAAAGATATATATATATATATATATATATATATATATATANAGAGAGAGAGAGAGAGAGAGAGAGAGAGAGAGAGAGAGAGAGAGAGAGAGATTGATTTTTAATTTGGGAAGGGCTTAGGGTTAGAGTCAAAGCTTTGATACCATATGTAATATTTTCAAATAAATCAAAGTGCATAAAATCACACAATTAAATTTAATTATAAAGGTATAATGCCTACTAAGTTAATAATACATTTTTTTGTAGAATTGAGATAATTAAATCATTATTACATATAAATAGACAACTTCATGCACCAAATATCTAAGGAGGTTTAAAGGAATTCACCTATAAGATAACTAATAAACTTGACTTAAAATGAGGATAGCCAAGATCTAGCATCCTGGAAAAAAACAAAATCGGAAACCAAATTTGAGGGACAACTCTCCTCCCAACTATCCCCTTATTCTAATACTAACAACCCTCGAGCCTTCAATCAATAAAACTATGCCACATTTCCTTATAATCTCCTCAATATATAGCCAAGCCTTGAAATAAAATAATACCTTGCAACTTCCTCAAATTCTATTTAAATAATGTTCTTTTGGGCATAGCACCATTTCCCATATGCAACTCCACTTGTCATGCATGGAATTGTCCTTTTTATTTTAATTCCTCTGTATTTAAAAATGTCTCTTTTATTATTATTATTATTTTTAATTTCTTTTAACTTTATCATCATCACCATCAATATTATTTTCTTTTCCAAGATACAAAGTGAAAGTATAATGAAAACACATATAATGTGGGGCATTGCATAAGGCAAGTGTTGTGGTCCTTTCCCCTTGCATGTAGACCTATGAACTCAAAAAACATTACTTAAGGGTTGTATATGTGGTTTTTTCTAGCCTTGAATAAAATTGTAGGTAAGGAGACTCACGTACATTAAGAACAATCCTCAAAATTGGGACCACTCTGATGCAATGAATATGCCTTCTATAGGACACGTGTGATGTTTTGTTAGGACTCAATGCATGGATTATGAACCCAAATATTATTGCTTAAGGGACAAATCCCCAGTTTTAGCCCCTAAACGGTCACCTAGACTATTAAACTCATCCTTGTTGTTTTCAATCCTTCAATTCAATCACATTTCTCCCATTGTGTATTAATTCCTTTTAAATGGATTCTATTATGGTGTGATGTCTCATACATGGCGTATGAGCCCTAAAATCATGATTACATGATTAATCCTACGATTTTGGTCCAAACTGTAGCTTGTGTTGAGGGACATATCCCTATTACAACCAAATTTTGAAATTAGGTGCATATGTTTATCACAGAAAGAACCATCCTTCTATAAGGCCCATATCATGGTCTAATTCCCCATGCACAACACAAGATCCCAAAACTCATGGATTAGAGGTTAAATCCATAGTCTTTTTCACCAAACCTTGTCTTGAGCCAAGAGGTATCCATCTCTTTTATGCTTGATGCTTTAAAACATGCTCATATTCCTCTCATAAAAAAAATATTTTCTATATAGGGATTTTATCATGGTCTTGGTTCCCATGCTTTTCATATAAGCCTAAAATCATGGATCGTGGAGTAGAAGTCCTTAACTTCATGTTTAAACCATGATTTGGATGAAGAAACACTTTTTTATACTTGATTGTTGACATCAGGATAAAACTCCTCTTATATGAAAATTATTTCATGTTGGGTCTATTTCATGGTATAGGGCCTTATGCATAGCATATATGACTATGGATTTTTTTTACCTATGGGATAAATCCATGGTTTTCATCCTTATACAATTCTTTGGGGTAGAACACTCATCTTTGTTGCACCCAATACTTTAAACCAATCCCATACTCTTATAGGGAAAATATTTGTTTTAAAGGGACTATGTCATGCACTAAAGCCCCATGTATATCCCACAAGTCCAAAATCAAATTAATTAGGCCTATAAATATTTGGTTTGTAGTCTTGAACCATATCGTTCGACATTGATAGACCCATTATGATTATGTTCAATCCTTGAATAGGTCTATATCACTCACAGAGGAAAATAATTCATTTTGTAAGGTTTGTGTTAGGGTGCAAGGCCCTATGCCTACAATATGAGTTCTAAAGATATGAATGTTTAGGGTTTAAATCCCTAGTTTTCATCCCCAAACAATGGCTTAGGATAGGAGACATGTCTTTATTGTGCTCAATCCTTGAAGTCAGGCCCATACCCCTACTGCAAGATAAACATTCCTTCAATAAGGCTAGTAAAGTGGACCAAGGCCCTGCAAATGGCCTATGGGCCTAGAAAACACTGGTTATGCTATAAATTCTTATTTTTTATCATTACAAGGGGGTTTGAGTTAAATAACCCATCCATCCCCTATCTAATCCTTGGAATCGAGACAATATTTTTCTTGTAGGGCAAGGATTCCTTTCGAAGACTGATATTGATGTTGAAGGCATGTGCATAGCCTATGAGTTCAAGATCACTATGATATGAAAATAAGTAACATGTGCATTTTGAAAATATGTCACATTGGTGGTTGTAGATCCAAGGCATCTAATCTTGTAGAAAAATTATTTTTTGTTGTTAGAATCTAGTGATATAGAAAGTGGGAGTTCTCATTGATTTATAACTCTCATCAAATATTGAATGATATGAATTTATTCAAAACCAAACAAAACCTTTAAGAACTTTGTTCCACCATACATGGATCTTAAATCATAGTAAAATTTTTCCATACTTATAATGTTTACAAAAATCTTAACACATTTATGATTTAAAAAACATTGATTTGATATATATTTAAATTGTTTGAATAAACACTCATTATTGATATTAAAATGTAAACCTACTAAATGGCCTATGGGCCTAGAAAACATTGGCTATGCTATAAATTCCTATTTTTTATTATTAAAAGGGTGTTTGAGTTAAAGAACCCATCCATCCCCTATCTCATCCTTGAAATCTAGACAATATTTTTCTTGTAGGACAAGGATTTCTTTCGAAGACTTATATTAATGTTGAAGGCATGTGCATTTTGAAAATATGTCACATTGGTGGTTGTAGATCCAAGCTATCTAATCTTGTAGAAAACTTCCATTTTATTGTTAGAATCAAGCAATCTAAAAAGTGAGAGTTATCATTAATTTATAACTCTCATCAAATATTGCATATATTGCATGATGCAGATTTATTCAAAACCAAAAAAAACCTTTAAAAACATTGTTCCACTCTTCATGGATCTTATATCACAATAAAATTTTATTTTTCCATACTTATAATATTTACAAAAATCTTAACACATTTATAACTTAAAAAATATTGATTTGATATAAAATTAGCTTGTTTCAATAAACACTCATTATTGACATTAGAATGTAAACCTACTAAAATATAAACCACCCTCTAGTTTTTAAGAACCATGCACTTTTATAATTAAGGTTATTGGTTGCTGTATTATTTAACATAGAATCAACCAAATTCACTATTCAATATATTTAATATATTGAAGGGAGAGTTTGATCAATAATTATTAAGCATGCCCCTAATGCAAAGTCGTCTGTAATGTAATGATATATTTAATATATTTAGGGGAGAGTTTGATCAATAATTATTAAGCATGCCCCTGATGCAAGGTCGTTTGAAGGGAGAGTTTGATCAATAATTACTAAGCATGCCCCTGATGCAAGGTCGTCTGTAATGTAATGGACTGTATTTATTAAGGTACTTGTAATGGACTGTATTATTAAGGTATTTGGTTATTAAGGTATTTGGTTATGTGAAGTCACCAGTTTTATTTTTGTTTAGTCTAAAATCAATAATTTTTTTTTTTTTTTTTTGTAAGTAAGTATTTTATATATATATAAAACCTTATAGGAACCAAAACAAGAGTACAAAAACTAGAGCCAGCCGGTTGTAATTACAGAATTGCTCCAGAAGGAGAAACCAGTTCTGCCAACCGAACAATTCGAGTATCAGAGTTTCTATAAGTCCTAGTAGTAACAAACAATTTGGCTACCATGAAGGTAACTAGAGTAAAAGTAAAAGTAGGAAACATCCTCCTAGAGGGGTCATACAAGTGGTGTGTAATTTGGCACATATTCTGGCAAGATGCCTGGCCAGGGCTCCTCGATGACAGGTGTCCCGCTAGTCGCCCATTTCATGTCCATGGCTTCGGTGCCCTTATCCTCGTAAGCAGCCATCTTGGCACCTGCCGTCGGGGTGTGCGCCTGCAAACTGGTGCCTATCATCTCCAGCTAAACCGCGCCCGTGACATTCTCTTCTTTGCTCGCCGGTGTTTGCTCCTGCTCGACAGTGTCCATGAGAGCTGGGTCGAACGCCTTCCAGTCAGACTGCTGGTTCCCCTCTGTGGCTTCCTGCTGATGGCTTCTCGCATGATCGCTTGTAGTGAGAGGTGCGTCGTTGGATTCCTCAGGGGAGGCTTCGTGGTGGTTTGAAAGGAGCTGAAGAAGTACTGACAGCCTCCCTTCCATCTGCTGAACACGGAACTGAAGGTCGTCCACTCCTTCCCGGATTTCAAAGACCAAATCATGCAAAACAGTGAGGCTTTCATGCGATAGGTTGGAGGATTGCACCTTCTTTTTGTTGCTGGGTTGACCATGACCAGTTCCTCCAAAAGGCGATTTTGCGGAGGCCTCATCTGGCGCAGGAGGAGAGGAGTGCCTGTGGGAGGATGGTCCAAGCCAAGAAGGATATCGCCATGAAAAGTTGAGGGTGGTGTCAATGATGGCTAGGCAGTCAAAGGTGGGGGGAGCAGGGGGTCGAAGCGAAGAAGACGATGAAAAGTCTATCTATTTCAGGTGCCTGGTAAGTCATACACACATGAATACAATGAGCACTCTTCATGAGAGTTTCGACTACCACCAAAATCGAGTCGTGTCTCCTTGCCGTCAGTGGCAATCCAACAATGAAATCCATCGAAATGACCTCCCATTTTGATTCTGGAATAGCATGTGGTTGTAGTAATCCTATCGTATGTCTATGTCCAGCCTTCACCTGCTGACATTATAGACATATTTCCATGTAGTTGACTATGTCTATCGTCATTCCTTTCTAGAAGAATAAGGGTTTAAGGTCTTCCCTCATCTTCGTGACTCTAGGATGAGCCATGTTTAGGATCAAACTCCTCAACTCGTCATTGGGAGGTACGTAAATTCGACCTTTAAATCTCAATAATCCATTGTTGTCCACAGTAAATTCCTCAAATTTTGGTACCATCATTGTGTTTAGTCCGATAAAATCTTTGACCTCTTTGTACCAGTCATCATCGCACTATAAAGTTAGAATATTTTCACGTAGATTCGTCTAAAGAGGAATCACCGAAAATATGCGTGGTCTTCGACTCAACACATTAACCACTCTTTTCATTGTTCCTTTTATGTAAGTAATCTTAAAATCGTACTCACTAAGAAATTTCGGCCAACGTCGTTGTCATGCGTTCTAGTCACTTTGAGTAAGGATATGTTGTAGACCATAGTGGTCCATTTTTATTTCGAATTTTCATCCGATAAGGTAATGTCTCCAAAATCTCAAGGCATAAACAATGGATAACAACTCTAAATCATGCATTGCATAGCTCTCCTCATGCCTTCTCAACTTTCTTGAGATGTAAGTGATCACTTGACTATCTTGCATCAATACCTCACCTAAGACTTCCTTGGATGCGTCAGTGCATACCAAGAAGTCTTCGTCCATGTCAGGGACCTTTAGTATCGGTGTTGTCGTCAACAACTCCTTGAGATTCCGAAATTCTTTCACGCATTTCTCGGTCCAAACAAACTCCTTTCTTCTTCTTCTGCAATTCTGTAATCAGATTTTCTATCTTCGAAAAACCCTCGACGAACTGTCGATAATATCTCGCTAAACCCATGAAGCTACACACTTCTGGGACATTCGTCGGCGTAGGCCATTCTATAATAGCCTCGACCTTTGCTATATCCATAGCGATATGTTCGTCGGAGATGACATGCCCTAAGTAATGAATCCTCGTTTGATAAAATGAGCATTTAGACAGTTTTCCAAACAATTATTTCTCTCGTAGACACTGCAGAACCAAGCGCAAGTGCTCATCATGCTCCTCCATCATCTGAGAAAATATCAAAATATTATCAATGAATACTTGGACAAACTTGTCCAAGTATTCGAGGAACACCCCATTCATCAAGCTCAGAAATACCCTAGGGGCGTTTGTGAGTCCAAAAGGTAAAATAGTAAAATTGTAATGTCTAAACCTTGTCTTAAAGGCGGTCTTAGGGATGTCATCCTCATTGATCCATAACTGGTGGTACCCCGAGCTCAATTCGATCTTTGAAAACACCATCGCACCTTTCATCTGATCAAACAAATCATCAATCCTCGGCAAGTGATATTGATTCTTGATCATTGCCTTGTTCAATTGACGATAGTTAATGCAGAGTCTCCACAACCCATCCTTCTTTCGTATGAAACTAACAGGCGCACCCCACGATGATACACTTGGATGTATAATTCCTAGGTCCAACAACTCCTTCATTTTCATTTTCAACTCCTGTAACTCTGGGGTCTACATCCGATAAGGATTTGTTACTATTGGTTCAATCCCCAGTTTTAGGTCGATGGTAAATTCCAATTCCCTTTCAGGCAGAAACCCTGACAACTCCTCTAGGAAGAGATTCTCAAACTCTTGTACTACCAGAAGGTTTTCTAGTACTTCCACCATGCCTTTTTCATTTAATGGAAGGATCGATAAAGCTTTCATCCCTTGTGCATGCTTTTCCATAGCTGTAAGGAATATATGAACCTCAGGGAAACCCCTTGGTTCCGACCTACAATCATGCATCTTTGTCCCTCATCATTGACCAAGCTCAATTGTTTAGTATTATAGTTGAGCATCGCCTCATGCGATTCCAACCAGTCGATATCGATCACGATGTCATAAGACCCTAAGATCATGACATACAGGTTGGCCCTGGTGAAAAACTCTCCCAGGTTAAGGATACAACCCGTAACCTTCCCTCCAAACTTTTGTTTGGTTCCCGAAGCCATTTCTACAAATCTAAACTCGTCTTCTTCGACTACCTTTACCTTAATTCTTTTTAGCGCTGCACCAGAAATAAAACTCTTTGTAGCACCAGGATCTATCAAAATACTAAGGGTATGGTCAACAATAGTACCTGACATTTCGAGCACAGTCAATTGGTGCTCTACTTGGTGGTTATTCACTGTTGCATGAATCTAATGGGCCTTGCCCAAATCTCCCACGATAGTGGGTCCAGCTGATCCAGGTGCTCTGGTCCTCTCCACTGGGCAGTCACACTGGTAATGTGGCTCCCCACATGTCCAACACCCTTTATTTGGTCCGGTACTCCTGGTACCTGAAGTAGATGTTGACGAACCACCGGCCTGGAACCCTGTTCATTTCTACTAAATAGGCCTAAATTGTTGTTGCTGCAGTCGACTCTATTTTTGGTGATGTGGTCCTCTGTAAGGAGTCCGTTGTTAAGGCATCGTTCTCCATGGTGTAGTGTATGTGGATCCTCTCTGAGTGCCTCGAAATCCTGGTGAATTTCTAGATGGTGTCTGATGTTGCAACGCACCAGATGACACATGTCTCATTGGTCTCGCTGGATTCCTCCTCTGACCCCCACTGATAAGATCCTCCTCTACTCTGAGGGCCTTATGGACAACATCATGTAATATTTGAGGCATCAAAATCCTCACCTTTGCATGAATGCTGACGTTAAGGTCGAACATGTACTTGTTGACCTTAAGTTTCTCAGTATTCAGGTGTGGAGCATACCGAATCAGTTTCATGAAATGAGCCTCATACTCAGCAACAATACGATTTCCTTGTCGCAAGGCATTGAAATCGTTGAGATTGTGATCAATGAATTTATCATATATATACCTCTCTCGGAACCATTCCTCGAACAGCTCCCATGACACATCTTCGACTGCCATGTTCAATTGCGACAAGAGAGTCTTCCACCATAGAAGAGCACTCCCCTTCAGTTGAAAGACCTCCATGCAAACCTTCATGTTGGAGGTATACTCGCGAAGTGCAAAGAACATCGCCATATTCTCCAACCATGCATCGATGGTTGTGCCTCCTGGGGCACCATAGAACTTGGGAAATTTGACCTTCTTGAGTTCATGGTGAATGCTACCAATACAGACCAGAGCACGTGATGGACCCTCAGGAGGTGTCGATGCCCTGGCCTCATCTCTATCCAAATGATTGATCAGTACCTTAGAAATACTCTGAAAGGACCTCATCATCCCAACCACATCACCCACAACTATCTGTTCTTGTCTGACAACATGTTCGTCTCCCTAGGGGTTAGACCCCTCAGGCGTGGATGCTACTAGGGGCATCATTCCTCATCCCCCAGAACCCCGTCATCTACCTCTGCAGCGTCATATAACCATGATTAACTGCATGAATATAATCAATTTTAATTAGCGACATTTTAATATCAAGTACTCAATCAATGGAATCCATAGTGATCCCGAGTTGCAAGTCGTACCGGCTCTGATACCATATGTAATGAGCCTAGTCATTATGACAACATGTGACAAAAAACCCATACATTTTTTTTTTGAGAAAGTAATAATGACCATACATCCAAACATCGCAACATGATAACGAACATAATGCATGTAAATCATGCAACAAGGAACAAACGACCTAGCATACTAGCACATCATGCAACAAGAAACAACATACGACATTCAATCAGATGAAAAAATAAAACGACTACCCATTCGTCCTACTCTGTAATGGTTAGAACCTCCAGGACACATAAGTAATGCTCAAGCCCAGGTTCCCATTGATTTTGTCCGTTTAAGGTCTCAAGGTTGGCGACTATTCTGAGGAACATGGAGGTGTCTATATCTCGTCCGACACACGCAAGATCACGCCTAATAAGCTAAAAGACAACATCAATCAATCCAAACACAATAGCTTTGACGACCAGTAACTAGAACCCTTACGGCGAGAAAGAACCTAATCACATAAAACATTATAGAACCAAGGACAACATTAATTGCAATGAACAACCACCCCACATCAAAAAGCACAAGACTCAAAGCCAGGTTATCATATGAGCTTGTCGCTCGAGCGTGCCTTGATCTCGTCATAAGGAATCATTTCGTTGTTGTGCGACAACATGATTATAACTAAGGCACAAACTTAAATAGTCATGACTACTTAAACTCAAGACACAATCACCCAAATTCCACGAACCCCCAAACTTAACTGTCATACCTTACAATAAAAGTCAATAGGCGATAACACATTAATAAAAGTAAATGTGTGATAACATTAATAAAATTAAAAATGTGATAACACATGTGATAACATTAAGAAAAGTAAATATGTGATAACATTAATAAAAGTAAATATGTGATAACACATTGATAAAAGTAAACCATTATGACAGTAGCAACCTAAAGAATTTCTAAATTGTTGTAAAGATTAAGTTATGGTGAGCGATAATCACACTGTTCATAATAATACCTTAATTGTAAAACAATCAATTGATCAAATGGAATAACCACAATAGTAGGTCCCCTGTCATAATTTTAGCTACCAAAGTCATGACATAAAAATATTCCTAAATTACCAAAACTGTCAGCGCTAACCCTTAAACATTTAGAAATTTGTGTGTGATTAATTAAATCTTTGTGTAGTTATTTAAATCATTGTGTACTACATTAAATTATCCAGTAATCATTTAAAGTATATAAAAATATGGGCGTAACTAAACCAATATTCTTGGATTTATAAAATTTTCATTCACCAGTAGTCAGTAAGGTGTGATTCTCAACTAAGGAAATATTTAAATATTAAATACGGATTAGAATTAATTAGAGGGTCATCTGTCAGTAAAACAGAAATTCACCCGGCAAAGGAATCGCTACTGACATGCTCACAAATCACTGAACATAAGTCAAGGGATCCGTTGCTTGGCCAATAAATTTTTACAAGCATAATTACACCACACTATGCTCTGCGTGCACACAACAAGTAATCTGGATATAGAACTGATATAAGAAAATACAGAAAGCTACCACTAAAAACCCCTGCCATAATAATCGTTGTCAGGTAAGGAGACGATTCACAGGCCCACATTAACTCGCAATACACAGGATCATGAAAACATAATTGCTTCCCGGGACGTAAGCATTACACTGCTAACATTAATCACAATTAAAGGATTATGAAAATATAAGTCATTTCCAGGTAAGAAAGCGTTACAGTACTCTTAAATTTTTAAAAATAAAAAGCATCCAAAGATCCGATGGATCTCAACCGTTCTCCCACCCACACGTGCTAAAGGGGAAACACACAGCTAATGAGGTAAGGTAAGAAACACACAACTAAGGAGGTAAGGTAATACTGAGCACGAGTCACCTGAAGGGAAACTATAGTTGCTTCCATGCAGATTAGGTTGATCTTATTTATCAATCTCCACACAATAGGTATTTATGGGAAGTGGATCATAACTTCTAAGCAACAGATTGGAGTGTTACTCTTGTTGCAATCTAGATCGATCTCCCAACGACAAAGAGCATGCCAAAAATTCTCATGATCAGGATTGAGAACGTCCCACAACCACGTTACCGACTATGCTATGAAATTATGACAAACAAATCCCCTTCAAAATGAATATTCAGATGTTCAAATCTCCTCGGTCCTCCTTTGCAGGTCCACAAAGGCACTACGCAACAACAACTTATGGGAAGAAACGATAAACATGATCACACACTAGTTGTATCTTACAATATTTAACGGGTGAGCTGCGAGGTCAACATCATTTTTTTTAAGCAACATAAATGGACTGCGAAGTACCCATCGCCTATACAAGAACTAGGCTACAGGCTCTAGGCGAAAAGTGAAATGCAGACCTAGGTAAGTGAGCCAATAAGATCCTAATAATATGGAAACGATCAATCCCAACCAAAGGATATAACAAGTCTTGGAGCACAAGGGCAATGGGATTTCATTGGATAACCAGAAAGTAAAAACATCTTCAAGGGTTATTTAGTTAGGCCACTCAATAGCGCCTGGTGTGGTCAGATTGAGTTTAGTAAACAAAACAAAACAGGCTAAGTGGAGCTTTGGTTAAGCCTAGCGTTGGATTCATCACAGCGTCAAGGCATAAGAGATATTAAAAATTAACACAACTAACAAAAACCACACAGACCAAATCAACTGGATAGAGGAAGGGGCCAAGTTGGAAATTGAGGGATCTCCAGAGAGGCAAGGAGCGTAATCAAGAAATCAACCAAAATCATTCTTACTAACTGAACATTTTTTATTTCTTGCAACAATTATCTCAATAGATTTCAATTAAAGTGTCGGTAATTCACTACCATATTCATCATTATTAACATTCATATACAAAAAATTGACCAAAATACAATGCAAATTACACATGCATACCGATCCATCCCTTTTGTAGAGTTTTCAAGTGATTTGTTTCCCAAAAACTCATTAGATTCCTTTTTCATTTATTTAATTAGGAAAAACCTCCCCCGTACACATGTCGCCCAATCCCCTAGTTGCACCAGAAAATCAATTTTATTTATTAATTAAATTTTCCTATTTTCCTCACCCACCTAAAAGAGTTTCCTAAAAACGCTCCTTGGTGTCCCATTATTCCCTTACAATTCTTAAATGACTTATGCCTTACTTAAATCCTAGTTGAGTTCATAAATAGAAAGTTCCAAAGGCTAGATTCCTTACTAAGTTAGACATTTCCCTTTTTCTTTAAGTTTCCCGTTTTTCTTTAAGTTTCCCCCTTTTTCTTTTTAACTAAAAATCAGATTTAGCAAGTGTAGACAAAAACAACCATTACCCTTTTAATACATTTAATCCTCCATTATAATTTTTACTTTAATAATTAAAGTTTGAATTTCTTACCCCCCTTCTTGTTACAGGTCTAATTAGTTGTTGTTTTTTTGTTCAAAGGTTCTACTCAGACCTAGGTTTTCGATTCACTAGGCTTGGCGATAGTTCTTAAGGGAAAAGATTGTTATTAAACTTTACTTATCACATATTTCATTTTAAGGCCGACGAGGTCCTAAGGAGGCATAGTTTTCTAGGCACTTGGTTTATTAACTTACCATAGCAAAAACATCGCGACATGCCCTTCAAGACGCACTACGTGCTCCAAGGGTACCACTCGCCTCTTTTTGTTTTATTTGTCCGACATGACCTTCAAGACACACTATGTTCTCTAAGGGTGCCACTCACCTCTTGACTGAATTTGGTAGACGTCAAACCCCTAGAGTTAGTATTTCGTCAGGTGATCCTGTGGGAGACTAAAGGCCTCTAAGGAATAATGACCCTTCCTTATTGTGCGCCCCTTAGAATCATCATGAGCGACTATCACAGTCCACCCTCACGACATCGTGGGTCTTCTCGAACTAGGTAATCATTAACCTACAGTTCGAGCCACGGTGGGAGTGATAGTAGGTTTTGGCAGGGTTGATGCCACACCTCTCCCTCAATGTCTGTGGTTGTCGTGCGTGACCCCTTTACTCCAAATGTGAGTTTGGTCAACAATTTATCATCAACCTGCATCGATCAACGAATCATGTCAGCAATAATAGTCAACATCATAATAACTAATCATATGTACATATGTCACATCAACAACATTCAAACCCTAACAGTCCACTCCCTGACTCGATCTGGAGTCCAAGGAGTTTTATTGATGCCTCAACATCCTCTAACATCCAGATTCCTGCATACTCAGGAGAACCCAATCAATAGCACCTGTCGATGTAAATGCAACAAAATAACATATCATCAAATCCACAATATCTCATAATCATAATCAAAACAATCAATAGTATAATGACCTAGATCACTTGCACGCAAGTGTCCTCAAAGAATAAGTCTGCTCAATGCGTGCAAGAGAGGGATGTTACAACACTTCCCACTCTATCCAAGATTTCAAATGGTCCATAATACCGGGGTGCCATCTTGGAACAAGCTCCCATTCTCAAAGATATTTTTTCCATCTTGGCACAAGCTCCCATTCTAAAAGATATTTTCCTGTGCCTAACTATGAGATATACATGGTCTCATGTCTTGAAATCTCTGGGAGTCCTCTTTCTGTCGGCATAACTCTTCTGTCTCTCTTGAGCAGTTTTCAGATTTTTCTTTATCTGAATCATTTGTTGTTCCATTTATTTCAGTATGTCGGGTCTTATTGTAATTCTATCCACTAGATTACTACAACTGATTGGAATCTTGCATTGTCTATCATAGAGGGCTTCAAAAGGGCTCATCTTCAGTGACTCTTGATAATCGTTGTTGTACGCAAACTCTACCAATGGAAGGTTGTCTTTACCCTTCTTAGGCTGATGCATTACATGCATCCTTAACATGTCTTATGTTGGCCCTTGACCAGGTTTTGAAGAATACTTGGTCATACTTCACCATTTTTGGGACATCGACAGCTTGTCAAAGATGGAGCGGAACGTGAAGCGAAAATTAGGGAAGCAAAACCTATTTTTGGGACCCTTTAGGATTTTTGGGCTGATGTAACAGGAAAGGGATGTCGGCCCATGGGTTCACCCACGTTTAGGCCCATTTTGTAATCTATAAATAAATACTTAGGCAATGTAAGTAGGGGATGGTAGTAAATCTATGTGATGTCTAGCTAAAGTCTTAGTGCTAGTAATTGGATCTGTGCGATCGGATGTATATTGCAAGTGATATGTGCATGATTGTAAGGAGATTGGAAATCTTAGTGCAAGTTGTTGTAGTTTTGTGCTGAAGTGCAAGGAAGAAGGATCTAGCGAGCTATGCAGATATTTTGTCCTGTGCAAAGTAAGGGTCATTGAAGCTCTGTGATGTAACTGCTTGACTGAGATAATATAAAGAAGAATACTTTGTGGATGTAGCCCGAGGGTGGGGGTGAACCATGAAAACTTTGTGTATTGTGCTCTGTGCTTCGACCTAATGGGTTTATCTCCTTCTTGGCTAAGTGCTTGACGTGATTAAGTAGATTTAGTTATGTTGTGTTCTTCTGACATAGGAATGAATGTTAAATCTGATATATAAGATGATTAGTCTCTGATCTGGTGAATCCAATATATCTTGTTGTATCTAAGTGTTAAGTCTTTTTGAATCTAAGTATACACTGTGATGTTCTGTGCTATCTGTGAAGTGTTGTAAGAGTTGAATATTGATAGATAAACCTTGCTAGATAATTTCTAAGTGCCATAATCACAGATCTGTGTCCCAACTAAGGTTGCAGACATATGAGTCCTGCAACCACCCCTGCCTCTACCTCGGGTGAGACTTCATATGCTTCGCAGGTGTTGCCGAAAGGGCCGATAGTTAGGGTTTTACTGGTGCGCTCTTGAGCGTTGAACCCTGGTTCTGCCCCTGTGCCAACAAATGGTTTCGTTGTTGGGACCTGAAACTGTGATTGTTGGGAACTAAAGAAGAAAAATATTTATGCGAAATTAACTCTGTAGGTAGATCTATTGCCCTTGTGCACAGTATTCTACTTGACTTGCGAAGCTTTGTGCCGAGAAAAAAAGGTTAGATCTGAAGGAAAGAGGACAAATCTACAAGAAAAGAGGTTGATATTGAAGAAAAGAAGTGAGATCTGAACACTTGTGCCCTAAGAAAGAAATTTATACAGAAAATAGGTAAGATCTGTAAGCTCTAGCCTCTAGTAAAGTTAAGAATAGTTCAAGTTTTAGATCTGAAAGCTTTGTGCCTGTGGAAGCAAATAAGTGAAATTTTTTACTGATAATGTATGGATTTAGGTATGCTTGATTGTCTCAACCTAAAAACTAGAGCATTGTTAGATAAAAGAAAGTTTGATATGAATAGAAATAGTGAAAGATATATTATACCTATGCATATAAAGAGTTTTTGGACTAACCAATGGATGCAGGACCCTAGAAAGAAACTTTTGTAGGCTAGCCCTTATGATCCTAGAACGCAGTGCTGAAGAGGTTGGGGGTCATTTAAAAGAAAGAGAGGATTAACTCTTTGCTACAATTGTAGAAGACCAGGACATCTTGCTAAGGAATGCCTTGGGAGAAACCCTAGTTTCCTCTATTGTGGAGCTATGGACCATGAAGTATTGGATTTCCCTAGAATGATTGCTAGACGTGAAAAGATGAATATGGAACAAGAAAACTCTGAAGGGGATCAAGAGACTAAAATTATAGAAGAACCCTAGAAATAATCAGAGATCATGTTACTGAAAATAAAAGAAACCCTAGATGACCATAAAGATGTCAGTTTGTCAGAGATCTTCAAAGAAAAGGAGAAAATCGAAGTAAGAATAGGAGAATTTGACATTGACTGTGCTCTGGATGAGGGAACACCAATGGATATTATGACATAAAGCACTTGGGAAACCCTAGGAAGGCCTTCTCTAGTCCCCTCACTAGGAACCATCAGATTGTTTAAAGGAAAAATGGTAACCCTATGTGGTAGAATTAGCCAGATAGCTATGAGTACCCATGGAACTTCGACATAGGAAGAATTCAAAGTTATTAAATTTATTGAGGACCACGCCCCATTTCCATCTTTGTTAGGCAGGATCTGGATTGAAAAAGACCAGATCCGGAGAACAGAAGAAAATGACACTCTAGAATAGAAGAAGCAAGAACTCATGGAATTTATGTCTAGAAGGATCTCCTACTTGATGAAAGAACAAGAGGACAGACCTAAGACATTGAACACTAAGGACTTGGGTATCAAAGTTATAAGAGCATTAGAGGAACCACAGAAGACCAAAATACCTAATCCATATGATGAAGGAGTATTACCTTTGGATCTTAAGAAAGAACCTAAGCAACGCAAAGTGATGATGTCAAGAGAAGATAAGAATCATAATAGAAAAAGGATGGCCGAGACAAATCTTACTGGGAAAAAGGCTAGGAAGATAAGTAAGAAGAGGGCCAAAATTGGAAAGTTACATAATACTTCAGAGGAAACTTTGCAGAAGGAAAAATCACAGGAATCAAGCTTCGTCGGGATATCAGAACAATGCCTGGAAGGACCGCTCAATGACATAGTGATCCAGGAATTCAATGAGCAAGAGGTTGTCACACTGTAGCAGGTCGAAGAAACTCGAGCCAAGCTCGAGGCATTCGAGGCAGAATTAATTAGACCAGAGTAACTCAGGACGAGTCACAGGTGAGTGTTGGGGTCTTGTTGGCCCTTGACCAGGTTTTGAAGAATACTTGGTCATAGTTGATCATTTTTGGGACTTCGACAGCTTGTTAAAGATGGAGCACAACGCGAAGTGGAAATTAGGGAAGAAAAACCTATTTTTGGGACCCTTTAGGGTTTTTGGGTTGATGTAACGGGAAAGGGATGTCGGCCCATGGGTTCACCCACGTTTAGGCCTATTTTGTAATCTATAAATAGATACTTAGGCAATGTAAGTAGGGGATGGTAGTACATCTATGTGATTTATAGCTAAAGGCTTAGTGCTAGTAACTGGATCTGTGTGATCGAATGTATATTGCAAGTTCTCTGTGCATGATTGTAAGAAGATTGGAAAGCTCAGTGCAAGTTGTTGTAGTTTTGTGCTGAAGTGCAAGGAAGAAGGATCTAGCGAGCAATGCAGATCTTTTTTCCTGTGCGAAGTAAGGGTCATTGAAACTCTATGCTGTAACCGCTTGACCGAGATAATATAAAGAAGAAGACTTTGTGGACATAGCCCCAGGGTGGGGGTGAACCACAGTAACTTTGTGTCTTGTGCTGTGTGCTTCAACCTAATTGGTTTATCTCCTTCTTGGCTAAGTGCTTGATGTGATTAAGTAGATTTAGTTATTCTTTTTGCTTATGAGATAGGAATGAATGTTAGATATGATATATCATATGCTTAGTGTCTGATCTGGTGAATCCAATATATCTTGTTGTATCTAAGTGCTAAGTCGTTTTGAATCTAAGTATACACTGCGATGCTTTGTGCTATCTGCGAAGTGCTGTAAGAGTTGAATATTGATAGATAAACCTTGCTAGATAATTTCTAAGTGCCATAATCACATATATGTGTCCCAGCTAAAGTTGCAGACATATGAGTTCTGCAACCACCCCTGCCTCTACCTTGGGTGAGACTTCATCTGCTTCGCAGGTGTTGCCGAAAGGGCCGGTGGTTAGGGTTTTGTTGGTGCGCTCTTTAGCATTGAACCCTAGGTCCGCCCCTGTGCCAACATCTTCTAATATTTGGTTCACTCTTTCTATCTGTCCATCAGTTTGAGGGTGATAGGATGTGCTAAACAACAATTTAGTTTCAAAACCATCCATTAAGAATTTCCAAAAGCTTGAACTAAATTTTGTGTCTCTATTAGATATAATCTCCTTGGGCATGCCATGTTGTCTGAATATCTCCTTCATGAATATATTGGAAATATTTATTGCCTTGTAAGTTGACTTGATAGGAACGAAGTGAGAAGACTTGCTCAATTTTTCCACCACTACCATGATGGTATCATTCTGCTTGGCCGATTTTGGTAATCTGGTGATGAAATCCATGGAGATGGTTTCCCATTTCCATTTTGGAATTGGTAGAGGATGTGGCAACCCTGTTGGGTGTCAGTGTTCTTCCTTAACTTGTTGGAATTCTAGACACTTATCTAGATAGTCAGCTATGTCCTTTTTCAATCCAGGCCAATTTAATTGTTTCCTAGTGGTCATGATCATTTTATGATAACCTAGATGACTATTATATGGTATCTTGTGTAGTTCATCCATTATGAACCTCTTCAAGTCAGCACAACCTGGAATATACAATCTATTTATGTAGGTTAGCATGCCTTCATCAAGCATATGATAGCCTTCATACTTTATCCCCGTGGGCTCTTGCTTTAGGTATGATGTCACGGTCTTGAAAAATGCATATGTTTCTTGTGCATTCTTGAATATCTCCCTAACATTGGTTTCGTAGGTGCTTACCATTGTAAGGTGAATCATTTTCACACTTATGCTAAGGGCATTGGCCACCCTATTTTCCTTTCCTTTGATGTGTTTGATTTTGAAATCAAACTCACTAAGGGGAGCCATCCACCTAGCTTGTCTAGCATTGAGTTTTGGTTGATCAAACAGGTTCCTCAACCCACAATGGTCTGTCATAAGTACAAATATCCTACCCAGGAGGTAATTCCTCCACATTTTTAAAGCATTGACTATGTCATCCAACTCTAGATCATGGGTCACATAATTGATTTCATGCTCATTCAATTTTTTGGATTCGTAGAAAATTACACGCCATTATTGCATAAGGAATCCTCTGAGTCCTTCCTTACATGCATATGTTGATCCATGTGGATATCAGTGGCCACCCACCTTTTCCAACTCGCTCATGACAATTTTCTGGCAATTTTGTCAATTTACTATTTTTAGCAGTTTTTAACTACGAAGGCCATTTTGAGGGCCTAAATGAAGATTTTTGGGGATCGATCTTCTCAATGATAGTTGAAGGCTTTGATTGAGCCACAAAAATGAATCTCCTCGATAATACCTTTCCAACGGGCTATCAGGCACCCAAAATGGAGATCGTATGCAAACGTTACAACCCCGAGAAATTGATGTACTAACTTACCCAAACGGGTCCCACATGAATTTTGGCGCTTCATCTCGTAGGGTTAGGTTTTTAGATGTCTAGGGGTTTTGAAATTCTTGTTTATTGTAAAAAGGCCTTCAGAGCCTCATTGTAATCATCTTCTTGCAAATGAGCACAGCTGTCACATCTCTTCTCATAGATAGGCTGCCACCATTCCAACAAGCTTGTTTTCCGCTGCATTTTATGGTTTGAGCTTATTTCCTTATTGAATAGAAAACCAATTTTACTATATCTCTATTATTTTGTGTCAAGAATATTTTAATAATTTGTATTCATTTCATTCTACTGATAAAATACATATCAGTGGTATTAGAGCGGTCTGCTCCTTGTCATCTTAATGCATGTCCCCAACGGGGTTAGGGTATAAAGAATTGGGTCTCGAGCTTGTTTCTCTTGAGGAAAAAATATATCGCACGCCCAAGTGACCTCTCATGGCAAGAAAAAATAAATATGATGGGATAGGTGATCCTTTCAAAAAAATCTTGAGGAATCCCTCATGCAACAGAGGAACGAGATGATGGATAGTTTCACGCAAATCCTTCGACAACTACCAATAGGTAACACATCTTCCTCAAGAAGAGGCGCCGCCCCCTTCAAGGTACAAATAAAATTCGATATTCCTATATTTGAAGTTTATATAGATGCAAATGTTGTAGACAAGTGGTTGAATCTACTAGAAGAGTATTTTTCTATTCATAACTTTTCGAATAGAGAAAAGATTACTTTTTCACTCCTCAAAGTCGTTCCCCATATCAAATATTGGTGGGAAAATTTCTGTGAGAAAAAGGAAACAAAGGAACCCTCACTATTTCTAGTTTTGGCCACCTGGGAATCCTTCAGGGATGCTATTAAGAAACAATACTACATTGTCATAAGTTATGATGACTTGTATACCAAATGGACCATACTACGGCAAGAAAGAGACAAAGCAGTGCCATAGTTCACAAATATCTTCCATACCTTGCGCACCAAGATGGGTAACAAAGATTCAGAGTGACATTTGGTTCTCAAGTATCACAATGCTCTACATAGATACGTACAGACCAAAATGGAATTTCTGGACATCTCGTCCTTGGGCACGACCTACCTATATGTCGTCAAAATCAAGCAGAAGCTCAAAAAAAAGATGCGAAAATTTGGGCCTGGGAACCCCTCACAACAAAATCTGGGAAGGGGTGACCCCAACCCCCGGAAAAAAGGACAGACAAAATATGGATAGTATCAGGACAACTAGTCCAAGCCGCAAAAAAATAAGGAAATCAGAAAGACAAAGAAAGATACCTGGAAGTGGTGCAACTTCCATAAGATCCCTTGGCATACCAATGTTGATTGTTTGTCAAAGACGTCACTGGAGGCTGAAGTGAAATCCTCTGAATCAGATGCGGGTTCTGACTTTGAGTCAAAACCAAAAATGGGAAGATGGATCATTGACGTGAAACCTGGTGCCACCGTTTCTACCACCAAGCTCTAGTCTAATGAACCAGACTAGACAAAAGAACGTGAGAGCCTCTTCCATTCAAAGATGTGGGTAAAAGGCACCCCGCTCCACTTCATCGTTGATAGTGGTAGCCAGAAGGACCTCATCTCAATAGAGGTCATCAAGCCATTGGCCCTGCCAACAATGCCACACCCACAACCCTACACCATTGGATGGCTCCACCAAGGAAGCGATCTCCGTGTCAGCCAATAGTGTCGATTTTCGTACGACATCAATCCCTTAAAAGACGAGGTATTGTGTGATGTTGCTCCTCTCGAAGTTTGTAATGTTCTTTTGGGCCAACCTTATTTATGGAAACATCATGTTGTATATGAGTCTAGGCCTCATAGTGTTATTATTACTTTGAACAGGAAATTGTGTAGGATACCCGAGGCAGTCCATCCTAGTGTTATTTCCTTGATCTCTTCCAAGCAATGCAGGAAGGTCATCTCTCAGATCGGGAAATTTGTCTTCTTTGTGATTCTCTCTCAGAGTGAGAGAAATATCACAACCACATCCAAGGCCTTCGCGGTCGATCTCTCCACACAAAAGAAGCAATTGGATAAGGTCATGGAAGAATAGTCAGATATCTTCTCCTCTCCTACCGGGGTGCCTCTACACTTCCAGGTCAAGCATCCCATCGATCTGACCCCAGGTGCACTGCTACCCAATGGGCCAGTCTACCACCGATCTCTGTTAGAAAATGAGGATATCAAGAGGCAGATCCAAGAAATTCTCCACAAGGGGCACATACATCCTAGATCATCACCGTATGGGACCCCAATCATGCTAGTGCAAAAGAAATATGAGACCTGGTGACTCTGCATTGATCACCGGGCCCTGAATAAAATCACAATCCGAAACCAGTACCCGATTCCCCGAATCGATGACCTTCTTGATTATCTCATGGGGGCCAAGTACTTCAGTAAGATTGATATAAAGTCTGGCTACCACCAGGTCCCAATAGAATAGAAAGATGTATGGAAGACTACCTTCAAGTCAAAAGAAGGTATTTTTGAATGGCTGGTCATGCCCTTTGGTTTAACAAATGCTCCAACAACTTTTATGAGGATTATGGAAGATATCCTATGAACTTTCACCAATAATTTTGTAGTAGTGTATCTGGATGTCATCCTCATCTACAAAAAGACTTGGGCGGAACACTTGCAGCATATTCAGCAGGTTTTGCACACCCTGCGGTAGCACAAACTATATGAAAACTTGGAAAAATGATCCTTCAGCATGGACAGGGTCCATTACTTAAGCTACATCATTGATCGGCATGGCGTGCATGTGGATCCAACCAAGATCCATTTCATCTGTCACTATCCAGCCCCAACCACACTCACTGAAATTTGGAGTTTCCTGGGCCTCGCTAATTTCTATCACAGGTTCATGTTGGGATTATCTCATATCGCATGGGCACTCAACCAAGTACCGAGTGGTGGCGGTAAGGAAAAATTTGTGTGGGGCTTGTCCCAACAACAAGCCTTCGATGACTTGAATAAGCATTTGTGGTCATCCCCAATACTTTCATTATCAGACCTGCAACATCCCTTTGAGATCGAGACAAATGCTTCAGACTATGTTGTGGGCATCGTTCTCACTCAACACAACCACCCTATGGCATATCATAGTGAGACACTATCAGATGTTGTCTGTAAGTACCCTACTTACAACAAAGAAATTTACTCCATTGTGCAATCCTATCACCAGTGGATACATTACATTCTTTGGAAGGAGACAATCATCCACACTGATCACAAGCCACTACAGTTCATGCAGACCCAAGAAAAATTGCAGAATGATCTCCATCAGAAGTGGCCAACATACTTACAACAGTTCCACCTCAAAATCAAGTATAAAAAAAGAAGTACCAACCGATTTGTTGATTTCCTTAGCTGACCTCCAATCGCGACACTCACCACAGTGCTAGACTCTTGTGGCCACAAGACCTCTGGATGACCCCACCTCTACGAGAAAGACCCTGACTTCTCCACCACCTTCCAAATGTTGGGTGTCAACTTAGTGGTTGTTAATTTCCATATTCAATATGGATTGTTGTGTCATCTGGGCCATCTCTGCATTCCATCAATCTAGTGTAGAAATCTTATTTGGGAATCTCACTACATTCGGGTGGCATGACACTTTGGCATTGAAAAGACAACGGTAGTGTTGCAGAAACATTTCTACTGGCCGAAACTTCGACAGGATGTTAACAAGTATATATCGTCTTGCACCACCTATGCTATTGCCAAACCGACCACTAAGAAATAGGGCCTATACACCCCTCTGCCTACTCCTAAGAGGCCATGGGAATTCATCTCAATGGACTACATGTCGGGCCTCGCATCCACCAAGAGGGGAAATGACTGTTTTTTTTTGCTTGTTGATCGCTTTTGCAAGATGGCAATTCTATCCGCCTGCAAGAAGAACATCACAACAGAAGCCACTTCCAATCTCTTATTTGAACGAGTATAGGTACATTTTTGGATCCCATAAACCATTATCTTATACCATGACAGTCGTTTTCTCAAAACATTTTGGTCGAGCCTCTGGTCACTGTTGGATACCAAGATCACCAAATCCACTACCTTCCACCCCCAAACAGATGGCCAAAATGAGGTCGTCAATCGGATAATCGTACATATCTTATGTATGTACAATTAAAAAAACACCCATACATGGGATGAGAGTCTTCCCTATGTCCAACATAGCTACAACCGAGCCCTGCATAGCTCAACTGGCCACAATCCCTTTCAAGTGGGGTTGGGATTCCAACCATTGAGCCCCATGGATGTTGCACTACCCCTGGTGACCACCTTGGACGACTCTTCCCATGGTACACCAAAAGATGACAAATCCATCTAGTTCATTGAGCATATCCAACACATCCAACAATAGGTTTAGGATATTCTATAGAATTCTAATGCCAAGTACAAGAAGTTCCATGA
Source organism: Picea engelmannii (assembly GCA_009831015.1). Classification (NCBI taxonomy): domain Eukaryota; kingdom Viridiplantae; phylum Streptophyta; class Pinopsida; order Pinales; family Pinaceae; genus Picea; species Picea engelmannii. Next base: position 879,473 of record ML785852.1, read on the forward strand.
TCAACATCAGGTGCCACACAAGTTTCAGGTGGGAGACAAAGTTTGGTTGCACTTGCAAAAACAACACCTTACAGGGCCCCATCGGAAGCTTCGCCTACTCTGTTATGGGCCATACACCATCACCAAGGTTGTGGGTGACAATTCTTTTGAGCTCAACATTTCCCCTATCCTTGGCCTACACCCAGTCTTCAACGTGGCTCTCCTTTGGCCATATTTCCAACCATTATAGGACACCTCAGAGATAGCAGAGAAGTTGACACCAACATAGATCAACCCTGATTGCATGCAACATGTATCCAGTGATCATATTGTGGACACATATATCAATGGAACTCGACAACAAAGGATCTAGCTTTATAAATTCGTCAAAGCAAGGAAACTCCTGCACCAAGGCAAGTGGTTCACCCTAGGGCCAAATTCAAAAACAATTTCCTCATTTGATGGGAGAAATCAATGCAATAGAGACCATTTCTTCCTAAGGAGGGAGTATTGATCCAAGTGGATATCATTGGCCACCCACATTTTCCAACTCGCTCATAAGAGTTTTCTGGCAATTTTGGCAATTTACTATTTTTAGCAGTTATTAACTTTCAGGGCCATTTTGAGGGCCTAAATGAAAGTTTTTCGGGATCGATCTTCTCAATGATATACAAAGGATTTGATTGAGCCCCCAAAATGAATCTCCTCGATGATACCTTTCCAACTGGCTATTGTGTGCCTAAAACAGATATAGTATGAAAAAGTTACGACCTCGAGAAGTTGATGTACTAACTTACCCAAACGAGGCCCACCTGACTTTTGGCGCTTCATCTCCTAGGGTTAGGTTTTTGGATGTATAGGGTTTTTTACATTCTTTTTTATTGTAAAAATTCCTTCATATCATCATTGTAATCATCTTCTTGTGAATGAGCACAACCGTCACATCTCTTCTCAGAGATAAGCCACCACCATTCAAGCAAGCTTGTTTTCGCTGCATTTTACAATTTCAACGTATTTCCTTATTGAATAGAAAACCAATTTTACTGTATCTTTGTTATTTCCTGTTAAGCATATTTTAATAATTTGTATTCATTTCGTTCTGCTCATAAAATCTGGATCATCTGTACACACAAGGAATTCATTACCAGGGTCTGCAATCTTCAGCATGTGTGCATGGGTTGGAAGGTATTTCAGTTCTTGAAATCTTTCTTCATATTTTGATGTCCAAGTGAATTCAACCCCCTTTTTTTGAAGGGCAGTGATTGGACAACCAATCTTGGAAAATCCTTTTATGAACCTTCTATAGTATATTGCTAAGCCGATAAAGGATCTGATATCAGATACATCCTTTGGGGTAGGTCATTCCATGATAGATCTGATCTTGTCAAGTTCTACTGCCACTCCTTCTTCAGAAATAACATGGCCTAAGTAATGGAATTTCTTCTGGAAAAAGTCACAATTTCTAAACTTAGCATAGAGCTAATGCTCTCTTAGTACTTGAAGCACTAATTTAATATGTTCTTCATGATCCTCTCTATTCTTGGACTAGATTATGATATCATCAATGAAAACCAATACAAATCTGTTTAGGAATTTGTTGAGTACATTATTCATCAAGCACATAAAAGTGGCGGGGGCATTGGTTAATCTAAATGGCACCACCACGAATTCATAATGACCATATCTTGTCCTGAAGTTTTTTTTTTGGATGTCTTCATCCTTGATTCTGACTTGATGGTATCCAGACCATAAGTCAATATTTGAGAAAATGGAAGCACCCGTTAATTGGTCAAACAAGTCATTGATTATTAGGAAGGGATACTTGTTCTTTATGGTTGTCTTATTGAGTTGTCTATAGTCTATGCACAGTCGGAGTGTGCCATCCTTCTTTTTCACAAACAAGGTAGGTGCTCCCCATGGAGACATGTTGGGTCAGATGTAGCCTTTTTCCATCATATCCTTTAGTTGTAGCTTGAGCTCAACTAGCTCCAGTGTACTCATCCTATAGGGAGTTCTAGACACATGAACTGCTCCTAGTGCAAGTTCTATGGAGAAGTTAATGTCTCTTCTCGGAGGTAGACTTGGTACCTCCTATGGAAACACGTATTTATACTCTCTTAGTATGGGGTGGTCCTCTAGGTGTGGTTTGTCATCCTTAACAGATTCCAACACCTGTATTGCATATAGAGGACATCCCTTTCTGCAATACTTTTTCATTTGAAGGGTCGATATTCGTCTTACTGAGAGAGGCCTCTGAATCCCTTGGAGGGTTATTTTTCTCCCTTTTTCATTTTCACATTCCAAAGTTTTATGGTAACAATCCAACTTGGTTTTATAAGTGGCTAGCCATTCCATACCAACCAACAGGTCATAAGATACTAGGGGAAGAATTTTAAGGGTTGCTTTGGTGGGAAATACATCCATAATGAATTGGCAAGATGGTATGACCTCTGCTACTTTTCTTTTACTTCTAGTGGCTAGTTGTACCAACCATGCCTTAACATGTCTAACTGGTTGCAGTGTACACTTATCAATAGTCTCAGGGGCCACATAACACAAATTAGAACTAGGGTCAATTCAAATAGACACTAGATGGTTGGTGATCATACCTTCCATATCCACCACTGAATCTTGGTGGTCATCTGGTTTATTATCCAAGGTTGCATAAATCTGTGGCATGCTCCTAGCCACATCATTGACTTTGGTACCTTCTTGGATGTTGTAGACTCTCCTATTGTTTTGTTGTCTGTGTGGACAATCCCTCAACAAATGTTCTTCTCCACAACCCCAACATTTCAAGGGTTCTCTCTTTGGGTTATCAATCTTTCCTGGGGTTGCTCCAAAGGTTTATTTCCACTCTGGGAGGGTAAATTTTGTTGATACACACTTCTATTAGGAAGGATCATCCTAGAATCCTTCCCATAGTTCTTAAATCTTGAGGATTTAAACCCCTTCTTCTTGAATCTTGAACTACTCTTCTTCTTCCAATCCTCATGATGTTCTATCTGATTCCCAAACTGTTCATAGAAATACCTTGCCTTCCACATAGTATCTTCTAAGGTCTTTGGCTTGTCAAACTCAATCATGTCTCGGTAGGACCGAGGTAACCCACTAATAAACTATTGCACTTTTACCTTTTCATCCTTTATGTAGGGTACATACCTCATTAACTCAAGGAATTTATTGACATATTCCTCTATGGTGAGTTGTCCCAACTTGAGTTCATATAACTCCTTAGTCTTCCCATCAAAATATTTCTTTGACAAATACTTCTTCTTGAAGTGTTTCTCAAGATTTTTCCATGACAATTTCTTCTCATGGATTCCTTTCACATTCCTAAGGTCTTCCCACCAAATGGAATCCTTTCCATTTAGGTTGAAGATGGTTATTCGATCCTTCAAGTTTTCAGAGTAGTCATGGACTCTGAAGTAATTCTTTAAACCAAGAAGCCAAGCTTCTACCTCTTCCCCTTTCTTAATATCCCCATTGAAATATGGTGGTTTGAATTTCTTCAACTCTTCGGGATCATGACTTCTGGAATGCTTTTGCTTCTTTCCTTTCCTTTGAGAATGTGAGCTATCTTTGTTACTAGAAGATCACTCGAAGTTGCCAGTTTCCCCTCCAGAGGACTCTCCCAATGAGTGTCTCCTTCCTCCAAGTTGGACCTTCCTCAAGGTACTCCTCCTAGTGTGGCCACTTATGGGACCACGCTTTCATATCTTAGGCGAACTTTGACTTCTCTTCGTATGTCATCGATCCACATGACTGGTTGCGGGTTCATGTTGTAGTTTCCTCTATATATCGGATAAGCTCTACAACAAGACTACATCAATTTCCATTTGTTTTTCTTCCACCTTTATCAATCTATCATTGTCGGCCTTGCAACTATGTAATTTGGCCATGAGGCTCCTTATAGTTTCTGTCAGATTGGGAGGGGTTTCCACCACCCTCCTTTCGTTAGATTCTTCGTCTCTATCGTGGGAGCCATACCCCACTTCATGGCGCATCACCATCCTTTATACTTGTAGTTTTCCTGTGATTTATCGACTGCTTGAGTGTTGACAAAACACTTACTCTTAGCCAACGATATATTAGTGTTGACGGGCGAAACAGTCCATCCGTCAACTGGGAGAGTGGAACTGGTCCGGGGTTGTCTAAATAACCCAAGCCGTTCGGAATGGACCACCCTGACGAGTTTAACGGCTCTGTTGGCCGCTCTAAGGTCTCGTATGGAAACCAAAGAGAAATGATCTGAGCTAAGAAATCTAACTAAACTAAATAAACAAACTAAACTATAACTAAATGCAAGAAACTAACTAAAATAAAGGAAACTAGAAACTAATAAAACAAAATAAACTAACTACGCTATCTTAACTATAAACTACTAACTACTATATATATAAAAAATACTAACTATGATTATAATAACTCAAATCAACTACCTAATTATCAATTTAATTACAACTTATTCACAAATATACATTACTTACAATCTACATATTTGAATAAAACCTGTGAAACTAATTCGCTTGCTATTTCAAAACAGCAAAGATAACTCTTTTTTGATTTTATGTTTTATGAATAAGAAAGTAAACTAACTGAAATTAAAACAAATCAAAAGTATATCTATATTAAACTACTTAATGAAAACAGTAAACTAAATACTAATTGACCTGGAATCGCTCCAAGTCTGCCCTGTGTATGATGATTTCTAAGATGATTGGAGGAGGGAAACTCACACCAGTTAATCCGTATGCTTCTCGTAAACGATCAGCTATGCTGCTTCTTGAAGTATGTTACAGGAAAAACAAGACATAAAAGAAATCATAACAATTTTCTGATTATAAATTCCTCCAAAAGGGGAAACCTATTATGCAACAAACTTATATATTACAATTCAATCTACGAAGAAGACAAAACTATCATTCATAAAATGAATCAACAACCATTACATTCTTTTATCTATTTGGAAGAAACAAGATATAGACAACAATAATAAGATTATATCATTTGCATTTGATTTAGGTAGCTAAAGCAATACTAAACCATAAACAAGCTGATATACAAAACATGGAACAAAGTGTTGATATATTGAA
>ML785852.1:915326-951406 GCA_009831015.1 Picea engelmannii
TGCATGGTGTATTGTGGTGTATTGGTGTAACTCTTATACTATTGTTCATTGCTCATTGGATATAATTGAATGGTTTAAGTATAAGTTGATTTTTTTTTTTAAATTGTACTTGATACTGATTCACCCCCCTCTCAGTATCAACAGTGGGACTGTAATTGGAGACAAGAATCATGATAGATGATATGTACATATTTAGTAAAAACCCTAATTTGCAAAATAGTTGTCCTTAATTAAAACTAACCCTATTGAGATGGTTTCATCTGTTCTCAACAAATTAAAGTATTACATTCCACTGATATTGAAATGTTGTGGGATTTTAATTACAAACTAGAATAATGATAGATGATCTGTGCTCATACTCGTGGAATTTCTTGGGCAAAAATGCTAAGTCAATATGAAAAAGACATTATATTTAATTTGTACATCCAATAAATATTTTTGTCCAAAATGTTTCATATTTTTAAGGTTTTTATCCATAATTTATGATTTCAAAGTAAGCGTGCAACCTGGTGTAAGGAAGGAAAACTATATAATTGTTGAAATGACTATTGCAGAAATCTAGGAGAGGTCTTATCCATGTGAAGGTGAAAGTATAGAAGCATTCCACCTACCAGACCCAAAATTGATACAACCGTTGGTACCATTATGTGGGTGAGGAGGATAAATCGGTCTGGGTGGCTTCGAAGGATTATGGGTGTAGAATATCTCTCTGCAACCCACTTGATGTCTCTCAGTTCAGGAACCCTTGTCAAGATCATTGGTAGGGATGATGCCATCATGTGAGTCTCCTCCTTATCACAAATTTCAGTTTTCATCCTTTCCAATGAAACCATAGGAGTTGTATATTTCTATATTTTTCTCTACAACTAAACATGCAAATAAACATTCTATATGTAGTCATATTAGTAAATGAATTTAACAAATTCTTTATTGAAAACCAAAACCAAGTATAGTGAAGTTGAAGGAAAACTTATATCTAATGCTTTTCTTCTAGCGTGTTTACATTTGAGTGTTGTTGACATTATTTTCTTTGTATTTATGCTTGTAATTGAGCCACCAAACAAACATTTCATTCATGATGACCTTTGTCCTGCATGTACAAGAGTTTGCATGGATAAGAGGAAATGTGATCCGAAAATGATCTTTTAAAGACTTTGGTTAAGTTTATGCATGAGTTATTTTACCATTTAGGATTTAAAGAGAAGAACAATATTTAATGAAAGAATGTTGTAGCCATCATAAATAAATCAAAACATAAAATGGACTATAAGAAAAGAAAACCATAAGGCCAAAGATTGATAATGGAGTTTGACACAAATTTTCCTACGTCTTCGGGCCTTTGTCTTCAATGGGAGGCTTCTTATTAATATTCAATGCTTAAAACATATATCAAAATTACATCAATTTGGTCTTTGATAGACTCTGTTGTGTTTTTCTATGTCTTAGGAACCTGATTCAAAAGATGACACTAAAAAGGGTGGAGTATAACTCTCATAAATTGCCTCCAAATCTCGCTTCCTCAATGGTTTCCCTGCATAAAATGGCTTGAACTTCACAAATTCTTGATCATTTTTTTGTATCTGCCCCTCCAAAACACTCAAACATGCTTTGTTTATATAAATTTGAATTGGGGGTTGAAATACCAACTTCCCCCCTCTTTTTGGGTTCTTTTAGAGCTCGGATCCCATTTCCTAGGAAAACATCCACTAAAATCGACCCAAATTTGGTAAAATCCTCCAAATTTGGCCAAATCCGCCAGATTTAGCATAGTTGGTGCCCAACCCCAAAATCATGGGCTCTTTATCATTGGCATCCCAATTGGCCAGGTGTTGCGCCCAACCACTGAACTCTAGGCCGTACGTCATATGGCCCCCATGTGACTAGGCCCTTAAAATTCGACCTAGACCACATTGGGCAAATTCAGGCTTCCACGTGGCACCCTCTGATTGGTTTGAGCCACATAATCCCACCACATCAGCTACCATGTTAGCATATGTACTGCCACATCAACCAGCCAAAACCTGCCATGTATCATCCGTACAGACTACCACCTGTCAGTCCATACAGTCTAGTACGTCATTGCCACATCAACACCCAAAAATGTTGAATCCACTTGACACATGTCATGATCAAAGGCTACCATGTGTCATGCTGATGTCAGCATGACATCATCTCGACATCATCAACCGTACTATTGACATCATCAGTTGACTTTGACCTGTTGACTTTGACTTTTTCATGTTTTGGAAAAACTCGAGAATGCGATAACTTTGCCATCTAGAGTCCATTTTTGAAAAATAATATACTATCAAAATCAACACAACGAGTACTATGCAATGGAATTGGTTTCGTTTGAATGTGAGAAATTTGAATTTTTCGCCTTCTTGGATCCATTTGGATTACACCTCCCAACTGAGACCTTTTGGTCCTACAAAAGGATATTAACCAGACATCAAGTGCAGGATAGGCCTCCCCACTTGTCCTTTGTCTTTAAGCTTTGTCTTGTGCACATGTCGCATCACAATCAATTGCATAATAACCATCATAACTGAACACATATTGTTATCCATTTGAACTCGTTCACATCTTACTAAATCCACTACCATCCATGTAGAAAACATTAGCAATGATAATATCATAAATATGACTAGAAATGAACCAATATGTTTGATGGGCTTGCATGACATTAACTTATCTTGAAGAAAAGTATGATTGAACTCACATCTTACAACCATCTCATGTTCATGCTTAAGATCAATTGCTTTACTTGCCACAATTATAGGTATGTTTCTTGCATATGCTACCTTTCTTAATTGTTCCATCCTTAGTAGAGTTTGATTTTCTTTAATATGATGAGCATGTACAACATATTCATATCCCTTCTAAAACAAGTGATATTGATTATGTTCCCTGAAGAAGATTTCTTTGCGATCATATAAATAAGGGCTACCGAAGACCATTCCACATGTCTCTAGCGGCACCACATCACATATTACTTCATCCACAAACTTTGATGAAATTGCAAAGTTTATGACACATTTCTTTGTTATGGTAAATTTGTGATTTTTTCTTATCCAATTTAGTGAATAAGGTTTATGATGTAACTTAGTTGTCAATCCCAATTGTTTAACCACTTCTTCTGAAATTAAGTTAGATTGAGAGCCACTATATAACAATGTTTCGATCTTGGTATGTTTCATAATGACCCTTATATGAAACAATTTACTTCTAGAATCATAGCCATCACCAATTTTACCTGACAAACTAATTGTCGTGATTTCAGACTCATCACCTGAATCATACCCCAAGTCTGTTGGTTGTGCTACTGCTACAAATTTTTTCCTCCCTTTCCTCTCTTTAAACCACTTTGGTTTCTTCTCTGGGTGAAATTGCCAACAATGTTCATCATCGTTCCCTTCTTTCTTGAAATTCTTGTAAGAGGTATTCTCTTCTTTCACTGTTGTTGAATTTTCTTTCTTTCCATTCCCTTTGTCTTTGCCTTCTTTCTTTGAACATGATTCCCCTAATACACCAACTCTAGTTTTACCTACTTCAATATATGTTGCTTGAACATAAAACTCATCAAGATTAGTAGGTCCAAACATAAACAAAGTATTACGAATATGTGCAGGCAAACCTCTTATATACTTCATAAGAGTTTCTTGTGTATGTAATGGAATATCTAACATCAAATCCATATTAAAAAATTCATCTGTATATTCTTGCATCGATTGTTCTTTTTTTAAATTAAGACTTTTCCATTCAATTAAATCCTTCTCCTTATACCCCAAAGGATAGAACTATTTTCTAGGAGCAAAAATAAAATCTTTCCATGATGGAAATACATTACCAATTTGTTGAGCACCATGTTGCAACTTACTCTTCCACCATATGAGTGTTGTGCTTGCAAGACGAAGCGATGCCAATTTGATCCTGGCTACCTCATCGTTGATTTGTTTCACACTACAATATACCTCCATCTGTCTGACCTAGTTATCAAGCTTCTTAGCATTGACTTCTCCATTAGACATGGGAAACTTGAATTTGACATCAAATTTAAGTAACGACATGTCAGGCTTATGTTTATGAGAATGTTTTCTTGAAGAAGTAGGATTTGAACTTGTACTTGATGAAGAAGAAGATGGATATGAAGGAGGTGAAGGAGGAGTTTTTGGAGGGTCCTGTTATTGCACAGTTTGTAGCTAGGTCAAATGGCTAGAAGATAGAAGGCCAAACTGGCATAACAGGAACCTATCCCACCCAATGTCACCACGATGGGGAGGTTCTTTATCTTTAGGGAGGTTAAGCCCAGGGGAGACGTCCCCGGTAACCTGGATTGTTGAAGAGGCTAAGTTTTAAAGGTCAAAGTAAAGTTCCCCATTCACAGGTCACCACCAAAAGCAGATAGTCCGGCTAAACAACCAATAATGAAGTGTAGGCCCAAATGAGAACACCTGCCCGGAACAAAGCAACAACAAACTAATACAGGCTATGATTCAGTGGGTTAGTACTTCATGTAACTATCCGATATCAATATATAAGCAATAGATATTGACGAGATCAAAGTTTATTAATACAACAATGAAATAATATCAATTCATCAATAAATACCAAGATGATGTAGCAATCAGTGTGTCAAATAAATCCCTTATTCAATAAATGCCTTAAAACATCATCTAATTGCCTATAAAGAAAACTTGTTGTGTCAAGATGAAATATCCAAGGGTGATGTTAGATTTTTGGGTTAGTAGTTAGTTCTGGTTTCAATTTATAAGAGGTTTTGAGAGTTGCTTCAATCACTTTCACTTCAACGTTGGAGGCTAAAGATCAGTGCCTAGGGTTATGAAGTCAAAAGGTGTAGGACACACAAGTTGAAGGGCATGAGATTCAAAGGACAAGAGGGAAAGGTTTCAAGGTGCTGCTACAGTAGGGACTTAAAGATAGAACCCTAGGGGAGAGAGGCTCACTTCGGTGTTGCTTAAGAAAGACCTTGTGCTCTCTCCTCCTTCCCGGCAACGGCTAGCTCAAAAAACAAGTAAAATCAAGACAAGAGAGTTTAAAGAGTGAGAGTGTTGCAAAGGCAAGGCTCTTTCATCAAACCCTAAAATAAAAACGGCCCTAGTTGTAGATAACCTAGGCCTGGGACATCCTCTTCCTCTTGAAGTTTAAAGGTACGGCTAGCATAAGGGGAGAAGAAAGAAAGAGTGTAGCAATGGCTAGGCTCTCTTCTTCTTCTTCAATGGCTAAAAGGTTTCTCTATCAGGGGACATGAGACAACGACCTACTTGTGTGTTTGTCCCCTAGGGTTTTCATTCAGCAATATTTATAAATAGATGCAAGAAATTAAACTACAACCATTCAATCAAGAAGTTTTGTAGAAAAATACTTACAAATCATGAAGAAAATAGCATGCAAACCCTAGTTGTAAACCTTCCTTCAAGAAAAACACCATACATTGCCAAAACTCTCCTCTCCAAACAAGTGCGCCTTCCTCAAAATATCCAATAACCCTAATAGGGCACAAAAATCAGACCTCACTAGGAGAGTGAGCGATGTGTTATGTCAAAATGAGGATAAAACTCCTCAATATATAGTGTATCAATGACCTTTAATTAATTTAGGTCATAAAAAATAGCCGACAAGGCTACAAACCAAAATCATATTGTTTTTACATTAAATTGTCAAATTAAAACCCTAATTGAACTGTAATAAAGGCAAAATCCCCTTCAAGGGAGGCGCTAGCCCCTTTTAGGGCATATGAGACATCCAGGAGCAAAACATTATCCCCCCAGGGGCCTCTCCAACATGCCACACGTGACACTGCTGCCCAACCTGCCTCCAAAAGTGACCATGAAGCTGGATGACATCATGGTGATGATGGGGACGTTCTGAAGCTTCCAAGGCCAACATTCCACTAAAAAGAGGTCATTCCCCCTAGGTCGAGCTTTGCCAAAGTGCCTCTGGTAAAACGTCCTCTTCTTCTCTGGTGTAAAACCCCGATCAAACATTATCTCGTCTCTGCCCCTCTAACAGGGTCTCAAAAACCATTTGATGGTCTCTTCAGCCCCATGGAGGTCCGAACTAATCATCTCCCCATGTGTACCGGTCCAAATGGTACATGTCCATCGGGCATGGTCCTGCACATCAAAAACTATGCCCTCCATGGGCTCATTAGTCAGAGGGATCATAGCAATGTCAATCACATTTCATCTTTAATATTATCAAACATATGCATAAAAACCCTGATATATCATTCAATAGCTCCAAGACATTACAAACACCTACAATACAAGGTCGAGAAAAAGGACAAGACACCCTATTGGGCTAGTATCCATAAGGAAAGGAAAGTTTCCAATGGTTTTCATCCAAGATATGTAAATGAGGTGATGTGGCTGAGGGATGTCCAGACATACGGGTAGAGTGAGAGCCAGGGATGCATGATATTACCTGTGGGTGCCTTTGTAGAAGGTGAGTTGTACCCGTCATGGATGCAATTTTTTCCAAGCCCTTTCTTGCCTTTATTCTTTTCTCTATTTGATTTTTCTTCTTCTTTTTATTTTTATTCAAGGACTAACCAGAAGACACTTCCTTAGTGTGGTGACCAGAGCCAACAGTGTTACCCACAAGTACTTTTACAGAGATGATAAGGTTGGCTCGTGATGAGACCCCCTATCCTCTTGACTAGGTCTTGTTTGTTATTTTTCTGGGTCCCTCTTGTTTCTTAATGAGAGGATTTTTATTGCCTTCTCGGGGATCCCTGGGTGAAGCATCTCGAGGTTTTATTTCTAGGATTTTATCTTTTACCAGCTGCTTTTACATTCTGGGCCTTTAGCCCCTTCTTCCCACGAGGTAAGGTGCAACCCTACAAATAGGTCAACCTAATTACCGAACAAGGTGAAAGGGATAGATGAGCTGGAGATAAGATGGAAAAGTGGTGGTATGATGGGAGCAGACGATGGCTCTTCAAAAATTCCCTAGTGGCAGACCAAAACCAATGGGTCTAGGCTTGCTAGGGCACCCAGTCAATCTCCCCAAGCATGGTCAAGTGGGCTAATATAAGATCCAAGAATTTGTTAGAGATAAAAGGAATTAGATGCATACATTTAAAGGTTATAATGATCAAAAGTGTCACATGCCATGATACTCGGACCAATTACCTCATGGAGCAAGAGCTTTCTCCGATACAAGTCCAAGCCGAAGGTGATGGATGTTGTTGCTACTGACAAGATGAGTCTGATGAAAGAAGAAAATGATGGACCCTCCAAGGCCATGCTCAGGTCAATCTTTCTCTTGGTACTCCATGTCTAGGACCTGTGGGCCTCGAGACATGATCTCCTGGTTATCCCTAAAAATCAGGGATAACATCTGGCTCCAACTCGGGGACATGTGCTCACCGTAGAGTGCATGAGAACCTCAGCATCTCTGGCAGAACCTGCAGACCTGCTCAAACTCGATAGGGGCATCAGTAACAAAAATGGGGTGGTAATGCCACCCCAACATACATAGATATACATATATATGCTTGAAAGTAAAACAATCAATAATGAAAGTGTAAATGCAAACTAACCTGAAATACAAATGGTATAATACACAAAAATGCCTACCTACCTGTACTTACCTGTGAAGTCAGGTTACCCCATCTTGGTGGGGTTTGAGGAGGTGCCCGCTGACAGGCACTGTGCGCCTTCATCCCTCCAGTGTAGACAGGTAATAAGAGTCATTAACTGACTTTCTTCCAACCTTAAAATGGCCAAGACAAAAATGATTGTTTCCTTTGATATTAGTAGGCTTCCCTTTATTGGCATCCCACATCCAAACTACATCCCCCTCCTTGTACTCTCTGTCTTTGAAATTTGTCATTCCTTGAACAACCCTGGTGTATTGTATAGAGGGAGGTGGGTGGGATTCTGCTATAAAGATTTCTTGCTGCGAAGGAAGGATCCATACATCATCTTCCATTTTCTTTAGTATTTTTGCAGTCTCATATTCCGGGCCTTTTAACTCGTCCATGAGTCGTTAGTATTCCTCTTTCTTGATCCATTTAGTCTGATTAGAATTTTCCTCCTTTGCAAAAGGCGTATCTTCTGGAGTCTGCCTATTTTTTTCACGTGCTTCATCATCTCTGATGGGATCACTGGTATTTTTCTCATAAGTTGTAGTTACAGGTACATTCTGGATACGACCAATAGTTCCATATTTCGATGGTCCATCTGATCCTTGGAAAAAGTTGTCAAATCGCTCTTTGATAGATGGTACCTTGATGACTTCTCTCAAATGGATGGTTACAAACATCTTGGATAATGCCCCTTCAAGGTCAAAGTTCAAGTTAATCCTTTCAATATTGGACGTCTTAGGGAAGATTACATCCACAGGTGGGTTTTTGTTTGGTCAGTGGCAGGATGGTTCAACTTCTTTCTTCCATACACATGGAACTCTTGTTTCTTTAGCTTTTCTTTTGATTCTTGGTCTAGTTTGTTTATTGCCGCCATCCTAGATGACCTGGTTGCTTCTTTTATGGCCTCTTGGTGCTCTTCAGCGGTGATATTTATTTGAGGGCCTTCTATGAAGTGGTCTATATTGTTTACTTGTTGATGACCACCATTACTGTAAGGACACTCATGTTCCCAATGTGCTTCTCTGCATTGAAAACACCAAGGGTTTTCATCCACAATGATGGTGCTTCAAACTTCTATGTATTTGAAAACATCTTCATTCCACTCAACAAAATTACTTACCCTCTGTACTGGATAGCCATATTCATCCGAATCTTCAGAGGTATTAGAGGCATCGTCGTGATAGTTACCCCAATTTGTGTCTTCTTCTGTCAAGGGAAAAGTGGCCCAATCTTGAAACAAGTATGGATCCACTGAAAGGGTGTTTGTTCATACTTCTCAGAATGACCGGTTTGTAATAGTGTGGGAGTCCCCTCAAAAGATAATTGGTCATCTGGGTCTCACTTTATCAAAAAATGAATGATTTCACAAATTCTTTTAACCCTTTGCATGATACAGGACATAATAGTGTCTAAGTTGTTTCCATTATGTACTCGGGGCCCTTCAGACCTATTGGTTTCACTCATGTCTTGATTTTCCAACATTGGTGTGTTCAAGACAAACAAGGAATCTTCAAATTTAGGTTTTTTATGAGTGTTCATGCCCAAATCCTCGGCTAGTTGTCTTGATATGTTTAAGAAATTGTTGGTGTTTGAGAAAGCCGTGTTCCATTTCCTTTTGGGAGGCATGAGTTATACCTCAAGAATCTCTGGTAACTTGAGTTTAGCTTCGTTGATTTCCTCGTCAATAGATTCCCAAGGGTTATTATTGCACGAGAGATTGACTTGATGGATGTAGTCTTTGAAGTCAAGGTTCTTCTCAATCTGGCAAGCAAAATCTTGTGCGTCTTCTAGAGTCGAGGGTGACCGATCTTTGAGAGTAAACTGTAAAACTCCTTCCAACGAGTTTAGATAGTGTTGGAGGACAACTTCTTCTGAGAAACTAGGCCCGATATTCTTGAGGAGAAGGTTGAACCTATCATTGAAATCATCAATGCCCTCGCTAGAGGCTTTGCAAATAACAATATATTGAGAATAAAGGGAATCCATGTTTTCTTTTTCACACCAATCTTTCTTGAAGGCTTGTTAAAGATCTTCAGGGGTTTTGATGCTTCCTTTAGGGAGTTTGTTAATCCATCTTCTGGCACTTCCGGTGAGTGAGCTCATAAAGAGCCTTAAAAAGACATCAGGGTGTTCTTGTCTAGATTGCTGAAATTGGAATGCATCACAAAAGTTGGTCCAATGAGAGTTGCCATAGGATCCATCTTCCCCTGAAAACTTAGGTATCTAGGACTCGAGCTTCTTGGGTAGATCATGTAACCCCCCTTGGTTGTTATGTAAGCTTAAAGGACCAAAGTGTTCTTTATGATACCATTTGGGAGAACTTACAGGGGTGGCAGGATTTGTGGAGGTCATAGTAGTAGATGAAAGTATATATTGACGTCCACTACGGGTCGTCATTAGCTATTTGTGGAGTCGCCAGATGATTTGCTTGAAATCATCAAAGAAAAGGGAAAACACCCTAGTGGATTCACCAGGTAAGCTTGTAAGAAAAAGATCTGAGGCAAGGCTTATAGAAAATATTTGTCGTTTGAGGAGAAATGACTCAGTGTTCCCCGGAAACGGCGCCAAAATGTTATCGCACAGTTTGTAGCTAGGTCAAATGGCTAGAAGATAGAAGGCCAAACTGGTGTAACAAGAACCTATCCCACCCAATGTCACCACAATGGGGAGTTTCTTTCTCTTTAGGGAGGTTAGGCCCAGGGGAGATGTCCCCGGTAACCTGGATTTTTGAAGAGGCTAAGTTTTAAAGGTCAAAGTAAAGTTCCCCCTTCACAGGTCACCACCAAAAGAAGATAGTCCGGCTAAACAACCAATAATGAAGTGTAGGCCCAAATGAGAACACCTGCCCGAAACAAAGAAACAACAAACTAATACAGGCTATGATTCAGTGGGTTAGTACTTCATGTAACTATCTGATATCAATATATAAGCAATATATATTGACGAGATCAAAGTTTATTAATACAACAATGAAATAATATCAATTCATCAATAAATACAAAGATGATGTAGCAATCAGTGTGTCCAATCAATCCTTTATTCAATAAATGCCTTAAAACATCATCTAATTGCCTATAAAGAAAACTTACTGCGTCAAGATGAAATATCCAAGGGTGACGTCATCTTTTAGGGTTAGTAGTTAGTTAGGGTTTCAATTTATAAGAGGTTTTGAGAGTTGTTTCAATCACTTTCACTTCAATGTTGGAGGCTAAAGATCAATGCCTAGGGTTATGGAGTCAAAAGGTGAAGGACACACAAGTTGAAGGGGATGAGATTCAAAGGACAAGAGGGAAAGGTTTCAAGGTGTTGCTACAACAGAGCTTTAAAGATAGAACCATAGGGGAGAGAGGCTCACTCTGGTGTTTCTTAAGAAAGACCTCGTGCTCTCTCCTCCTTCCCGTCAACGGCTAGCTCAAAAAACAAGTAAAATCAAGACAGGAGAGTTTAAAGAGTGAGAGTGTTGCAAAGGCAAGGCTCTTTCATCAAACCCTAAAAGAAAAATGGCCCTAGGTGTAGATAACCTAGGCCTGGGACGTCCTCTTCCTCTTGAAGTTTAAAGGTACGACTAGCATAAGGGGAGAAGAAAGAAAGAGTGTAGCAATGGCTAGGCTCTCTTCTTCTTCTTCAATGGCTAAAAGGTTTCTCTATCAGGGGGCATGAGACAACGACCTACTTGTGTGTTTGTCCCCTAGGGTTTTGATTCAACAATATTTATAAATAGATGCAATAAATTAAACTACAACCATTCAATCAAGAAGTTTTGCAGAAAAATACTTACAAATCATCAAGAAAATAGCATGCAAACCCTAGTTGTAAACCTTCCTTCAAGAAAAACACCATAAGTTGCCAAAAATCTCCTCTCCAAACAAGTGTGCCTTCCTCAAAATAGCCAATAACCCTAATAGGGCGCAAAAATCAGACCTCACTAGTAGAGTGAGTGATGTGTTATGTCAAAATGAGGATAAAACTCCTCAATATATAGTGTACCAATGACCTTTAATTAATTTAGGTCATAAAAAATAACCGACAAGGCTACAAACCAAAATCATATTGTTTTTACATTAAATTGTCAAATTAAAACCCTAACTGAGATGTAATAAAGGAAAAATCCCCTTCAAGGGAGGCGCTAGCCCCTTTTAGGGCATATGAGACATCCAGGAGAAAAACGCTAGCCCCCCAGGGGCCTCTCCAACATGCCACACGTGCCACTATTGTCTAGCCTGCCTCCAAAAGTGACCATGAAGCTGGATGATGTCATGGTGATGATGGGGATGTTTTGAAGCTTCTAAGGCCAACGTTCCACTGAAAAGGGGTCATTCCCCCTAGGCTGGGCTCTGCCAAAGTGCCTTTGGTAAAACATCCTGTTCTTCTCTGGTGTAAAACCATGATCAAACATTGTCTCATCTCTGCCCCTCTAACAAGGTCTCAAAAACCATCTAATGGGCTCTTTAGCCCCATGTATATCCGAACTAATCATCTCCCCATGTGTACCAGTCCAAATGGTACATGTCCGTCGTGCATGGTCCTGCACATCAAAAACTATGCCCTCCATGGGCTCATTAGTCATAGGGATCATAACAATGTCAATCACATTTCATCATTAATATTATCAAACATATGCATAGAAACCATGATATATCATTCAGTAGCTCCAAGACATTACAAAAACCTACAATACAAGGTCGAGAAAATGGACAAGACACCCTATTGGGCTAGTATCCATAAGGAAAGGAAAGTTTCCAAGGGTTTTCATCCAATCCATGTAAATGAGGTGATGTTGCTGAGGGATGTCCAAACATACGAGTAGAGTGAGAGCCAGGGATGCATGATATTACCTGTGGGTGCCTTTGTAGAAGGCGAGTTGTACCCGTCATGGATGCAATTTTTTCCAAGCCCTTTCTTGCCTTTATTCTTTTCTTTATTTTATTTTTCTTCTTCTTTTTCTTTTTATTCAAGGACTAACCAGAAGACACTGCCTTGGCGTGGTGACCAGAGCTGACAGTGTTACCCACAAGTACTTTCATAGAGATGATAAGGCTGGCTCATGATGAGACCCCCTTTCCATTGGCCATGCAACCAAAGGTCACTTCCCTGGTGTGGTAACCAGATGATGGCAATGTCATGTTGTTAGGTACCCATGAACATAATAGTCTGGGTCATGATGAGACCCCCTATCCTCTTGACTAGGTATTGTTTGTTATTTTTCCGGGTCCCTCTTGTTTCTTGCTAAGAGGATTTTTATTGCCTTCTCGGGGATCCCTGGGTGAAGCATCTCGAGGTTTTATTTCTATGCTTTTATCTTTTACCAGCTTCTTTTACCTTCTGGGCCTTTAGCCACTTCTTCCTACGAGGTAAGGTGCAACCCTACAAACATGTCAACCTAATTCCTGAACAAGGGTAAAGGGATAGATGAGCGGAAGATAAGATGGAAAAGTGGTGGTATGACGGGAGCGGACGATGGCTCTTCAAAAATCCCCCAGTGGTAGACCAAAACCTATGGGTACAGGATTGCTAGGGCACCCAGTCAATCTCCCCAAGCATGGTCAAGTGGGCTAATGTAAGATCCAAGCAGTTGTTAGAGATAAAATGAGTTAGATGCATACATTTAAAGGTTATAATGATCAAAAGTGACACATACCATGATACCCATACCAATTACCTCATGGAGAAATATCTTTCTCCGATACAAGTCCAAGCCGAAGGTGACAAGACGAGTCTGATGAAAGAAGAAAAGGATGGACCCTCTAGGGCCATGCTCAGGTCAATCCTACTCTCGGTACTCCATGTCTAGGACTTGTGGGCCTCGAGACATGATCTCTTGGTTATCCCTAAAAATAAGGGATAATAGTTCCTCTCCTTCTTCACTTTTGTATTTCTTTGAATATTCCCCTTGAACCGGTCTCTTCCATTCCAAGTGATCATCATACAATACTTTTACCATATTCGACATGGAAAAGAAATTTCTTTGAAACTCTCTTTCTTTTTGAGAAAGTCCTTCTGATGCCATCTTCTCACTTTGATATGTCATATTTCTTGATCCAATCTTAGGATATCCTTCTACACTATCTCCTTCACCATGAATTAGTTTTTCCCTGGTAATCATGCATACTTAAAAAAAACCAATTTTCAACCTGCTCTGATACCACTTGATCTGAAAATGATATTTTAAAGACTTTGGTTAAGTTTATGCATGAGTTATTTTGACATTTATAATTTAAAGAGAAGAAGAATATTTAATGAAAGAATTTTGCATCCATCATAAAAAAATCGGAACGGAAATTAGACTCTAAGAACAACAAACCATGACGCCGAACATTGATAACAGAGTTCGACACAAATTTGCCTACGTCTTTGGGCCTTTGTCTTCAGTGGGAGTCTTCTTATTAATATTCAATTCTTAAAACATGTTTAAAAATTACATCAATTTGGTATTTGATAGACTATGTTATGTTCTTATCTGTCTCAAGAACCTCATGCAACAGACAGAACTGAAAAACCTGGAGTAGAACTCCCGGAAATGGCCTCCAAATCTCGCTTCCTCAATGGCTTCCCTGCATATTAAAAATGGCTTGAACTTCAAAATTTATTCATCATTATGTTGTATCTGCCCCTCCAAAACACTAAAACATGCTTTGTTTATATTAAATTCTAGTTGGGGGTCGAAATCCCAACTTCCCCTCTCTTTCTGGGCTCTTTTTGGGCTCAGATCCCATTTTCTAGGCAAAAAACCACTAAAATCATGCCCAAATTTGGTAAAATTCTCCAAATTTGGCCAAATCTGCCAGATTTAGCATAATGGTGTGTAGCCCCCAAATCCTAGGCTCTTGTTCATATGGCGCCCCATGTGGCCAAGTGCTATGACCAACCCCTGAACTCTGGGCCCTGGGTCATATGACCCCCATGTGACCAGGCCCTTAAAATTTGACCTAACCCACATTGGGCAAATTTAGGTTACCATGTGGCACTCTATGATTGGACCGAGCCACGTCAGCCTACTCAGTCATCTGCCATTTCAACCTCCATACTTCCATGTCATCCTACCTAGTTAGTTGCCATGTCAGCATCCGTACTGCCACGTAAGGCAACCAAAACCTGCCATGTGTCATCCATACAGACTGCCACGTGCCAGTGCATACATTCCACATCATCACCACATCAACACCCAAAAATGTCGAATCCACCTAACACGTGACACACTAAGAGGCTGCCACATGTCATGCTGACGTCAAGATGATGTCATGCTGATGTCATCAGCCATACTATTGACGTCATCAGTTGACTTTGACCTATTGACTTTGACTTGTTGCTTGTCTTGGAAAAACTTCCCAACGTGATAAATTTTCCATACAGAGTCCATTTTCGAAAAATAATATACTTCTGAAATTAGCATGACGAGCACTACGCGATGGAAATGTTTTCGTTTGAATCCGAGAACTTTTAATTTTTGGACTTCTTGGATCCATTTGGATGAAAATGGATAGTTTGTAGCAACTAGTCTGAAGAAAGAAATGTTGTGTGTGTCCAAGTGCTTTTCTATGGGACAAAGAATCAACACGTTTGTAGGATGGTTTGCATGGTGATGTAGCTGGAAACTGGATATCAGCTCAATAGAAAAAGGGATATGGACTATGCATTGAAAAAAAAATTAATGTTAAGAAATAATGCTAGACTCATCTCTAGCATTACTTCGTTTGGAAAAAATAGTCCACAAATCTATGATTTAAAGAAAAGATAACCTAATATATATTCTCGTGTGCCTCGGGAAGAGGCCAAATAAGAGGGAAAATCTGAAAGTTAGGTTAAATTTTAATGAATTTCCTTAGATTGCATGAACGCCGAAAAATTTGGCTTAAAACAAGATAAAGTCATTGATCTTCATGCCAAACTAATAGACTAACTAAAAATTGATTACTAATAGTCCCTCCCTAAGCCCGAAGGGTAGGAACTAATAAGAATTTACATTCCTCCATATAACAATTCCTTGTTTGTCCCTAATCATAAGTCATCAATTCCCAGCATCATTTTCATCTTCCAATCACCAAGTAAGATGTCCCTCTAATAACCTTTATTGTGTATTTTTATTAGTCTATCTACATCAGATTCCTCCTATTACTATTTGAATCCCAATAACTCTAATTTCCAAATCTTAGTTAGCATTTCTTTAATGGAAATCATGTTAAATAGTGTTTAATGTTTCTTATTCCTTGAAATATGAATTGTTTTTCACATTGGTTTTAAGGTTCATTAACCTTCATATTATAATACATTTGAGAAAAAAAATTAACATGGAAGGCTTTACCTCCTTCTATGTAACAATATAACATCCAATGTAAATGCCCTAAATTTCAAACAAGGTGAACATTGAAAGTTTTGGAAGGAAAATATAGAAACACATTTCTCATTTATTTTCATGTATATCACTATAGACTCACTAAATTTATTGGTTATGTGCAAGACTCATTTGATATAGAATAGGTTCATTAAATTATCAAGTGCAGGTACGATTGATGAAAATTAAATTTTGCATCAAATACATACCCACACTTGATCATTTTAGTGAACCTGCTAATTGAATTTTTATCCAATAAAATGCATTTCTCTTAGGATGACATTTTGTTTCTCAAATTTTCTCTAATAATGTCTTCCTTAGATAATCCACACTTAAATGCCTGGGATATATGGTGCAAAGGAGAACCAAAACTTGAGAGAGTTTAGGCTTGTAAAATCAACTTAGAAAATGAAATATGCGTAATGAATTACATACATATTCATAATTGAAACAACATTATACCATAAGAAATATTTTCCATTAATGATTTTAATGTAGAAATCCATGATAGTATAATCAACCATGATTGTGAGATTAAGAAATCCAAAGAGCCTAAATTATGATAAGAACTATGATAAATCTTGTATGTTAGATGATGATCTAAGAAAAGGTAACAAACTTTATGTACACATATTTATATAAGAGCACCAAGACTTAGTTATAAAATTTCTAGGCTTCCATAATAGTTTAAGGTGATTGTTCCTATTTGTAATATCACCAATTTTAACCCTTGGATTGTATTGGAATGAATTATGTATAAAATGTGAATGATGCAAATATGCTAGCATGTATAATGTAAATGTTCTTCAATGGATCATGCAATAATATTGTTATGATAGATGCAATAATGTAAATATTAATGTTGAAAAATAACATATCTTGGTCCAAGCTAGTAATTGAGAGGATGTGAATGAGAGGGCTCATGATTCCATAAGAAGGGATTTCAAAGGAAAGGGGGCCTAAGGTAAAGTGAACCTTATTTTCTAAGTGTTGGCCTCAAAATTCATATCAATTTCTATAAGTTCTTTAAATATAGCTATCTATCAAACTCATTAAATCAATCATTAGATGCATGTAAGGAGGTTGTTGGGGAAATATCTCATCTAGTTATGAAAGTGTGGGATAAGTACAAGGTTAAGAGTCTTATGTTTTATTTTTCAAAATTATTTTCCTACCTAGTTTCCTCAACCTCCTCATTTCCTTGAATTTATGCATGAAGGGAATAAATTCCATATAGATTATGCCATGAAGATATAATAAGAGGGAGAATAAAAACACATTATATCTAGTGTGAATTTTCTCATGAATGGGCATACCTCTAGTCTATGAACCAATAACTCTAGGTGGGAAATGAATGAAATAATGATCACTACGAAGAGAGAGTGTAGAGACTCTAGAAGGGTGTAGAAATCAATAAGACAACATAGAGGCTAGAATATGAACTATTCAATCCCATCAAAAGGTACAATGGACCAAAAGGATGAATTGAGAGAAAGAGTGCATCACCTTGGTTGGGAATATAAAGAAATTAATAGAAAGGTCGCTCTTGTACACACTATATCATTGTTAAGGGATAGGATTCTTTAGGGAATGGATAAGAAAGAAAGGATGAATTGAGAGAAAGAGTGCATCACCTTGGTTGGGAATATAAAGAAATTAATAGAAAGGTCGCTCTTGTACACACTATATCATTGTTAAGGGACAGGATTCTTTAGGGAATGGATAAGAAAGAAAGGAAGGCCTCCATATATTTATAATGGATTATATAATAGGGAAGGAGATCTATTTTCCCTAGTGTTGTGTGAGGGGTAAATATAGAGTGTTAAGAATAGTCCAAGGACGATAATAGGTACCTCGATAATTATAGTATGAATTGTTAGCTCAACCTAAGAGAATATAGGTTGTGTTGTGATATAAAGAACCTTGAGGCTAATTTATTCACGTTGTTGGACTCATAGCTAACCACATGGGTGGTATTCATAATGAATACATATGGTTAGGTGGGACATCATGCATAAGTATCCAATATAATGGAAAAAACCCTTTGATAGAGAAGTATTATTGTGTTTTGTTTGATCTTTAAAAATGAATGTATTTGTTGCATTACCTATCATGTAATTTCCATGTATTTTCATGTTACATGCATATAAATGAATATTTCATTAATATTGTTCATTGAAACATGCTAGGCATGTGTTATTATTACTTATTATTATTATGGAGTTTATCTTTGTAAAACATGGATAAATGAGTAAATAGTTATTTAAGATACTAGACCCATAGAGAAAATATTAGAGGTGCATCTCCTATGTTGTGAAACTAACCATGACTAATTTTAACAAGGTGTAGGGGAACCATTGAGTATACTGGTAGGGACCCTTTGTTATAAACTCAAGCTAGAATGGAATTCATTGTGAAGAGTTTATCAAGAATTGGGAACGATTTAAGTTATGGAATTATTAGGAATAATGATCATGGAGTGACCATGAACAAATAGTTTCTCATGTGGTGTTGTCCTATTGTTTTGAGATATAAAGGTGCATCTAGTGGGGAAATACCTTAAATCTCCATAGTGATATGGTCTATAGAAATAGTTCTTAAATCAATGGTGCATGATCAATATTGCATGAAATGGAATGAAATATTATGTGGGTTAGAGGCCATGTGATGAGGACAGATTTCACCCTCCCATTTGTCCAGGTTGGAAAACTACATAGTGGGGAGGGGAGTCATTTACCACCCACATAGATATAAACCCTTGGTATTAATCCATATCTATGGTGGAGGTTTAACTTACCAAGAATATAAAAATACACAGTGATAATTGATCCAGGTGGATATTGGTGGCCACCCACCTATTCCACTTGGACCCCCGCCATTGCTTCTATCAGTTTTTCAGTTTCCGCATTGTTTACTATTTTTAGCAGTTTTTCGGGTCCTGAACTTCCAGAGCCATTTGGAGGCCCTAAACGACGTTTTTTGAGAAAACGGGGAGAAACATGTAATAAGGTTCAATGTTCCTCACCCAAAATTTGTATTCCTCAGATATATATTTCTAACGAGGTATTGAGCGCGTCAAATAGAGATCATATGCCAAAGTTACGTCCACGGGAAGTTGATGTACCAATTTACCCAAACGGGGCCCATAGTCTTGGCGTTTCATCTCCTAGGGTTAGGTCTTTCGATGTTTAGGGTTTTCCATTGTTTCTCAATAATAATAGGCCTTCAAGCCTCATTGTAACACAGTTTAGAGGCCATCAGCCACCACATCTCTTCTCAGAGATAAGCTACCAGCGCCCTAGCTAGTTTATTTCCATTCTGTCTATAAGTGTATTTCAGTCATTTGTTATTAATGAAATGAAGTCTTATTTCCGTTGCATCTTTGTGTTTATGTGTATTTATGTATTTCATTGTGTTCCTACATAAATCCGGATTAGTGGTATTAGAGTGGTCTGCTCGTTCTTGATCCTTCTTTGCATGTCCCCAACGAGGTCGGGGTATAAGGAGTTAGGGCTTGATCTAGTTGAACCTTTGCAAGATCAGCCTCACAAACCCCGACGACTGCCCATGGGGGACGGAAAGAAAGATGAGGGAGCAGAAGATCCTATCAAAATGTTGCTCTAGGAGGCCCTCGAGAAACAAAGGAACGCGATGATGGACAACTTTTCCCAGATCCTTCAACAAATGCCCACTAGCGGCGCATCTACATCCAACAGACACTCTGGAGGCGCCACTCCTTTTAAGGTACAAGTAAAATTTGACATTCTCATATTTGAGGGCTAATTAGATGCAGATATCATAAATAGATGGTTGAATCTGTTAGAAGGATATTTCTCGGTTCATGACTTTTCTGACTGAGAAAGGATTGTTTTTAAACTCCTCAAAGATGCCCCCCATGTGAAGGACTGGTGGGAAACCTACTGGGAGAAATAGGGCAAGGGGGAACCCTCTCTATTCTCGGTCACACCCACTTGGAATTATTTCCAAGATGCCATCAAGGAACAATATTATCCCATGGGGAGCTATGAGGACAAATACATACAATGGACTATGCTGCGACAACAAAGGGACCAAGATGTGCATGAGATGATGAATATGTTTCATACCCTACGCACAAAGTTGGGTATCAAAGATTCAGAGAAACATTTTGTGTTAAAGTACCGCAGTTGTCTGCATAGATACATTCAGGAGGAAATGGAGTTCCTCGACATCTCCTAGCTTCGTGCAGCATATCGATATGCTACCAATATTGAGCAGAAGTTCAAACAGAAGAAGTGAGACTTTGGGTCTGCGAATCAGAAGCAAGGGAAAGGTACCCCCAAAACATAGAACAAAGGACCAAGACAAGGCGGTGCGACCCAAGACAACCTGCCAAAGCTGCAAGAAAAGAACAACACCATGAAGCCAAAAAAGGATATGGGGAAGTGGTCTGATTTCCATAAGAGCTCCACCCACAACATAGGTGAGTGTCGGGCCAAGAAGTCACTGGTAGCCGAGTTGAAGGCTTATGAATCGGATGCATGCTCCGACTATGAACCAGAACCCAACAAGGGGAATGACAGGGGGAAGAAGATTATCGATGCAGATCCCAATGCCACCATTGCCACCACGAAGATCTATAAGGAGGAACCAGAAGACCCAGAAGAGTCAGAGTGTTTCTTCCATTCCAAGATGTGGGTAAAGGGTTCCCTGTTGCAATTCATTGTCGACAGCGGGAGCTAGAAGAAACTCATCTCAGTAGAGGTATTGAAGCATCTAGGCTTGACGATCACAACACACCCACAACCATACACCATCGGGTGATTGCACCAAGGATGGGACCTCCGCGTTAGCCAACAATGTCTTCTTCCCTATAGCATCAAGCCCTTCATAGATGAGGTATTTTGTGACATTTCTCCTCTTGATGTTTCTGATGTATTATTAGGCCAACCTTACTTGTGGAAGCGACATGTTGTGTATGAGTCTAGGCCTCATGTTGTTATTATCACTTTGGGAAATAAGCTGTACATGATACCAGAGATATCACCGCCTACCACCATCTCTTTGGTTACTGCAAAACAATGCAGTAAGCTCATTTCCAAAACTAGGAAATTTGTTTTCCTGATGATCTGCCCTAAGGGAAAGAAGAATATTGTGGCCATGACCTCTAGACAGGGCCCCTTTTCATGAAAAAAATAGATGGATAAGGTTGTGGAGGAGTACGAGGACATCTTCACCTCCCCCGTAGAGGTGCCTCTACACTGCCAGGTCAAGCACCCCATCGATATGACCCCAAGTGTGTCGCTGCCCAATGGACCAATCTATTGGCACTATGTTCTGGAGAATGAAGAAATCAAGAGGCAGATTCAGAAGTTGTTGTATAAAGGTCACATCTGACCGAGTTCATCACCCTGTGGGAGCCAGATCGTGTTGGTGCAGAAGAAGGATGGGACTTCAAGACGCTACATTGACTGTCAGGCACTGAACAAGATCATTGTCCAGAATAGGTACCTGATCCCACAGATTGATGACCGTCTAGACCAACTCAAGGGGGAGAAATATTTCAGCAAGATTGACTTGAAGTTTGGGTATCACTAGGTACCAATCAAACCCTCTGATGTGTGGAAGACTACCTTCAAATCCAAGGAGGGTCTTTTCGAATGGTTGGTCATGCCTTTCGGGTTGACGAATTCCCATGCAACCTTCATGAGGCTAATGGAAGACATCTTACGACCATTCACTAACTCATTTGTAGTGGTGTACTTGGATGACATTTTTATCTTCAGCCAGACCTGGGAAGATCACCTCCACCACATCCGACGTGTCCTCCAAACACTTCGTCAACACAAGTTGTGTGCCAATTTGGAGAAATGTACTTTTGGCATGACCCAGGTTCAGTATCTGGGATACATTATTGATGAGTTGGGGGTGCATGTGGATCTAACAAAGATCCAAGTCATTCAGGATTGGCCATCCCCAACCACCGTAATAGAGCTCTGCAAATTTTTGGGTCTTGCCAACTTCTACCGCAGGTTCATGTTGGGATTCTCTTATATCACTTGGCCCTTGAGTCAAGTCACCAAGGGAGGAGCGAAAGAAAAATTCTTTTGGTCTAAATCTCAACATAAGGCATTTAGGGAGTTGAAGCATCGCCTCTGCTCTGCACCAGTTCTCACATTACCAGACTTGCAACAACTATTTGAGATCGAGACAAATGCCTCTGACTATGCTATTGGGGTAGTCCTTACTCAACATGGGAATTCAGTGGCATATCACAGTGAGACACTTTCCAACATAGTGTGGAGGTATCCCACTTATGACAAATACATGTATTCCATTGTGCAAGCTTGTCGAAAATCAAAGAATTACATTTTGGGAAAGGAAATGGTCATCCACACAGACCACCAACCCCTATAGTGCATACAGACACAAGGGAAGTTGCAGAAAGATCGCCATCAGAAGTGGTCCACATACCTGCAACAGTTTCATTTGAACATTAAGTACAAGAAAGCCAGCACTAATAATGTTTCATACTGCCTCAGCCAACCACCCATCGTAGCACTAACCACTATGCTCAACTCTTGTGGGCACGAGACTTTTGATTGGCCTCTTCTCTACACAAGTGATCTAGAATTCAGCCACACATACAATACACTCTTGGAGGGTAAGCAAGTTCCCAATTTTCACCTCCAGGATGCCCTGCTATGTCACCTGGGACACCTTTGTGTTCCTTCAAGCGATCATGCCAAGATGATTTGGGAGGTGCACTATAGTCATTTCGCTGGGCATTTCGGGGTCGAGAAAACCATGGTAGTACTACAAAAGTATTTTTATTGTTCGAACCTTTGACAGGATGTCGAGAAGTACATCAAGTCCTGCATTGCTTACACCATTGCGAAACCGACCATCAAGAAGCAAGGCCTCTATACTCCGCTTCCTACCCCCAATTGACCTTGGGAATCCATCTCTATGGATTACATGGCGGACCTTCCTTCTACTAAGCATGGCAATGACTGTATTTTTGTGGTCATTGACAAATTCTTGAAGATGTCCATTATGATGGCCTGCAAGAAGAATATCACAGCAGAAGCCACTGCTAAACTCTTCTTTGAACGAGTGTGGGTACACTTTGGGATCCCACAGTCTATCATCTTAGATAGAGACAACAGGTTCCTCAGTACATTTTGGTCCAGACTCTGGTCGATGTTGGACACCAAGCTCACCAAGTCCACAGTTTTCCATTAGCAAAATGATGGCCAGACAGAGGTCGTCAACCGAATGATCATACACATTATGTGCATGTAAAACTCAAAGAATCCACACACATGGGATGAGAGCCTCCCCTATGTACAACACAGCTACAACCAGGCTCTCCATATCTCAACCAGCCACAAACCCTTTCAGGTGGGCTTGGGATTCCAGCCACTATGTCCCATTGAAGTAGCCATGCCATTTGTGGCTACCCAGGAAGATTCAGCTCATGTCCAGTCTGAGGTTGATAAGGCAAACAAATTCATTGAGTGCATCCAAAACATCTACCAATAGGTTCATGACATCTTGGACAGAGCCAATGCTAAGTACAAGTAGCGACATGATCAACATCGGGTGCCACATAATTTCCAGGTGGGCGACAAAGTGTGGCTACATTTGCAAAAGGAGCGCCTCGCTGGACCCCACCGCAAGCTTCACCCACTTCGATATGGGTTGTACACCATCACCAAGTTTGTAGGGGAAAATTCCTTTGAGCTCAACATTCCACCATTCCTTGGTCTACACCCAGTGTTCAATGTGGGCCGCCTTCGGCCCTATTTTCCACCTCTACTAGACACCTCTGACATGGCAGAACAACTCACACCAACATATTTAAATCCATACTTCATGGAACAAGCCACAACTGATCAGATCATGGATACATAGATAAATAACACCCGACAACAAAGGATACTGCTATATCGAGTTGTCAAAGCAAGCCAACTCCTCCACCAAGGCAAGTGACTCACTAGGGACCAAGTTTAGCAGAAGTTTCCTCATCTCGTGGAGGAACTCAACGCAATGGGGAAAATTGCTTCCTAAGGGGGGAGGAAATATCTAGGTGGATATTGGTGGCCACCCACCTATTCCACTTGGACCCCCACCATTTCTTCTTTCAGTTTTTCAGTTTCCACACCGTTTACTATTTTTAGCAGTTTTTTGGGTCCTGAACTTCCGGAGCCATTTTTGAGACCCTAAATGATGTTTTTTGAGAAAACAGGGAGAAACATGGAACAAAGTTCGATGTTTCTTACCCAAAAGTTGTATTCCTCAGATAGATCTTTCTAACGAGGTATTGAGCGTGTCAAACGAAGATTGTATGCCAAAGTTACGCCCCCGAGAAGTTGATGTACCAATTTACCCAAACGGGGCCCATAGTCTTGGCGTTTCATCTCCTACGGTTAGGTCTTTGGATGTTTAGGGTTTTCCATTGTTTCTCAACAATAATAGGCCTTCGAGCCTCATTGTAACACAGTTCATAGGCCAGTAGCCTCCAAATCTCTTCTCAGAGATAAGCTACCAGCGCCCTAGCTAGTTTATTTCCATTATGTCTGTAAGCATATTTTAGTCATTTGTTATTAATGAAATGAAGTCTTATTTCTGTTGCATCTCTACGTTTATGTGTATTTATGTATTTCATTGTGGTCCTACATAAATCCAGATCACTAATAGAGAGGCCTCAAGAGAAACATGTAGCAATGTTCCATTAGTCTGGACCATAATAGTGTGGATCCATAGTGTAATATGGACTATTGGATTGGACCAGTGACGAGGAGATAACTCCATGGAATGAGTAATATTGCACTATTACAATTTGGGTAAAATGAACAATGTTAATACGACATTGTTTTGATATTTAGATGTCAAAATTAAGGATTTCAATAAATTTATCCTATTTTAATCTTCTCCTAACCCACCTTTGGTTTCCTAGTGACCTATTCAACCATTGGTTGATAAAGTGGTCAATCCAATGCAATCTTCGATTGATTACACTCTTATTTTGGAGAGTTATGTGTCTATTGGCCATGTTTTCTTCACTACCAATTCAAAATATTCTAAACAAGGGGGCATTCCCCAAAATTTGAGAATTCTCCTTCTCAGTTGTAGGATTGTTTCCTTTGATTGGAATAATCTTTCTTAGCCTTACCTTCATTATTCTACACCCTTCCAAATATGGATTAAAGCTTATTCATTTAACATTTACCAGTGTATGGTACATGAAGGAGCCTCTATAAGCATTTTTTTCTTGTTTCCTATCATTTTAGGTGGGAATATTATCCTAGTTGATATGACAGTAGTGTATGGCCCATTAGACTTCAATAGGCTCCTTAAGAATGATTATGTATATATTATGAATGATAATTTTTCTATTATTTTTTTAGGTGATGAATTTTCCTCACAATGGAGGAATTTTTACTATCCATCAACTTGCATCTGATAATCACCATACTTATTTGACTTTAGACCATACTACCCCATTATGTGTTCCTATTATTTGGGTGGACCCTACCCCACCATAGGTGAATTATGTGGCATCATATCTTAAGTTTTCAAATGATGTTGAGAAGGATCCTTTACACTCGTGTTTTCCTACATGGCACATGGTCCCAACAATTGATCAGGTGATTTATCTAATGGGGGCATTGGATCCCTTACTTCTCCCTATTGGCTCGATAAAATTTTATTTTCCTCTTAAGTATGATCTCACTATTTGTAGGTTCTCAAGCATTGTTATTTGTGATTCTTTGTTGCTAGACTCTGCGAACTCTTATCAAAATCTCCATTATTATATGGAATATGATCAATTCACTTCACCCATGTGGGCCATTATTCCTCCTAGTTCACATGATTTCTTGAATGTTGAATTACCTTTGGATGAAGGTAGCATTGAATCCACGACTATGGCTAACAGACCATGGGAATATATGCATGATTATTCATTCTAGTATTCCCAAACTAGATCAATTAGAACTTCACATGAAAATCCTTGTTTTGTGTTGAGGTATCAAGTGGTACCAAGAATCCACCCTAACACAAAATGTTTCTACGAAGGGAAATTTGTTGAATATTTCAAACAATCTACTTCTTGACATCTCCCTAGAACTTGGCCCTTTTGATATTTCTCTTTTGGAAATTTCAAACATTATAGTTCTCCTTTCAATGAATTTTGGGGTGCATTTTTTGGGTCATGTATTGAAATGGTTATCCTTAAAATGATTTTGTCTAGGATTTCCTTTTCATAAATCACCATTGAATTTTCCATTCCAATCCATATCGAATATGAATGTCTCGTATCTTCACCATGTCTTGATGGGAATCATCAAGGAGTTGATATTGATCACAATATTTATAATTAGTGCATAAAATGAGTTATTCCTCGAGTTTTGTTTGAAAGTGAATTGATCCAAAATCATTTCTGACACCTTGTTACATTAGGATCATGGAAGTTTGAACCTATATGGCATGGCCCTTTCATGGTGAGATGCATGTTGCTGAAAAGGGCCTATGAGTTCATTTATTATGAAATGAATCCTTGTCCTAAACCTCACAATGGGATCTACTTGAAGAATTACTTTTCATAAACAACAATGTTATGCAATGCTTTGTACGATATTGTGTTTTTAAGGGTTTTGTTTTCAATTTTTGTTATTACAGAGCATGATTTTTTATTAGAAGTTTTTATTGGATTTATTAACTTCTAGAGTAGTGTTGTTGATCATTTATATAGAACTTTGGAGACATTTTATTTAGTACTTTTATATGGTGATATTCACTAAACCATGAGATAAATGTTTTGATTTGACATATAGTGATAGGTTTTTCCCCTGCATTATGATGTTGCATTATTGACAATCCTTTTTCTGACATTATTCCTTAGGTTTGATCATGTTAGGTTGTGACATTATCCCCTCTTTTTTTATTCACATTGTAACTTGTGCGGTAAATCCTACTAATCATGGGAACCCTAGTTATCACCTTACCTTCCATTTTGGTGCCCATGCTAAAGTTCTTTATATGCTTAAGATCCCTCTTCACCCCACCATGACTTTTCAGTGAAGCTAGATGACTTCTTCTCAATCTTTTTTTTGGCCATTCCTTATGAGGATCCTATATTTATGTTTCGATTTGGATTGTTGCATTTCATATTGCTCCTTGCACCATTGATATTAATGCCAACTGATGTTTTGCATTTCCTACTTACCTCTTATGCATTATATTCAACCACTTACCTTTTAATATATTTCTTCTATATTTTAAAACCCTATCCTATAGGAAACATGCCAAAGAGTGTTCATATACTGGACATTTGTTTTTGCATTTGTTTTTTCATAGGTATTTTCCATGTTCTTGGAACATGGTTTCTTTCCCTACAAAAATCATTTCCTCCATTGTATTATGACATTCTTTTATTCTTTTCTAGGATTTTCTAATATTAAAAAGACAAAAAATCAGATATTTTAAAAAGTAGAGGGGGGAAAGAATTAAGATATTTACTTTTCGAATTTGGTAGTTGCAGTTTCAGTTGTGTCACCATTTAACAAAGCACCATGTTTTGAGTCTTCTTCTCAACTAGTTGGGTTTTAGTATTGATTGAGGAGATAAACCATGATCTTTGAGTTTTACTCCTCTAGTTGGTTAGTATTCTAATCACTATGGAGAATCCGTTGATGCCTCCTACATGCTAGATTTATATCATTATTATTTCTTCTGTCAAATGTTTCCCAAGTCACTAATGTGTCATTCTTAAGTTCAAGAGTTGTTTTTATTATGTCTTGTCCATTCCTCATAATTCTTTACCATCAATGTTGGCATCCCATGTTGTAAAATTGTTCTAATTTGCATCATTTTCAGTGTTGTTTACTTATGCTAATGTGGAAGGTCCTCATTGGCTTCTCATTAGTGGTTCATCCCTTATTGAATACAACAAATTTCTCTAAGAGTTTGAACTATAGTTGATATCACCCTAGTCCTACTTCCTTATTGGTAGGTTACCCTACGCTTAGCAGATGCCATTGCATTAATGATTTTTGATTGAGTGGTTTCCCATGTGTTTAATGGAAAGACATTTATTCACATTTTAGGATTTGTGAAATACCTTGGTTTCCATTTTCATCATTGGTGGAATTCCTTGCCTCTATTGGTAGCTTTAATTATCACTTATTTCTCAGAGGGTCTTTTTTGTGTGTTATTTCCATTTGGTGCATGCAAGGGATGCACCAGGTGGTGTGTTATTAAAACGTTCAAATCATATTCCTAATTTGTTCTCAGGTTCGATGATGAGGGATTCCTTAATGCCATCATTCTAATATTACATCTCTTCCCATCAACAAAAACTCAATTTCTTTGGAAATGGGATTTAGAGATTTTATAGTGACTTGGGGCTTACAATGATTAGTAGGAGGCTCCTTCACTATTAACAGTGGAATAAATCAATGTACTTTGATTGATATATTGTACAAGTGTTTGATGAAATCACATCTATTCAGGGATAATTTTGGGGGCTAAATTTTTCCAAACGTTTATACAAACTATATAAAATCCTTAGAAATTTGAATATTTTTACAAAAATATTGCCAAACATTTATAGTTGGCATATTAATAACTAGTAAGATTTTCCAAGGTTTCTACATTTTAAAATATATTTCCATCCTTAAAATTATTTATGCATCTATTCACACTTTCTAGAATGTACTAGGTACCTTCATTCCCATTATCATTATTAGTGGGTTGTCTCATGTTTGTTAATGGTATACATCAATAACCAATAATCAAATAGTTTCTCCCATGTTCAACTTCAACTCATTTATTTACATGCGGGTCTATAATTGTACATTCGACGGATTTGGATTGAAGACCTTGGGTTGTAGTATCATTTCCTCTTTATGCTACTACCCAAGTTGCATATATATGACCACCTACCAATATGACATTGGTACTTTTGGAGAATCAATTTGTACACCTCACAGTTCTAGTTATTCTCCTTATGTATACTGATACATAGATCCACTTCATATTTTCTCATGGCTATGATCTATATTTGACATGTATCCACTATATATATTATTCTTGGCCATGGATTCTACATTTTATATACTTCATGGATCCCCATTGTACTTGGTTTGAAGGTTATTCCTTTCTACTACTAAGCATGGTTATTTCTGACTTAGGGAAGAGATTCATATGATACTTTGATTTATTTTTTAGGTACTTTTCTGATATGAAGATCAATAGATTCCACCTAGTACCTCTTGATAGCTTCCTCCATTGTTTTATATTGTATTTTTCCCATCAACTTCCCTTTCGACCTCATACATTAGGGGGCATCTGGTATAGCATCGTTTGATACCATCATGTCTCCAATGCTCAAATGGCCTTCATATTAATCCCTTGTAGTGATCATATAAAATCATGTTTAAAAATATTTTTCTGC
The DNA here is from genome assembly GCA_009831015.1 of Picea engelmannii. NCBI lineage: Eukaryota > Viridiplantae > Streptophyta > Pinopsida > Pinales > Pinaceae > Picea > Picea engelmannii. The sequence goes on from ML785852.1 coordinate 944,712, forward strand.
CATTTTTTCACATCCACACACACTTTCCCTTCACAAAAGTTGCATGTACCTTGAAAAATGGAAAAAAAATAATAAATTCTCTTAAAACACACACTCCTTAGTGGGGTTTATGGGATTCAAACACTTTTACCTCCCCAAAACCCATTACCAACTACCTGAACCAACTCATAACAATATAAAATTAGGCCTAATGTTGGATAAATAGGTATAAGAATAGATATCGTATTGGTAACCTCATATTAGAGTAATTGTAGGTGATTGTAATTTTAATTTTTTATGGCCTTCTGATCCCAAGAAACCCTTGTTTTCTAAGTTCTGGATTTTTCCCTTGGATTTGAGGCTTAAAAATTCATAGTTTTCCTCAATCCTTTTCCTTGGAGAGGAGTCAGAGTCTAAAATTTTTCTTAAGTGGCCTGGGATAGAAGGAAATCAAATGAAAATTATAAAATATGTTGACAACAAGATATTATGTATATTTATATTCTATTGTTATCATTAATAAAAAAAATAATATATTTCTTCTACCCCCCATAGAATGCAATTGTTCGCATTTATTCTTCTTTAATTTTTTACTCCAATTGGCATGTGGATGTGTGAACTGAATTGCTTGATTATTTAATTAGAGTTAGTTACTTTGATACTTTATTTTTATAACCAATTGCGTTGAGAAAGGTTGTTGTCTCTTTGTGTGAAATTTTTGGAGTTTGGATCAAATCGTTGACAAACATAATGAGATCAACACATGGGATTCATATCACTACAACCAATTGAAAAAGGTGCACAGTTTATCTAACACAAAGTTAGTCATTAGAAGTAGTTAAAGTATGACTTTGGGGAAAATAAATATGTTACTCTTATAACCACTATGTGATATTTTGACCCTAGCAATTAGAATCATTTTATATACAATAGGGTGGTTTCCAAATGGAGGTATAGGCAAATTATCCTTCCTGCAAGTCACTAGAGTTTACAAAATGGTTGAAAACAATATAAGAAGTGATATGGAATAATATAAACCCAAGTAAGAATCACCAATCTGTTTTGAGGATTTTGTTACATGGGTTGGAAAACTCTCATTTGTTAATCCATGATGTGAACTAAACAATAGACAATGACTAGTTGTGGGAAAATCATAAAGGTTTACCTAATTTGATTTGTTCTTGTTGTATTTTCTAATTGATCCATGATTGTGTAGAGGTATATATGGATGAATTTAAGATGTATGGTGACACATTTGAGGAGGCTATGGATAACTTGAGGAAAATCCTTATACTATTCCAATAAGAAATGTTGGAACATCAAGCATTGATGGTTCATCACACATGTCCTGGATTCAGTTGGTTGAGAAGTTGATCTACTTCAAGATACAGTCAATTGGGTGATCGACCAGATCTCTACATCAGTCAATCAAGTAGTCAAAATGCTTATCGGTCAAATAGTTAACCAACAATCGAATACAATTGGGTAGTGGATCGACCAACCCGATAATCGACTATGAGATGGAAAAGGGGATGGTCGGGCCAAGCATGCTTGTTGATCCAACTCAATAGCATGGATTTTTTGGATTCAACTCTAACAACCAATGGCTACATGTGGAAAATATATTCCTAATTTTGTGGAAGTTGTTTAGATATTGATGATATAAATAGCATACCTCATGGGTCATTATCAACAAGAAATAGAACACATAGATCATGCATATCAAGGTGTTCAATATGAGATGTGATTTTATGATTATAGTGCACTCTACTTAAGTGTTGTAACGATGTCTTTAGACACCACCACACCACCTTTGTCTTCAAAATTTTATTCCCTCTTCAATTATCTGTAGAAGTGTTTGTTTGTTTTGATACAAGTTCTACTCTTCTCCAACATGGTATCAGAGTCGATGGTTTAATAACTCAACCTATTATCTGAAAACCTTTTTGAGTCAGATCCATTGTGTGATTGACTTTGGGATGGTGGTTTGTTGATTAGAACCTTTGAAAATATAATTTCTTTCTAGATATCAAATATGGATTCGAAGATTGACCTTGTTGTTATGAATGTATCAAATTATGTATTATGGGAACCAGATATGGAAAACCTACTGAAAAGTAAAATACTATGGAAGTATATGAATATTGTAATTACATATCCAACATATGACTAGGAAAATTTCATTGTTGATGGAAAGAAGGATGAGGTTATGGGGGTCATCATGACCTATATATCATAGGAGATTTGTTTTTACCCTAGTGGAATCAAATGCCCTCATCAATTATGGAAGAATTTGAAGTCATTATTCAACCGAGTCTATGATATGCACATCATGCAATTGGAGAAAGAGTTGATTTCTCTCAATTCTCATTCCTTTTAAATAATAGAGGACTATTTTGTGTGTGTTAAAGAAATCTAGTTGAAATTGAGTGAATGTGGAAAGACCTATCAGAAGAAGGACAAACAACTCATTGGCATGGTCTTGATGAACTTGAGAACACCATTCGATGTGTTTGCATCGAATTTTTGCATCAACTAGAAAACATGCAAGGAAGATGGTAAGGATTACATCTTTGAATCTTTTTGTGCCCTTTTGAATAATGATCAACACTGACTACTTGAAGAAGGAAATCTTGGTGGTAAAAATCAAGCCCACTTGATCAAGGGAAGAGTAAATATGGATCCTAGGGATAGAGTATGGTTTGATGCATCTACACAAAAACCTCGATATTGTGACTAGAAACCTAAGGGACGGACAAATGTAGCTCATGGAAGTTGAAAGAAGAAGACATGTCAGTACTTTGGAAAGATTGGACATGTGGAGAAAGTATCTGTTAAGACCTAAATAGTGGCACATTAACCCTTAATTGGAGCATATTACATTAGTATTATTTATGTTGGCTTGGGTCCATTATTTGTAATTGTACCTCCTAGTCTCCTATATATATACCAATGATACCTTTTCATTTGGAATCATCTGGTATTTGTAGATTTATGTGGTGTATAAGGAGTTTTCCCGCTCAAAGAGGCTTATTATCTGAAATTATCTCTTTGTCAAGGTTTTGAGTACTTATTCTGAGGTTTTTATGCTATTTTGATATTTGGTTCTTAACGTTTGGTATCAGAGCTCAAGGTCTTGGGGTTTCACTTTTGCATTTGAAACACCTTGCAATTTTTACTATAACATTTTTTCTACAATGTTTCAGAAGAAAATACTAGGAGGATATTTAGAATATGGATCAAGGTACTCGGGGTTCCAATTTCATCTCCCGAGGCCTTATAATTTTGAATATACAGTCTATGTAAGATAGGGTTATGGAATCATCTTGAATTTAGTCATCGTGAAATTTTATCTATAAATTTTTTTTTGTGATGTTTTGAACCATGAAAAGTAGAGGATATTCATAGAAATTACCAAGGTAGTTGTGATAAATTTTTTATCTTTTGGGTCATCCTAATTTTGTAGATACACCTTGTGTAAGATAGGGTAGTTGACTAGTCATATTAATTAGTCTCAAACATGTGTTCCAGGTAAAATAGTGATGTCTTATTTGGTGAGTATCCAAATTAAGTGAGAATACTTGCATTGGATAGTGGACATTCTATAGTATTTTTGGTGCAAGTTTTAGAATCAAATATTAGATATTATGCTCTTGGCATGTTGTACAAGTTCACTCTCGTGGAAGGGTCAAAACTAAGCAAGGTGTGGGAAGTTACCATAAATTCCACTTGGAACATCCAATTTTTATCAGGCTTGTGGCATTGCAGAGATGACGTATCAAAAAAATACAGAACGAAAGTTTCAGACCCATAAGGGACAAAATTTTGGAGATACAACAAAATAAATATCGTCTAGCATAACCACCTCGAAATCAAGGTTTAAAAGTGATACTTGGCCAACATGCCATCAAAAAAGGGAAATCATACACCAAATAAGCCTTCAAACAGTCCTACTAGGACTCTTGATGAAGGTGAAGAAATGCACAGGGACATAATTATTCACAAAAGAAGACAGTAACAAAAATGAACTACAAGGGATGATGGATTCAACTGAAGCTAAGTTGGAGGAAATAATGGATACTAAGATGGATGGTTTAAAAAGGGAGATCATGGAAGGATTGAAAATTTTCCTAATAGAGAGACCACCTAAAAGTGAAAATGTATCCCATGAAATTCATGATGAGGACACTGTTAGGATATTTATACATTTAGGAGTTAGTAAGATCTACTTGGTCTATTGTGTCGTTAGGTAAAAGTGTGTTTTCTAGTGTTTTTATTTAGTATGCATTAGTATGCATTTGTAGTTAGGAAATCCGACGGTCACGATATGTTCCCGACATAGAGTGATCTGACGGTTCATACTCTCCTCGATATTAACGACCATTGATCTGTGGCTTATCACCCAATTGGTCCATGATATCTATTTAAAGAGCATGGAGGGTCATTTGTCGATGATCGATTGTGAGAAAATCTCTTGTAAAATCTCTCTGTAATATTTTTCTTTGCATTAATAAACTGCTCCAAGTGGCCACATTGGCTGGGGCCGTGGATGTTTCCTCGTAGGGGTTTTACCACGTGAAAACATCGGTGTGTTGATTTTTGATCTGGTTATGTGAGTGATTACTAAAGGTGTTTGTCCTCTGTTGGAATACCTGTGTTGTCGAACATGGTATCAGAGCCTATTTGAAGACCCGCTCTTGTTGAAGATCGAGATCGTGAAGCCGAGTTTCCTCATCTCCACTTTTTTTAATTTTCATACATTTATGGGATGAGAGGACTGTTCCATTGCATCCAGAGCGCTCTTTTTAGTCAGGGACACTTTTCATTTCACTCTAAAAGGTTTCCATTTGCCCAAGATACGACCATTACAGTCAGATCCGGAGGTATAAAGCTTGAATACACATTTTTTAAAACTTTTTGCATAGAAGTATTTTAGTTTTAATTTGGTTTTGTTTTATTTATTTCCGGGTTGCTACTCTTTTAGATCTGCGTATTCTCTTTGCCCCGCGCCCTGTACGATCTCAAAAAATCAGAAACATATAGGAAAAGGTGCATCTTCCGGGTAAGCTAACTGAGATCTAACTCTTGTTGTCATCGACAAGTGAAATTTTTTTCTTGTGTGAAAGGAGTTTTTTTTTAGCACGCTCTCCAAGACCATCTACCACCACCACCACCACAACAACAACAACACCCCCAATCCTCCTTCTGAACATTACAATATGTTTTGCTAGATCATTTGGCTAAAAGTTTCCTTATTAAGTAAGAGGTCTTGAGTTCAAGTCTCTCTTTTGTTACCTTTTTTGAAAAAGTTCAAGCTAAAATTGTAAAGTGTATTTCACTTCAAGTATAAAAGTGAATCACTATAAGTAGCTTTAATATTTTATTTTAGATTTATTTGTTTTGCATGCAACTTTTCTGTTATAAAGCAACTTCATTGTAAAAGTGATCCCCACTTCTCTTTATAAAAGTGGGTCACTTCATAAAGCAATTTACACAATCACGTGGTCATTTGGTTACCGATTGTGCCTTTTTTAAAAAGGGCATAACTCTAACATCGAAAGTCCGTTTTCAGTGTTGTTTTTTTTTAAACCGCATAACTTTTTGAGCTCTTTCCATCCAAATCATAAGTTTAAGTTTTTAAATCCACATTATCTGCATATTTATTATGGATTATACAAGTACTGTCTCGCTGACCAGCAACAACTACTTCCAATGGAAATCTCATATGGAAGATTTATTAAGAAGTAAAGGCTTGTACTGGATTACCTTGGGAAAGGAAAAAACACTCACTGGTGCTGATAAGAAAGCCAAGTGGTATAATAGGAATGACGAAGCACGTGGACTAATCAGAATTTCCATCTCTCCTTATTTAAGGTACCACCTTCAAGATATTGATGACCCCAAAAAAGTTTGGAACACGATTGAATTTGTGTTTGGTAAACTCAATATTATTCGAAATTAACAGTTAGAAAATCAAATACTGACCTTGAGTCCAAATGATTTTTCTTGCCTTGGAGACTATCTATCTAGGTTTAAAACACTCAGAATTTTATGTGAAGAATGTAAGATAAAGATGGAGGAAGAGCGTTGCATCTATCTTATTCTTTCTAAGCTAGGTAGTGCATATTTTGTGTTTGTATCTACCTTTTATGCCATGAGAGAGGCTCTAGGGGAAGAAGGTTATGAAACACCCACTCTTGAGTCCTTTTGTCCTTCTTTGATTCGAGAGGAAGATAAGCTTGTACAATTTGGAGTGATCAACACTGCAGGTCCCTCCAACAAAGCCTTAGTTTCCCAACAGAAAGATAAACCCAATTATCCCAAGAAGAAACATCCTCGCTACAACAACAAACAACATAAGGGTCCCAAACTTGATCAGACAACTTCAGCTCCTATTGGTGACAAAGGAGCAAAATATAAAAGTAAGAATACTAACAGACATTGCAACTTTTGTGATAAATATGGTCATGATGAGTCCAAATGTTTCAAGAAGATGGAAGCTTTATAAGCAACGATGAAGAAGCACAACATTAGTATTGATTCCACTTATTCTTCTCACGGACATGCACTTTCTGCTTCTAGTTTCTCCTTCAATTCAAATTCTACTACTACTTCTTCTTCTTATGAGTGGCTTATTGATTCAGGAGCATCTTATCATATGGCTAAGGATAAAGCCATATTTTCTGCTCTAAATGAATGTAACACCAAGAAAATAT
>ML785852.1:953348-1018303 GCA_009831015.1 Picea engelmannii
GACAGACTTAGGCTTTTTGCACTATTTCCTTGGCCTCCAAGTTTTGCAAACCAATGAAGGAATTTTTCTTTCCCAGTCGTATACTTTTGACCTTCTTCGTTGCTTTCACATGGATGATTGTAAACCAACCCCTTCTCCCTTCTAGTCTAGAGTCAAGATTTTTTCCACCTATACTTCTCCTGAAGTTGATGCCACCCTGTACCGTTAGTTAGTTGGTAGCCTCTTATACTTGAATCATACCCATCCTGATCTTTCCTTTGTTGTTGGTCTTGTTGCCCGATATATGCAAACACCCCATGAAAGCCATTGGAAAGTAGCTAAGAGGATAGTTCTCCATGTTTGTGGTACAGTTCAGTTCAGGATACATTACAGTTCAGGGGGGGCTCCTTTATTGGTTGGTTTCACTGATTCAGATTGGGCAGACGGCCCTGATGATTGGAAGTCTACTGCAGGTTATGTTTTCAGCCTTGGTTCAGGACCTGTCACTTGGGCCTGTAAGAAACAATAGGCTATTGTACTTTCTTCAACAGAAGTAGAGTACCGAGTAACGGTAAATGCAAGTCAGTAAGCCCTGTGGCTTTGACAAATCCTTTTAGAGTTTGGATTCTAGCACTAGCATCTGACCAACCTTTGGTGTGACAATCAGAGTGCCATAAAGCTCGCCAAAAACCCAGTTCAAAATCAGCATAGCAAACACATCGAGCTACACATGCACTTCATCATAAAGCTCATTCATGATCAAGTTATTGAAGTGCTCTTTTTCCCTATAGAAGATCAAGTTGCAGACATTTTCACAAAGTCTCTTACAGAAGCGAAGTTTTTCAAACTTCGATCTATGTTAGGAGTTCAGGAAGTTGTCATTAAGGGGGGATAGGCTCTAATGCCTCCTTCCTTCTCCTATTGTGTCACTATTGTAAATCCTTCAATCATATCCCAAGTTGTTCTTAATGGGGGATGTTAGGATATTTAGACACTTAGGAGTTAGTAAGATCTAATTGGTCTATTGTGTCGTTAGGTAAAAGTGTGTTTTCTAGTGTGTTTCTTTAGTATGCATTAGTATGCATTTGTAGTTAGGAAATCCGACGGTCACGATATGTTCCCAACATAGAGTGATCTGGCGGTTCATACTCTCCTCGATCTTAACGGCCATTGATCTGTGGCTTAACACCCGATTGGTCCATGATCTCTATTTAAAGAGCATGGAGGGTCATTTGTCGATGATCTATTGTGAGAAACTCTCTTGTAAAATCTCTCTGTAATCTTCTTCTTTGCATTAATAAATTGCTCCAAGTGGTCGCGTTAGCTGGGGCTGTGGATGTTTCCCCGTAGGGGTTTTACCACATGAAAACATCGATGTGTTGATATTTGATCGGGTTATGTGAGTGGTTACTTAAGGTGTTATTCCTCTGTTGGAATACCTGTGTTTTCGAACAGACACAAGGAAGATGAATCAAGACTAGAGAAACTCCAACCTTGGGTTGAAGACCAACCACTTTCCTAAGATCAAAATGAGGAAGTTTGATGGCAAGGATCCAATAAGATGGATACTTTAGATGGAGCAGTTCTTTGATATACATGATGTGCCACACACACAAAAGGTACGAATTTCTTCTTTACATTTAGAACCCAATCAATTTGTGTGGTATCGTTGGATTTGTTCTCACAAATCACTTGTCACTTTGACAATTTTCATAGAAGAAATGATAGCACACTATAAGGATACAAGGATAAATACCTTCTTTATCCAATTGATAAATCTCAAGCAAAAGGGTTCAATTGCAAAGCACGTTGAAAACTTCCAATTATTGAATATAAAGGTAACAAATATTCCACATGATCACCTGATTGATGCATTCATAGTAACTTTAAAGGATAACATTCAACATAGGGTTCTCCTTTGGTAACCCAAATCATTGAAGAATGTGTCAGGGTGGTGAGAAATGTTGAAAGTAAAAACATGGCTATGGCTACTGGAAGGACCACTGATAACATATATCCAGAGAACAATGCTCCTTCTTCTAACACATATCAACCTACAAGGTTGACACCTTAAAAATTGGAGGAAACAAAAGCAAAATGATTATGCTTTAATTGTGACAGAAAGTATAGTAAGGGACACAAGTGTGGTGAGAACAAATTATTCTACAAATATTGTGAAGAGGAAGAAGAACAAGAACAAGAAAAAGAACCATCTCAATATGAAAACATAGAAGAGATTTCTTCTTAAGATTTTACTCCCACGATATCATGTAATGCATTGGCTGAAATTAGCACTCCTCGAACCCTCAATAATGAAGAATCTATAAAAAAATAAAAAGGTAATAGTCCTAATTGATTATGTTATTACTCATAATTTCATTCACTATAAATTATCCAAAGCTCTCAATTGCTTTATATATCCAACGTCAGAGTTTCAAGTAATGATTGCAAATGGAGGAACTATCAATTGCTCAAGAAAATGCCATAAGATCAATATTGCTATGGGGTAATATGTAATGTATAGTCCAATGATTTATATACCCATGGGTGGTGTTGATGTCGTACTAGGATTCCAATGGTTACAATCATTGGGAACAATGAATTTTAATTTTTAAGAACTTTTCATGAAATTTTCATTGGAAGGAAAGGAAATTGAGTTAAATGGTATCACAAGGAAACCCAGTAAGGTTATAATATATAATGGAATATGAAAAAGGGGCATCCAGGTGTAATTGTACAACTATTCTCACTATATGTTCAAACATCTAATCCATCTATTCCCCTAGATCTCCAAGGGATCACTGATAATCATTCCAAAGTATTTGAAGATATTCCCAGAGGTATTCCACCCACTCGAAATCATGATCATGTTATTCACATAATTCCTAGGAGTGTTCCTCCTAACATTAGGCCTTACATATACCCTTATTACCATAAGAGTCAAATTGAGCATATGGTTGAAGAAATGTTAGAGGTTGGCATTATTAGACCTATCCAAATTTCTCACTCTGCATCGGTGGTAATGGTACTCAAGAAAGAGGGCTCATGGCGTATTTGTCTAGATTATAGAGGATCAACAAGATCACTATTAAATATAAGTTTCCCATTCTTGTAATTGATGAATTGTTAGATGAAATACATGGAGAAAACTACTTCACAAATATGCATCTTCAGTCAGAGTATCATCAGATTAGAATGAAGTAAGAAGATATCCCAAAAGAAACATTCCAAACTCATGAAGGCCATTATGAATTTTTGGTGATTCCTTTTGGCCTTACGAATGTTCCTTCCACATTCCAAGGGTTGATGAATTCCATTTTCAAGCCCTTCCTTTGAAAAATTTTGTTAGTATATTTTCATGATATACTAATCTATAGAAAGTCTTGGGAGGATCATGTTTGACATGTTGACAAGGTTCTATAACTACTAAAGAAGAAACAACTATATGCCAAACTATCCAAATATTTCTTTGGGATGAAGGAGATAGAGTATTTGGGTCATATTGTATCTCACGAAGGTGTAAAGGTAGACCCTAACAATATTAAGGCCATGATGGACTGGCCGATTCCAAAAACATTGAAGAATCTTAGAGGATTTTTGGGTTTGACAGGTTACTACCACAATTTTGTTCGGAACTATGCAAGATAACAACACCTTTAACGTCACTAACTAAGAAGGATGCATTTTCATGGACTCCAGAGGCAACTCAATATTTTTAACAACTTGAAGAGGCAATGTGCAAAGCTCCTCTCTTGACCACACCAGAATTGACAAAAAATGTTATTATGCAATGTGATGCCCCGAGAAATGGCATTGGTCTTGTTCTATAGGCAAGAAGGAAGGCCCTTACTTTTGAAAGTCGTCCACTCAAGGGAAAGGACTTACACAAACCCATTTATGAGAATTAAATGATGGAAATACTACATGCATTGAAGAAATAGTGCCCTTACCTAATAGGTAGGTACTTCAAGGTCAAAACATATCATGATAGTCTTAAATACTTCTTGGAACAAAGACTATCTTTAGAAGAAAAAAAAATGGGTGACCAAGATGTTGGGTTATGATTTTGAAATCATCTACAAAAAATGGAAGCAAAATGTCGTGTCATATGCACTCTCAATAAAGGATGAAGATGTTGAGGCCTTTCTCTGTGTTATCTTGATCATCCAACCCGATTGGATAATAGAAGAAAGGGATGAATGGAAGAATGAAAAAAATGTGTGGACTCTCATTCAAAGGTTGCAAGAGGATTCTAGAGCATCAAATACATTTACATGGAAAAATGATTCACTATGGTACAAAGATTGCTTATATTTATTTAAGAAATCCCAACTCAAAAAAAAGGTACTCTTGGAATTTCACACCTCTGGTAGGAGCGCACTCAGGATTTTTGAAAACCTACCATAGGGTCAAGAAGGAATTTTTTTGGGATGGCCTTAAAACTGATGTTCAAAGGTTTTTGTAAGAATGTTTGGTTTTCCAAAAAAATAAGGTGGAAACAGTTAATACCCCAGGTATTTTACAACCATTATCCATCCCAAGTTAGAGTTGGGAGGATGTTTCCATGGATTTCATCACAGGGTTACCAAAGTCTAAAGGAAAGAGTGGCATCATGGTGATTCTTGATAAATTGACCAAGTATGCATACTTTTGTGCACTTTCTAATCCTTTCAAAGCCAATACGGTTGCCACCGCATTCATGGAGATAGTTCAAAAGCTACATGGAATCCCAAAGATTATTGTAAGTGACAAAGATCCCATCTTCACTGGACATTTTTGGACAAAATTATTTTCTTGTTTCGGTACTCAATTGGCTCATAGCTCATCTTATCATCCTCAATATGGTGGACAAATCAAGATACTGAACAAATGTGTGGAAGGATACCTTCGTTACTTTGTCTCTGATAAACAAACACAATGGTTTAAGTGGTTATCATTGGCAAAATGGTGGTATAATACTTCCTTTCATACTGCAACAAAAATGACACTATTTATGGCACTTTATGGATATCACCCACCTTCCATCACTTCTTCTCTAAAATAAAAACCTAAGGTTCAAGTAGTGGAATATCACATCGAGCATCAACAATGAGTTCTCCAACTCTTAAAGGAAAACCTAACCATGGCACATAATCACATGAAACAACAAGAAGATCAACATCGTAGTGAAAGAAGTTTTGAAGTAGGGGATTGAGTATTTTTAAGACTACAACCATACAAACAGATGTCCCTCAAAAAACATAAGAAGGATAATAAATTATCCTCAAAGCACTATGGCCCTTATAAGGTGTTGCAAAATATGTGTACTATGGAATACAAATTGGAGTTTCCTTCATCTTCATGAGTACACCTAGTTTTCCATGTTTCATGCTTAAAGAAGGTTATAGGTGACAAGATCCTAGTTCAAAATATATCTCTAGAAATTGATGAGGAAGGAAAAATCATATTGTAGCTTGAAGCTACCACTGACACAAAAATTCGCCAGCCGAGGAATAGATCGATTTCATAGTATCTCATTAAGTGGAGGAAACTAACTACTAAATATTCCACTTGGGAAGATGAGTCTTTTATACAGAAGCATCCAGAATTACTCAAGTGTTGCAAACAACACTTGATTGAAGGGGAGAGGCATGTTAAGCCCTAAATAGTGGCACATTACCCCTTAATTGGGGCATATTACATTAGTATTATTTATGTCGTCTTGGTTCCATTAGTTGTAATTGTAACTCCTAGTCTCCTATATATACCAAGGAGACCTTTTCATTTGGAATCATCTGGTATTTGTAGATTTATGTGGTGTATAAGGAGGTTTCCCCCTCGAAGAGGCTTATTATCTGGAATTATCTCTTTGTCAAGGTGTTGAGTACATATTCTAAGGTTTTTTATGCTATTTTGATATTTGGTTCTTAACAGACTACTATAAGAAGTGAGACAATTTAGAAGAGAAGGTTAAATTCCTGGAAGGTAATGTGTCCATTGAACGTTGACCAACTGATAATTTCACCTTCCAATTTGGAATTTCTCAAGCCTTGTTGTCTCATTTTGCAAAGAACGAATGGGTAGTCAACTCTAGGTTCACTCATCACATGGATAACAATTCTTCCTTGCTCACATGGTTGGGTGAAGCTAAGGAGAGGAAAATATATGTTGCTGATGATTTTTCTCTAGATGTTGCTACTGAGGGTGATGTTACCTTTCGACATGGGAAAATTGTTGATGCCTATCATGTGCCAAACCTCGGTGCCAATATGTTATTTGTTTCTTAGTTAAAATGAATAGGTAATACTGTGGAATTTTGGCGAGATCAATTCTATGTTCGTGATTTGAACAAAGGAAATTTGATTTTCATCGACTGACTTCTTGACTCGATGGAAATATTATATAAATTATGTGACATGAATTGACCTGAGACTGAACTGATTGATATTGTTTCTCACACAGATGAGTGAAGACAAATTTGTCATAAACTAATTGAACAAATGAATTTTTGAAGTCTGCAGTCGATGAAAACTTGAAATATTGTTGTTGGTTTACCTAAAGCATCTCCCCCTAGAGGAGTCTGTAAGGATTGTGTGTTTGGAAAACATAATCTAGCACCATTTCACTCTGGAAAAGCATGGCGAGCACAAAACCTACTGGAGCTAGTTCATATTGATGTTTGTTGCATTAATCTAACTTCACTGGTAGGTGCAAGGTATAATTTGACTTTCATTTATAATTCTCTTGTTTTACATGGGTTTATTTTCTGAAGAAAAAAAATCTTGTCTTTGAAAATTTCAAGGAGTTTAGATCCTTTGCTAAAAATCAATGTGGCTGACCCGTCAAGTGTTTGAGATCAGAAAATGGTGGTGAGTATGTAAATCGACCTTTTGAAGAATACCTGGTTCATTCTAGTATTGACTGGAAGTGGTTGGTTCCTCACACACCTTAAAAAAATGGCGTCATAGAATAAAAGAATCGAACATTAGTTGAAATGGCTAGATGTCTTTTGTAGGCTAAAGATGTGCCTCCTTTATTTTGGGTTGAAGTGGTGTATTGTGAAAACTATATGCTCAATCACATATTTACTCGAGTTGTTCCTTGTAAGACTCTAGTCGAACGATGGTGTGGAAAGAATCCTATCGTAGGCCACCTCTATTTGTTTGGATGTGTTTCCTCGGGCCATATTTTTTATTATTGCATAAAGGATTTGGATGCAAAGAGTCATGCTTGCATCATGATGGGATACTCTTAATACTAAAAATCCTATCGACTATTTGATCATTTCAAATAGAAAATTATTATTAGATGAAATGTATGGTTTGATGAGAAAGTTATTGAATGCCTTCTTTGGATTACTGTAGGATTATCTCTTTGATGTTGTCTTTGACATTATCTCTCATGATCCATGTTTTATTCCTTCAACCAGACAATCAAACTTTGTTCCTGTTTTCACTAGACCGTCGACCTCTGAGTCAACGAGTCTGTCGTCTGCTATTTCGACTGGTTCACCAACTGAAGACCCTATGAATTCTAATCGACCTTCTACTGTGAAATTTAGTTCAATTGCTTCTTGTTTACCCACATGGGATACCAAATCAATTGAATTTTCTAGATTTGATGTCAGTGATGCCTCCTCCAAACAACAAACTCAAAGTCAAAAGAATCATGCCATCATTTCCTTGATGACTCATGTACTTGAAACTTTTGATCGTATTTCCTAATTGGATGCTCAAGGTTGACCTGAATGGGAATAGGCTATGTAGATAGAAATCGATTTTGTTTCTAAGAATCACTCTTGGGAATTAGTTCCCCGACCACAAGGAAATAACATTATGAAGTGTTGATGCTTCAACAAGACCAAATTTACCTCTGAAGGTGTTGTTTAAAAACATAAATCATGCCTCATTCCGAAGGGATTATCTCAACATGAAGGAATCAACTACACTGAAACATTTTCCATTTTCGCAAAGATGAAGTCTGTTCGATTGATTCTTTCCCTTGCTTCTCGTTTTGGATGGAAAATCCATTAGATGGATGTGAAGAGTGATTTTCTTCATGGAGACCTATCTAAAAAAAAATCATGGAACAACCACCTAGTTTTGTAATAGATTCTAACTTGGTTTGTCGACTCAAAAAGTGGCTTTAAGGTTTGAAGCAAGCTCCCAGGGCTTGGTATGCTAAGATTGATAGTTTATTTCTTCAACTTAGTTTCAAACATTGTGAATCTAATCACAATTTGCATGTACTCCGTACCAATGGAAACACTTTGATTGTTGATGTATATGTAAATGTCTTAGTTATTATTGGAAATAATATTGATCTCATCCTTAGATTGAAGAAACAACTTGATGACTCCTTCGACTTGAAAAATCTTGGTTCTTTGCATTATTTTTTGGGTCTTCAAGTATTACCACTATGTGATGGATTTTTCATTTCTCGATCTAAATATGTGATGGATTTGTTGAAATATTTTAATATGATTGATTGCAATCCATTTGCTACTCATTTTCAATATGGACTAAAGCTTGTCAAAACTTGTCAAACACCTACAGTCGATGCTACACTTTATCAACAATTGGTCGATAGTATTATTTATCTTACTCATAGTCAACCTAAAATTTCCTTTGTTGTTAGTGTGGTTTCTCAGTTTATGTAGGACCCTAAAGAAATCCACTGGAAATCCATCAAAAACATGTTCTTCTATCTCAAGGGTACCACTCATTTTGGTATGAAGTATTGTCAAAGTTTAGATCCATTGGTCAACTTCGGCGACTTCAACTGGGATGGAGACAGTGATGATTGGAAGTCCACTTCTAGCTATGTGTTTTTCTTTAGCACTAAATGATTGGTATCATCGTGTAAGAAACAAAAGTAAGTCTCCTTGTCGACTACAAAATATGGATATCATGGCGTCCTTCAAACATGTATTGAAGTAGTATGGATCCACAAAATATTGATGGCCTTCTTATTTATACCTCGACTATAATCTATTGTGATAAACAAAGTTCCATACAGTTTACTAACAATCATGTTTCCCATATTAAGATGAATCATGTTGAGCTCCATGCTCACTATTTGAGACAATTGGTCCATGAGAACATTGTCTCTCTTGAATATTGTAGTACAGATGATCATTTTGCTAATATATTCACCAAATATTTAGATGGAGATATATTTAAAAATATCCATACTATGCTTGGGCTTCAGGAAGATGCAATTATTAGGGGTTTCATGATGATGTAATTTTACCTACTAAATCTCTAGAGACGTGTGTTGATTGAGGGGGGTGGAGGGGGGGGGGGTGTTGGAACCTCAAGCATTGATGGTTCATTACACATCTCCTAGATTCAGTCGGTTGAGTGGTAGAACTACATATAGATACAATCAGTTGATCAATCGACCAAATATCTGCATCAGTCAACTGAGTAGTTGTCATGCCTATCGATTGAACAGTCGACCAACAATCTAAGATGGTCGAGAGGTGGATCAACCAACCGAGCAATAAACTATGAATTGGATGCATGGATGGTTGGGTAGAGAATCCTTGTTGAGATGAATCAACATAGAAGATTTGGTGGAGTCGACTCTAACAACTAACAGTTACATGTGGAAAAGATATTCCCGGTTCTATAGAAGTTGGTTAGATCTTGAGGCTATAAATAGAAGACCTCATGGGTCATTATCAACAAGAAATATAACATATATATCATGTGGATAAAGGTATGCAATCTTCATTGTGACATTATGATTGCAATGCACTCTGCTTAAGTGTTGTAAGGGTTTCTTTAGACACCACTTTTGTCTTTGAAATTTTATTTCCTCTTCAATTATCTACATAAGTGTTTGTATGTTTTGTTACAGGTTCCACCCTTCCCCAACAAGAAAACCTCTCTCTCATTCCATATAATTTCTAACATAGGGTATTATAATTGGTCACACTATTTCTCCAACGTATTATTGGGATAGAAATTTTTAGGATGCTAGGAAGTACATGAGATGCTATGACAATTTCCAATATATGGGACAACTTGTACAATTTGATGAAATGCCACTTCAAAATCATCTTATGATGGAACCTTTTGAGAAATGGGCTTTAGATTTTGTGGGCCCTAGCAATCCTTCATCCAAAAATAAGGTACATATTTTGGTTTGTATAGATTATGTGACCAAATGGGTTGAGGCTAAAACACTTTAGAGGAATACATAACATGTACTAGCTGATTTTCTCTATGAGGAGATATTCATCCGATTTGAAGTACCCTGGGAGATTGTCACAGATTAGGGGGTATAGTTTACGTCAAACTCATCCATTTCATCATTAAGTAGTATCGGATTTGGAATAGGACATCCACACCTTACCATCCATAATCTAATGGGAAAGTGGACGTCACCAATAGAGTTCTAGAATCCATATTAACCAAGATTATGCAAATTCATTGTGGGGACCAAGCTAGTAGGCTTCCATAAGCTCTTTCGTATTATCATAACAAATGGAGGAACATCACTAGTTTCACTCCTTATGAGATTGTGTATGGTAATGATGTATTTATCCTAATCGATTTTGATGGAAAACCACTATGGATTGCATTGTATGTGGGGATGGACCTTTCAAAGTCTCAAAGTAACTTCTTGGAATAGATCAATGAGCTTGATGAGATTTTTCAATATGATTTACATTACACTTTTCTTGTTCAACAACAAAGAGATAAATGGTGTGATAAGTTCATTAAGAATAATAATTTCTAAGGAGGATATTTGACTCTCTTATTTGATTCCATTTTGAAAAACTTTAAGGGAAAGCTCTGCACTCGCTACATGGGACATATAAAATTGATATCATTTATGGAAATGGTTCCATGAAAATATGTACCATTGATGAAGATAGAACCCCTCTTATGTCCAATGGTCATCGATTGTGGTTATATAGAAGCCATTGTTTCAAGATAATTTAATTAAAGATCTTTCCATTAATTCTGATTTGGAGGTTGTTGGTGCAATTAACATGCCATTTGTGCATTCAAAAGTTTAATCTCTCTATATGTATATATATAGTAAAAGAAAAATAAAATAAAAAATATAATAATGAAAACATGCTTCAGGCACTACAGGAACTTAGGGTGCTAGAAAACTAGTATATTGATGGCATATATGGGTTTAAATAAAATATAACTATGAAAACCATCCTAGTTGTAGTTAGAGAGGCCTTGTTTGAAAACCAACTTGCTAGAATATAAGGATGAGAAAGAAAGAAAAACTAAACATTGCATCTTTTAAATTGGTTCATTTTATTATATTGTTTGTGTTAGCTTTCTAGGTTATACAACCTCTACTACAAGATTTGTAATTAGCTTCACTTCTACTAGCCCATTAGTTATGTTATTGAACTAGAAATGTGAATACCTTCTCTTATAATGTTGTGAGAATCCATTCTATTTTGTTATCCTTCATAATTCAACGTCATTCTCCAATTTAGAGGTTTTTTACTACTCTAGATCTAGCAGGTTTGCTACATATCCATTATCTAGGAGAATTTTCTAACCATGTTATATATCTTATTCATTCCCTCATTGATTACATATCCTTTATATTTTGTAGTAGTTACGGATCCTCAACACTTAACAATTACTTCAAGTTATTTCTATCGGACTTTTCTATAGAACCTTACTAAGGATCCTTGTTTTGGAGCCTTGTTAGATAGAACTATGCAATTGTTTTTGTATTAATTGACTACATTCCTACATAGGTTTCAATTTTCCTTAGGTAAGTGAATATACAATATTCTTCCTTCTAATTTTGGTAATCATTGGGTACTTATGATTTTCCTTTGAGATTTACCCGTTCCTATTTTGCAATTTTAAATCCTTGTTGGCCTCTCTTCCCGGGGAAAATTGCTATCTTTTTGCAGGGTAGGGAGAATCAACATGATTGGTGGGAAGACACAACTTTACTCAAAACGTCAATTCCACATTGTCGTCATACTTCAAATTATCATGATAATTCAACTCAAAATCCTTTCCATCACATTTGTAACACTTGACATTATTACACTCTGACACTATTCATCACTTCCATGATCTAATTTCTAGCTAAATAAGCCATCACCTTTTTTGTTATCATTTATCATTATGCCATATCAAAGAATATCACATATATAAAAAAATTCTAGTTCAGTTGCAATCCTTCCAAATTTGGGTCTCTTATTTTGTCATCACCCTCTCTGTATTTTTCTACTACTCTTGACTAGCTTAATTATTTTCATAATGGATAGGTCAAAAATAAGGAATGAACTAGAAGATATAAAAACAATATGTAGGAATCCAAAATTCCTAAGGATATTTAGGGAAGGTGGATGGATGTCCTATTTCAAAATACTACAAGGATTTGTTCAGTCCATCGCAATGGGATTTGCACTTTCATTTAGACTATCTATTGCAATATTTCAAGGGTTTCACATTCAAGTCACTCAGAGACAACCTCACATGGGTTACATGGTTCCCACAAGTTAACAAGAGGTGTTTTAAATCAATAACAATGAGCACCAATGTAGGCATCGACTTTCTAGTTGATGATGAAATGATGAATGGAATGAAGAAGTAGGTTCAATGTACTTCACTCAGGAAATCATGGTCTGAGGTTGCATTTTGTATACAAAAATACCGCACTCATGAAGGAAGGTGTATTTTTTTATATGGATATAATTTTAAACTATCAAGCCATCTCAAGCACAAGAAAATCATATGTATTCCATATTTTTTCCTTTGATTAATATTGAAAATGTCATGAAAGAGAAAAAAAATGAAGGCAAGCTTATCTTACCACGAGTTGATTAAATAATTAGATGTTGATTCTTTTACAAGGGTGAATAAGAGTTGGGACACATTCATGGAAATACAATTTCATTATGTGGAACAATAAAATGAACTTCTTGAGGATGAATAATAGATTGCAGGAGGAAATGAGGTTGTAGAAGAAATTGGAACAATTGGAGTGGGGGATTTGTTGATTGAAGTAGTGAACTGTATGCCTTGGTGCAATGAAATTCTAGATGAACCTACACATATGGAGAATTATTTAGAAATAAAAAGATGAATCTTCTATAAAATGGTCCCTTGCACCAAAATCTTTAAGTGATCCAGGTTATATTGAGAATGAAATGAGATACAAACAAAAATATAGCAGAGAGCACAAAAATACAATGAAATCAACTTCTATTAATGAATAATAGATTATCGGATAAAACATACTGACTAGAATGGTGGTAACTTATCTTTGAAGTGGAGAAGATGTCAACTACACTCTTTCACAATAAGCATTACATCAGACTCCATTTCATTCTCAAAGGGCCTCCTTCACCTCAATTATATAAGAGAGAGCGAGAGAAGAATAATTACCATGATGCATGTGGGATAAATTGGTCTAAGTTTACAAAATTCCATAGGCATGTAAAACACTAGGAATTCCTAGGAGGTCACCCATCCCATTACTACTCTATCCCAAGCATGCTTAACTATGGAATTCTGATGGGATCCAGTGCATTAACGCTGCAGGAATGTACATAAGGCCACCAAGAAATCATTACATGATGGATGTAATTAGAAAATGGAGATGGTGTTACATTACATCCCCCCTTAATGACAACATCAAAAGGCTCAATATGATGGTTTATCAAAACCATAGGCTTGAAAACGTTGATTCAGTGGAAAAGTTTGATGGTGTTGATGATTACAGCTTCGTGAGACATCCTCTAGGACACATACTGAGTGAGTTGGCATGCGAGAGAGCCCATGAGTTGGGTGTTCCCATGATATGGGTGTGTTGTTCCTCTATGAGACTGATATGGAAGGTTGTGTGCCCCTATGTGGGGAGGATGCCCATGAGATGGGAGTGTCATTTGAGATGAAATGATGTGTCCCCCTCTGAGGGGTGAAGGTGCCCATGTGATGGGTGTATTTTTCTCTTCTGTATAGAGAGTTGAGATGACGTGGTACTGCATATGATTCTCCTATGAGACTTAGTGAGATAGATATCTATTGAGTAGGAAGCCCCTGTGGCTGAGCACATGTGGACGTGACCCTAGTGGTTGAGCACTAGTGAGTGTGTGTTGAGATGATTCTCCTACGAGACTCAGTAAGATAGAAATCTGTTGAGTTGGACGTCACTGTGGTTGAGCACATGTGGATGTGCCCCTAGTGGTTGATCACTAGTGGGTATGTGAGATCCCTTGGTATATTGTCTAAGAGTTAGATTTACCTGTAACCCTAATTATGATGTAAAGGGTACAGGTCATCCCCACCATAAAGTGAAAGATAATTAATGTAAAAGATAATTAATATGGTATTTATTAATTATATTCCAATTTATTGAGGTCGGCCCTGTTGTTCCAATCGACACCACTTTTGATGTGTCAGTCTAGTATAAATAAAGGTGATTTTCCCATTGAGGAAACACAACACACATGTGATTTTGGAAATTTTAGCAAGTACATATTCTAGGGCTAAAGTGCACACCTCTCTTGGGCGCTAGCTTCTTGGTTTTGGAGAGCACCCTTTTGTGTGCTAATTCTATGGTGTGGGAGGTATTTCTCTTGATAATATAGAAAATGATTGTTGGGTTTTATTCTCTTGTTGAGAAGGGTTTCCCATGATATTTCTTATGTTATTTTGCATGGTATTTCTTCTTGTGATATTGGTTATTACAACAATTGTAAATGGTGTAGTTGCATTTGTCTATGGTTCAAGTAAACACTAAAATTGAAATAAACCTCATGCTTGAGCCTAGAATAGTGAAAATTCAACATGGTTTCAGAGCTTAGGTCTTGAAGAACTCATTGCACAAGCATCTGTCAGTCATCCTCTCACTTTTGCAGAACTGTACGACCTTCCTAAGGTTTCCAGAAAATCCATACAACCCACTTCTTTTGGGTGTTTCAGCACTTCACACTTGGATGTTGGGGCTGAAAATTGGACAGGAGTGTACGGCCTCCTTCAATGCACCTCCAACAAAATTCATATTGAATTTCCGATCATTTTGAATTTTTGGCCCTAGTGGCTGAGCAATAGTGGGTGTGTGAGATCCCTTGCTATATTGTCTAAGAGTTAGATTTACCTGTAACCCTAATTGTGATGTAAAGGCTAAAGGTCCACCCCACCATAAAGTGAAAGATAATTAATGTAAAAGATAATTAATATGGTAATTATTAATTATAATTGGAGTTATTGAGTTCATCCCTATTGTGCCAATAGTCACCACTTTTGATGTGTCCAGTCTAGTATAAATAAAGGTTATTTTCCCATTGAGGAAACACAACACACATGTGATTTTGGAAATTTCAGCAAGTATGTCTTGTAGGGCTGAAGTGTGCACCTCTCTTGGGCGCGAGCTTCTTGGTTTTGGAGAGCACCCTTTTGTGTGATAAGTCTATGGTGTGGGAGGTCTTTCTCTTGAGAATATAGAAGAGGATTGTTTGGTTTTCTTCCCTTGTTGAGAAGGGTTTCCCAGTATATTTCTTTTGTTCTTATGCATGATATTTCTTCTTGTGATCTTGGTTATTGCAACAATTGTGAATGTTGTAGTTTCATTTTTCTATGGTTCAATTAAATGATAAAATTGAAATAAACCTCATGCTTGAACCTAGCATAGTGAAAATTCAACAAATGGCCACTGAGATTCACCTGGATCATTTCTCCCCCCTTAGGAAGCAATGGTCCTCATTGTATCAAGTTCCAATTGGAGATGAGGAAAATTTTTCTAAATATTAACCTCAATGAGTCACTTTCCTTGTTGAATTAGTTTTATTTATTGTAGTTGGAATTATCCTATTGAAGTATGTCATGAACCTATTGTTGGAGGTGATGGATCCATTCAACAAATCTAGATGCATGATTTTACTTGGTCTAAATGTGGGAAATCTCTTCCAGTGAAGATGCAATAGGAATATATATATATCAATGGGGGCTAGTGTTTGGAACCCCAAGAACACCTAAAAATGGTCATTACCAATAGATATATGAAGGGCTCTATTATAGCTATGTTGAAAATATGGAATATTATGATTCTTTGGAAAGGAGTGTCTATATATTTGACCATTAGGTAAGGGAGAATATGGCACCAATTCAATGGAATGCTTGGATTGGTAGGGCAGAGGCACCCCCATAGGTGAAAAAATATCTTTGTGCTCATCTACAATATTTTCAACCTTATTTTGTTGTATAGAAATGTCTTGGGTCGAGGCTATGGTGGTTGTAGTGACCTCCTATTTACCTTATGACTGGATCATGAATATGAAAAACTTTGTGCTTTGAGAGATTACTTTGGGACATTGTTTTCTCGGGATCAATAAAATGGAAGTAGTCATAACTATCTCCATTATCATGTAGAGGTGACCCCCAAGAGTAACAATGACACTACGGGGCCGTAGCCCATACAAAACATGACATTTTTACATATATGGTTGTCCTAAAACAATATCATAGACTTCAAGTGGGGAAAAATAATGCACTACCTCATCTTTAATGGGATTGATGCCATAGGATAGGAAGCACTATTGGATTATGTGAAGGTCTCATCCTTGGCTCAAACAACCAATGGTGTATGTTTAGGGGTGTGGCATCATCGAAAAATTGAATATATTGATGACCTAATCTTAGATCAAGTTCTTATATATCCTAATGTTGATAATGAAATGTAGAGAGGTTCCCTTCACCCACATATATGAATGGAAGAGGTGACGCTCCCCCTGCTCAAGCTCCTCGAACTCATTTGGTTGGATCTTTTTGGTTGTGATAATACCACTAGGTTCTGCTTCGATGATCCACTTTCCTTGTTTTGAATTAGAGTTTGATTCAGGGTCCAATTTATTTTATTTAAGCTTGGCCAACAATGATTGTTTCAAGTAGCATTCATCAATTTTGTTCCAGGTGATTGTGTGGAACTCACACCACTTTCCAGTGTCCTTCTTCATCTTCCTGTTACCCTTCTTTTCATACAGCTTAGACTAGATGTCTTTAGGTTGTCCTTCCTTTTTCTCTCACTTGTTCTATGAGTTAGGGCCACCTTTACCATAATTATGTTGTTGTGAATTTGTATACAACTAACTCCCACTTAGTTTTTTGCTTACATTTCTTCTCAATTTTGACAACATATTTATAAGTGTCTCGATGTGAGGAGATGTCCAAGAAATCCATCGATTTTTTGATGTACATGTGTAGGCCACTACATTATTTTAGAACTAGGCGTCTCTCAAAATATTGAATACCTAGATTTGAGCATAAGGTATGGAAGATGTTGGTGTATTCTAGCACTATCTGGTCTCTCTCCTCAAGCAGAGTTTTCCATCTCATATATTGGTGATCATAACTTCAAATAGGGTATAAATCCTCATTGGGGGAATTCACAAAGATTTCCTAGGTGGGTTCTCTCCCGAATGACATAGATTCATCCACGTTGTGCCTCTCCTAGTAGCCTTCCCACCAAGCTTTGACATGGGGAATGGATTTAAGGAGCGCGAAGGTGATATTTTTTCCATTGGAAATTTTTTGGATAGAGTAATACCCTTCTAGTATATTCAACCATTTCTTAAGAGCATTTTCATCTATATGACCTTGAAATAAGGGGATATCAAAATTAACATATACCTTGAAGGGAATCTCACCTCCAAAATGGATTCTTGTCAAAGATGTCTTAGCTTCCATTGGTAGTTGTCAAGCGATATGAGTGAAGGTTTTTATCATCTTGTTCCTTTGTCATGTGAGGGATTCCTCGATAAATGTATTGAAAGGATCTCTTACTATGTCATCTCTCTCTTCTTCCACCATGGGAGGTCACTTAGGTTGGTGAGAGTGGCCATCCCAAAATGAAACTATCTCAATTCCCAACTCTCTATACCTTGACCTCATCGACGACATGCATAAATAAATAACAAGGAGAATATTTTTCTGATACCACTGATCTAGATTATATTGAGAATGAAATGAGATACAAACGAAAATATAGAAGAGATCACAGAAATGCAGAAAAACACAACTTCTATTAATGAATAACAAAATACCGTAGAGCACAAATAAGTTAGATGGGGGTAAATTATATATGAAGAGAAATAGATGGCGACTACAGTCATTCACAATAAGAATTACATCACACTCCATCGCCTTCTCAAAGGGCCTCATTCACCTCAATTATATATGAGAGAGTGAGAAGAGAATAATTCTAATGATGCATGTGGGATAAATTGCTCTAACTTTACAACATTCTATAGGAATGTAAAACACTAGGACTTCCCAGGAGGTAACCCATCCCATTATTACTCTATCCCAAGTGTGCTTAACTATGAAGTTTTGATGGGATCTAGTGCATTAACATTGCAGAAATGTACATAAAACCACTATGAAACCATTACATGATGGATGTAATTAACAAATGGAGATGGTATTATATTACATTCCTCATTAATGAAAACATAAAAGGGTGAATATCATGGTTTATCAAAACCATCAGCTCGAAAATGTTGATTCAATGGAAAAGGTGGATGGCCACCGAGATCCACCTAGATCATTGAGAACCACATAAAAAGATAAAGCCTGACTTTTGAAGTTAAACAAGCCACATTAAAACTAGAATTGGTACAGATAGATGCCAAAGAAAATGAAACACCTTCATCATATATAAAATAATGGAAGACAATAACTTGTATCTTACATAAATAGTGCAAAGAATCACATAAGTGCTTTAGAACTTTGGGTTGAAAAATTAATGCACAATCTATTTAGCTACTATTACCAAACATTGGTAAGGTAATTACAAAAATTGTCAAGCATGAATCACATGGAGTCAAGACAACTAAATTCTTACATAGAATCACATTTGCAATCCTAAGGATTTGGTTATTTAATCCATTAATACTCAAGCATAAGAATGCAATATTCTTATTTTTATGTTGGGTGTAAATGACTCGATCTACCCTATAGTCTCTTTTCCTTTCCTTTGGAGGTCAAAATAACTATGAGTACCACACTATGATGTTTAAGACATATTATGTTACAAATCTTGACAATACCTTAGCAATGTGAGTGCCTTGGTTCAAGATCCCATCTTAATATCTTGAAAATCAACCTCAAACTCTAATTTATAACTAGTTAATACTATCATTGTTTCCAATGGCCCTTTGTCTTATTTGTACCAATCAATGCACTTATCAAACTCATTGAGGATGATGCTTGCCACTCACTCATAGAAAATCCCCATCTCATATTCAAGAGGAAAACATTCATCTTATATTTACCTCATTTTATATTAGAGGTTTCCCCCACCTTTATTAATCATGTAAATGTTATGTATCAGTTGTGCCCCCAAAGAGATACAAGAACTACACTTAATTGCTCAAAATTGGCAATTCCATATTGTCAGTCATACTAAGCACCCCACATGGCTATCCCATAATCCTTTACTGGTTAAGCCATCCTTCACATAGATTTTTTTTTCTTTATCTTACAAGGGCTTCACATTGTGATATCTCCCATTAACTTCCCATTATCATTTATGATAATAGAATTGACCTAATCTAGTGTTTTCAAAACCAATTTCTCTAGGTATTGAATTCAATAATTTTACTTGGATTTTTTCTCTGGAATTAAATGTAGAACATTATATCATAGGAATTCATTAATAGTTTGAATATGGAGTTGAGTTGAAGGTAATTTATATTCCATCATAATTTGTGACTTACTTCACTCTACCCCTTGTTAAAAATATTATAATCATTTAATACCTAGTAGGAGACCCATACATTTATGGTGTTTTATATTCCTTTGGTAGGAATTATATACAATCTTAATCGTGGATAGACCTCTAACAAGTTGCTTCTTCATTGATCACAATGTATCTCATTCCATCTACAAGCTCAACTTCAACAAAGCTACAAAAATGGAAAATTTGAAAGCCAAGTTCCTCAAGCATATTCTTGAGTTGTTATAAACTCACATCACTAAACTTTTATGTAACTTGTTTCATGTAGGTTTCCTCATTGTTGGTCTTCTGATATTATCCAGTCTATAGGATTGTTATCCGCACTTGGGATGAATTGTTTCCCATAGTGATCAATGTTGCAATCACTATCATTGAATCAATAAAATATATGAAAGAATCCCAATAAGGGTTCAAACAATAGATCATATATTGTTGTCGAGAGATATCATTGAGGGAGGAAAAGCTTCTAAACCGAAAGTATTTAGTTGTTTTATTGATTGTCACAAAGCCTTTGACACAAGTCGAAGGGATTTATAATTTGCAAGGCTTTGTAATATCATTATTCCAAAGGAGATTGTTACATTGTCTACAACCTTATAAGGGAGATGTCGAATAGGTCTGCACTCCTACAATTTACATAGTTGAGATTCACTAATTTACTATTGGTGTGAAGAAATGCAATGTTTTATGACTTACACTCTAGTCTTTATATTGATGATTTGGAAGAGCTTCTTTTGAAATCAATAGGTATGGATGATAGTTCTATGATTTTTGCAGTATGGTTACTATAATTGTTCTCTTCACAACTTATAGTGAGAAAACAAATCATAAATATATCTTAATATACTTAGCACATTCTAGGACCCACATGACCTTTGTAATAAATTTGGTCACCTTCAAATTTCACTACGTCCAAAAAGGAATCATAACAATCACTCATGTACAAAGGTGAGGTAGTTAAAGTAGCATCCTCTTATACTCACATGGATGTTCTCTTGTGATGCAAGGCCAAATTTAAACCCTACCATATCCTTTTCAACAACCAACATAATTCAAAACTGACCTCGCAAATCACCCACAGAACCTGATCACAGTATGAGTTTACGCAACATTAACACGTGGTTTCCTTACAGGTTCATCCATCAATTATTCACAGATCGACGGTTCACTATGATTGGGGAACCCCAAAGTTCTTGCCCATTATCAGAGAGTTCAATCTTCGCAATATGAAAAGTGCTTGTTGATCATCCACCTCGACGAGATCAACAGTGCTATTTTATTGTGGACCGTGAACTAGCATGTCCATTAATTTCTCCTTCACGCTCCACAATGATTCCCGACCATTGATATAATTGAACGGATGGTGTTTGATCTGTTAACTCCAGTGGATATTTAAGTCGATATGATGTCTGAGATCAGTTTTCTCTCTAATGAACGGTTCACATTCATGTCCTCTATCAAGTTCTTTACTAACCTGATTCGATCATGGTTTTCTTCCACGATCTTCATGATCTTGATATGTAGATGATCAAAGGGATTCCTGCAATCCTAAGCCTACAAATTTTCTAAGGGCAGTTTTCTGTATTCTTTGATTATGTACAAGGAAAATTGATAATCACAGGTTAATGAATAATGTGCTCACACAAAAATTCAATGTTTAAAATACCATTCATTTTATTCATTTGCAGGCTCAGTTACAAATCTCAAAGCTTGGCTAGCCCGACCATACTAATCCTTTGCTCTCCTCTGTTGTTCACTAATAGCTACCCTCCATTTGCTCCCTTCTATTACAATACTCATCAAATTTAAGCTCTATCGAGCCTCAACTATTCTAACAAACTGATCATTCTTAATCCCTACAATTTCTCTCATTCTCTATAATTGAAAAAAAAAAAAAACTTCCTAACCACTAGGGTTCTTGATGCCTTATATAGGTATTTGATAGATTTATTACATAATAAAATGAACAATTAGGGAACCAACTCTCTTAGGAAAAAATTTTGACCTTTTGAGTCAAAAGAGATCATTTGGTTCAGATGCTCCTGCATTAGTCTCTCAGGGAAGAAAAAAATTGTTGATCATGTCTTCAGGATCAACATGATATTTCTTCACCTCTGTTTTTTTCATCCAAGTAAAGTCCTCTACCGACTAACCTTTCCATTTCACCAAATATTGAAAATTTTCTTTTCCTCTGGTCTTCTTTTTCATCCTTTTGTCCAAATTTTTCTCAATTTCTCATTTTGTCTTCTTTGGTAATTGTTCTTCCCATTCGATCTGATTTTCCACTGGTTCATCTATTTTTCCACTATCTTATTCCTTGAAGGGATACACGTCTACTACATTGAATATTGGAGATATTCCAATGTCATCTAGAATTTCCACCTCATATGCATTTGCAGAAAATCTCCTCAGTATTCTGCAAGGCCCAATTTTTTTTGGCTTCAACTTGTTAGATGTCCCTATAGGAAACCTTTCCTTTCTCAAATATACCATGACCAAGTCACCAACATGAAAATCCACTTGCCTTATTTTCATATCAACTCTTTGATTGCATTTTCCACTGATCTCCTGTATTTTATGCTTGACATTCTCCTGCATTTCATGTATGCTGATTGCAAAATATTCACCACCAACACTCTTCATTTATTTATTTCGTAGATTTCTCAATTCATATACTCCCCTTGGATGCATTCCATAAACTATATGAAATGGAATCATATCAGTCTGAGGTTGATATGATGAGCTGAAGTTAAGGTTTGTACCCAACTTCCTCCATAATGTCCTCCAGAAATGACCTATAAACTTGGTATCTCTATCAAATACAATGCTTATAGGTAGTCCATGCAACCTTACTACTTCTGAAAAAAAACAAATTTGCAATGTTAGTTGCATCGTTAGTCTTTTTACAAGCAATAAAATGAGCCATTTTCGAAAATCTATCTACCACAACATAGATAGAATCATTTCCCTTCTGATTTTTTGGTAAACCCAAAAAAAATTCTATGTTGATAGAATCCCAAGGTCTATTTGGGATAGGTAAAGGCTGATGCAATCCTGTGTTTTGACTCCTCCCCTTTGCATGTTGACAGATCTTGCACTTCTCCGCACATTTCTTTACATCATTCTGCATTCCTAGTCATTAATAAAAATTACTTACCTGAGAATATATCTTGTCCTGACCGAAGTGTTCTGACAACCCTCCACTATGCTTTTCCTTTATCAAATTTTCCCTCATGGAACACTTATGTATGCATAGCTTACTATTTTTTAACAACGGACATTCTTGCAACATGTAGTCTAAACATTGATCTCTATTGTGGGCAACAGGGTTTTCACAAGCTGCATAAATTCCCTGAAAATAGGTTCTTCTTTATACATTACTACCAATTCATCAAATCCTAAAGTGATGACTCTAACTTCTTGTAAAATTAAATTTACTCTGCTCAAAGCATCAACAACTTTATTAGATTTCCACTTATATGTTTGATCACAAAAGTGAAACCTTGCATGAATTCCACCCATTTAGCATGTTTTTGGTTCATCTTGTGTTGACTACTTACAAACTGCAATGCACGATTATCTGTATATACAATGAATTCCTTGGGCATTAAATAATGCCTCCACTTAGTAAGTGCTTGGAAAACTGCATAAAACTCTTTATCATATGAAGAATATTTATTTATTTTCCTCATTCAATTTTTCACTAAAGTATGCAATTTCTCTCTGCTCCCGACTCAATACATCCCCTATTGTTGTCCCACTAGCATCAGTTTCAATTTGGAAAGTTTTATCAAAACTTGGTAAATCCAAAACAAGTTTTCCATTGATCTTTTTCTTCAATAATTAAAAAATCCTATCAGCTGCTTCAATCCATTTAAATGGTTGTCTACTCTCTTTGACAGTCTCAACTATGCGTGCACAAATCTAACTGAAACTTCTAATAAATTTCATGTAAAAACTTGCAATACCATGAAAGCTTCTTACCTCATATACACTTCTTAGAGTTGGCTAATCAATAATTTCCTGTACCTTTTTTGGATCCATATTCAAGACTTCTTCAGAGACTACAAATCCCAGATATATCAAGTCCTTCTTCATGAAACTACACTTGTTCAAATTTATCAACAACTTTTCCTCCTGCGGTTTACTCAAAACCATCTTAAGATGTTTCAAATGCTCTTCTTTAGTCTGATTGTAAATCAGAATGTCATCAAGATAAACAATAACAAATTTCCCAATGTATTATTAAGGTACTTTATTCATTAATCTCATGAATTTACCTGGTGCATTTGAGAGACCAAAAGGCATCACCAACCACTCATACAAACCACTATTTTTTTTAAATGCAGTCTTCCATTTATCCCCCTCTCTAATCCTTATCTGATGATAACCACTTTTTAAATCTATTTTTGAAAAGTATCTTGAACCAGATAAACAATCCATCAAATCATCAATTCGGGGTAAGGGAAACCTATACCTGATAGTAATCTTGTTGATATCCATGGAATCAATACACATGATCCATTATCCATGCTTCTTTGGGCTAAGCATTGTTGGTACTGCACATGGACTCAAGATTTCCTTCACCGGTCCTTTATCCAAAAAATCCTTCACCTGCTTCTTAATTTCCTCATTTTTTGAGGGGTCAATCTATAAGATGCTTTATTAGGAAAACTTTCTCCAGGTATCAGATCAATATGATGAATGATACTTCTCACAGGTGGTAATTCATTAGGCAGTTCATCTAATATAATATCAGTAAACTCATCAAGCATACCTTGAGCTTCTTCAGGAAGATCATTTAAATTTGTAGCAGTAAATATTTCCTTTGGCTTACCAATTAGAGAAAAATGTAACTCGTCAACTTTCTTAACTCCTTGCAGCAGTTCTTTTCCACTCATTAATAGAATACTAGGTCCTGATTCACCTTTAGCTATCACATCTTTCAAAGGTAACAACATATGTTTCTTCCCATCTTTCTCTAAGGAGTAAGTATTCCTTCTACCATCATGAATGAATTTCCTGTCATATTGTCAAGGTCTTCCCAAAAGAACATGGCATACATCCATTGGTATTATATCACATAACACCACATCTTTATAGTTACAAATTTATATTTCCACTTTGCACTGCTCATTCACCAACAGTTGATGTCTTTTCTGCAACCAGAACACTCTTTAGGGAGTTGGATGTGCCATCCTCTTCAATCCCAAATTCTCTATGATCTTTGTGGAAACAAAATTATCTGTACTCCTACTGTCTATGACCATTTTTCAACACTTACCTCCTAACTTGCATACAGTCATGAACAAGCTTTTCCTCTAAGCTGGTTCAATCACTTCCTTTTCTTCCTTAACCAAGACCATTTTCAACAGCAATGACTCTCCTATCTCAGGAGATTATGGTTTAACTCCTACATTTGTTGGTTAGTCTCTTGCTTCTGCTACATTTACATTCCTCTGGTTTGCTCATTTATTCTTAGGATAGTCCCAAGACACATGTCCTAATTCTCCACATATATAACATCTTATTTCTCTTCCTCTGCCTCTTCCTCTGAAGCCAAATCTTATACCCCTGGAATCACCTCTTCTTGGTGATTGGTTGCTTGAGATTTATCCTTAACCTTTAGTAATATGGATTCTTCCTCCACTAACATATCCTCTGCCACTAGTTGTACCTCTTCCTCTATTCCTTTGACTTTGCCTCCTTGCAATCTTTTCCTTAGATTTCAAAGATACTTGATATGCATCCTCAACAGTCCTGAGATTCAACAACCCTATCTCATCTTGGATATCGTATCTAAGACCATTAATCTATCTAGACACCTTCTCCATATCTCCTTCTATGTGTCCAGCCCTGATATTCAGCTTGTAGATACTCCTTAATTGTCATGTATTTCTTCCTCAGGTTTTGTAATTGCTTAAAGAGGTTCAACTAGTAGTCTTTGTGCATAAATTTACTTTTTATTTTGTTCACCATCTTATCCCATTGATTAATCTTTGATTTATCTTTCCTTTGTCTGTGTATCTACAATTCATCCCACCAGATGGATGCATGTTCCTTCAGTTTGGTAGCTGCATACTTCACCTTCTTCTTGTCTTCAACCTCTTCAAACTCAAAATATGTATCCATGGTGTTGATTTAGTCCATTAGATCATCCACATTCAGACTTCCATCATACATAGGAACCTCTACCTTTGGTCTGCTACTAGCCTTTGCCAGCATTCTAAATATTCTTTCATCTTGTGTCTCTTATGCTTATTATTTAGAAGATTGAACCTCTGCTTCATCACTGATATAACCAATTTCATGATTTCTTCTCTTGTTCATCTCCATGGCTTCCATTCTAACGTGCAATCTCCTCAATTCATCTAATACAATGTCATTTCATGTTTCTCTACCTCGACCTCTACCAAGAGGGACTCGACCTTGCCTCCTTGGTGGCATGTTTCACTTATCAAAAGAAATTGGTTTGCTCTCATACCAAATTGATGCAAGTCCGAAGTTAAACCTTGCCAGATCCTTTTCAACATTTGACATAATTCAAAATAAGAATCGCAAATCACCCACAAAACTCGATCACAGTACGAGTTTATGCAACATTAACACATGGTTTCCTTGCAGGTTCACCCACCAATCGTTCACAGATCAATGGTTCACAACGATTGCGGAACCCCAAAGTTCTTGCCCTTTATCGGAGAGTTCAATCTCCGCAATCTGAAAAGTGTTCGCCCAAACTCTTTTGATTGTGGTCGTTGATCATCCACCCCGATGAGATCAACGATGTTGGTTGATTGCGGACCGTGAACTAGCACGTTCGTTAATTTCGCCTTCACGCTCCGCAATGATTCCCGACCGTCGATCTAATCGAATAGTTGATGTTTGATCCGTTAACTCTAGTGGATATTCATGTCGATCTGACGACTGAGATCGGTTCTCTCTGATGAATAGTTCACGTTCATCTCCTCTGTCAGGTTCTTGATTAACCTGATTCGATCAGGGTTTTCTTCCACGATCTTCACGATCTTGATCTGTAGTTGATCGAAGGGATTCCTGCAATCCTAAGCCTACAAATTGTCTAAGGGAGGTTTTATTTATTTTTTGATTACATACAAGGACAATTGATAATCACAGGTTAATGAATAATAAGCTCACACAAAAATTCAATGTTTAAAATACCAATCATTTTATTCATCTGCAGGCTCAGTTACAAATCTCAGAGCTCGGATGGCCCGACCAGACTAATCCTTCGCTCTCCTCTGTTGCTCACTCCCAACTACCCTCCAACTACTCCCTTCTATTAAAATACTCATCAAATTTAAGCTCTATCGAGCCTCAACTATTCTAACAAACTGATCACTCCTAGTCCCTACAATTTCTCTCATTGTCTATAATTGAAAAACAAACCAAACTTCCTAACCACTAAGCTTCTCGATGCCTTCTAGAGGTATTCGAGAGATTTATTACATAACAAAATGAACAATTAGGGAACTAATTCCCTTGGTAAAAGTTTTTGACCTTTTGAGTCAAAAGAGATCATTTGGTTCAGATGCTCCTGCATCATCTTGAGTCTTCACTAGACTTGCTTTCTCTGCGATTCTAGCTATAGAGGAAAGGTTAAATAAGGGTTGTGCTTCTCTTCTCACATCCAAGAGGTAGCGCCTCTAACTCTAGTTTCAATATATAATAACAAAAATGTGGGCTTTTGTCACAATTTTCATTCCAAATTAACTTTTTGGATTGGGGTCTTAGTCGACAACACTTCAATGAGTCACATATTGAAAGTTTGTCCATTGTTTCTATGCTCTCCAAAAGTATTTTGGAGAAAATAACCATCCCTCAAGTAATAATCATAGCAAAGGGATTTGGGATGAGATCTAAAGGACCTATTTGAGAGTCACTTGGACCAACCCTCATGTGCCATAGTGCTTTCCTCCTAAGTTTCTATACTATTTCAATGGTGATCACCATATGAACAATTTTTCATTCCGACTCTGGGTTATCTTAATTACCATTTAGGCTAAAGCTTCACTTGGGCTAGCTTAATTCTATTCTCAGCATATTTGAATAGGAACAGGTCATCAGAACCTACCATGTTTTTATTTATAGGTATTGCAATAAAGGAAAGATTTAGCAGCTTTGAAGATGCCTAGTGAGCTTCAGAAAAGTGGAATTCTAACTGGTATTGATGATTATTCTATCCTCACAGAGGCCCTTCATAAGAACAACGCTTTGAATGTAGCTAATGAACTATTGAGAAAAATGCCAGGGAAAGGATTAATGAGAACTGTATCTAGAATTGCTTGAAGGAGGCATTTAAGCTTCAAGCTGAAATCAGGGAACAACGTATTGGATCCGATGTAACTATTTACAAGTCATTCGTTGATGGACTTTGCAGGGTAGTAACAACTATTGAAAAAGATAGACTTTTATGGAATATGTTTTTATGCATTCTTATTGTAGACTCAACATTTTGGAAGAGATTGGTTGATGGATATTGTATGTAAGGGAAAGCAAGGAAAATACATGTTTGAGAGAATGGTAGAAGCGGGTTTTATGCCTTCCCAAGCAATTTGCAATTCCCTAATTGATATATATTGTCAGGAAGGCAATTGGAAAATGAATTTAAATTGTAGGAAAATGTGTTGAAGATGGGTATAAGTCCTGCCAGTCATACCCATAAAATTGTAATCCAAGTATGGTCAAGAAATGTTATCATGGATGATAATAATTATATAACTCAGAATGGGAGGATAGCTGCTATACAAAAGTATGAGTCAGTTACTAAGAGTTACTAATATCTACCTGGGATAGTTTGAGTGGAAGTTTGTCAGCAGTGACAATTTCTCTTCTGAATAGCAAGATGATTTCCACTTCAAGACCTTCCCAATATTTTTTTTACAACTGAACAAATTCTTTTAGCCCACCTTTATATGGCATTCATCAAATAATACACAGGTTCTCAGAATAGATAATATGCCTTCACATGGTTCATAATAAAGTGAACCTTACTCCAAAATTTTAAATTAATCACATTATTAACACACGCACTCATTGTCAGTTGATATAATGGTAAGAAATTCTTTAGCTTTCTCATAAATTCTCTACCTAGGATTGTATCTTGGATATGTTGAAGGCATATGCCACATATATATGATTGACCTGATTCTATCTACTTGTAGGAATTGCTTCACTTTGACATTTTCTGTATTTCTGGCAAAGTTTTGCTCAACTGGAACGGAAAAACACTTTGTATTGGAAAGTGTCGAGCATTTGTCTTATATTCAAAGATGTTATTTTCCCTGCTTCCCTTTTCCCTTTCAATGGGTAAACATCGATGCTGTCATCTTAACAATTGCAAGAGAAATGGTTTTTCTGTTCATCGAGGAGACATGAGGAGGAAATTCAAGGAAATTGAAGCTTGATTCACAGGGCTTCAAGGAAAAGAAAATTCGTGAGCAGCATATCACTTCACAAATAATAACCATAATAATGGGAACATTGGTGAGCAGAAACATTAAATAAATGTTGTGGAGGAAGAATGTAATATGCTTTGGAACATGGTAGGAAATTTGACAAGGGTGAACATTTTCAAGCTTGTAACCAGGTGCAATCTATCAATTCAAACTATGGAAGATCAACAAAAAAGAATATATAGTACATCAGCTCTCCCAGAATGTGGAATTGGTTAAGCAAGCTTCGTATTTGGCCAAGGAAGCAAATGGATGAAGCTGCCAGCTATCATGCCTTTTGTTAAGTTAATATGTATCACACATTACTTAGGCTTTTAGGTATGTTCTGTCAAATCTGCTCTACTACATTTTTGGAAATCTGTGCATCTGGAACTACTTATGTTGTACAGCTATATGCTGTAAGTTAGCTCTTTTTTGAAATCTTCTAATTACAGTTTTAAAAAAGAAAAATTGGTTTTGACCCGGGAAAGCCACTAACCATCATAATTTATTCATCATAATTTATTGTCAACTCCTCATTATTGATGGTTTAATTGATTAAAATAAGCGACCATCTAGTTGTTTCCCATGATTGCAAGTATGACTCATGTGGTGATACAGGGAGTTATGACCACCACATTGCTCTTATGTGGAAGTCAACTAAGCTACCTAATGGATGAGATACAACAACGATCTTTGCATTGGTTAAAACTGTAATGAAGTTGCAAGGGTTCATCCAATAATATATTATTCCTAGGGATTTCTACCACTCTTCTCAACGCTTCTTTCTTGCAATAGGACATATTTAGATAAATTTGGTGATGGGTAGCCACCCTAAGTTTAGGGCAACTCACTTGTTCTTAAAAGTCCTTACTGTTAACGACTCGGTATTTAATGAAAGTCCTAAGTGACAGAGCTTGTATCATAATGTTTGAAACCATCACGTACAATTTCTCTATACATCATGCATTTGAGATCCTTAGGGTGCTTCTTGTGCAGATGTATGTCTGCCCAGTACAAGTAACTACAGTAGTAACTCCATCCAAACTGTACCTTTTTTTTTTTTTTTTTTTACCTAAAGTCAATGTTTCCAATCATGTCACATGGAAGAATCCATAGTACGTTGACAACTTACTCTCCATTACTTTTGTTGATGAAAATTGAAACTGACTTTACTCCACTGATTTGTCTCTGGGAATGCCTAGTGGTCATGAAATATATACAATTGTTAATGAAAATTGAAACTGACTTTATTTCACTGATTTGTTTCTGGGAATGTCTAGTGGTCATGAAATATATATAATTGTATGCAAAAAGATTTTTTCAGTTTGAAATGAAGGTAGTAGTCTAAACGTTATATTTTTTGGAGGTTTTTTTGGCAATTTTTTCAGTTTGATTTTGCTCGAAATCCTGTGATGAATGGTTGGATCTGCATATTGCTGAATCCATTTATGCATTCAAAAATACAATTTAAATAATGGAAAATTGTCCAAATTAACATCCCCAGATTCCGGCCAAAAAACCCAAAAGATAAAACGTTTAACCAACCCCGTTTAATAAAATTTCGAATTTCTTTCTTAGCATTATCGGTCTCTCAGGTAAGCCATGTTTGTTTTGTGATATTTTTTATTTTTTTGGATGTCAAATCAAAAATGATTTCACATAGCGCTTCATAGGAAGAGGTTTGACCCTGATTAGCCATTCAATAACAGTCTGAGGTAAGCCATGTTTGTTTTGTGATATTTTTTATTTTTTTTGGATGTCAAATCAAAAATGTTTTCACATAGCGCTTCATAGGAAGAGGTTTGACCCTGATTAGCCATTCAATAACAGGTCATGACATCTGTAATGAGATATTTGTTAGTCTGTTAGATCTCCCAACAGAAATGGATGCTATTGGACTTCAATAATCCATTGAGAATTCCATTTCCATGTAGTGATGTGAGGGACCAACTCGACCTTAGATTAGCCTGAACTCAAGCTACCCAACATTGGTATCCATATAGCCAATTTTCTTATATCTTGTTAGCAAAGTTTTAAGAAAGGAACGAGAAAAACTTTATTAGAGACTTGCATTTTTCAACTGACGTAAACAAAACAGTAGCTGAACCAAATCGGTTCTCAAAATAACAGTGAATAACTACAAGCAACTAAATAAAAATAACAGTGAATAACTACAAGCAACTAAATAAAAATGACAGTGAATAACTACAAGCAATCACAACTAAGTTGCGTCAGCAAGTAAAAACCCTGAATAAAAATGATTTTGCATACCACAAAAGTATGGAATCAATATCTCAGTTTCCAGTGTGGTTTATCCAATTGGGAGGAAGAGATGGCTTGGCATCAAACACTTAAGATCCTGCTCTAGATTCAAAGACTGAAAAACTTCCTAGCGAGGTAGAGACGAGAGAAAAAGTATTTTGTATACTGAACAGTATTATATTCATTAGTCACCGTATAGAATTGCTCTGGTATAAAGTCTTTGTCAATCATGCCACGATATTTTTAGGTAACCCTTGATAGAAAACACGAAAGTAGCACAACAAAATCTCCACATAATGCTATAGCATTTTTGTATTGGCTGGGATCCTAGTTGACTCAGGAAGTTTCATGTAAGTCCAAGCAGAGCTACATGTTTACTTGGTCAGCTTAATAAAAAAAAATGTATTATGTTTTAAAAAGAGAAACAAAAATAAAATATCTAATGCATAGCACAAAAATAGAATGAGGATAGTCAACCTTTTGGGAGAAAGAATTTGAAGGATGAAAATTTATATTAAAATATAGAAATTTTTCTAAATCTTAGTTTTGGTAAATTTTTAATATGTAAATTGTAAAATAGTTGTTAAGGAAGTGTAGATTTACTTATTGGGAGGAATTGTTTGTATTTTCCATGTCTTGGTTTAAATCTAGTTTTGATGATATTCGATCCTTGTAAGCCAATATAATTGTAAGTTGGTCATACCTTAATTCTCCTTGAATAAAAAGATATGCGTGTGGAAAATTAGTCCATAAACAATTCCTTTCCAAACTTTAACAGTTAATAGAAAAAAAAACTAAATTTGAAGGAAAAGTTTCCTCCCAACCAACCCTTAGACTAAAAACCCCTAAACCTTCAATCAATAAAACTCCACACCCTTCCTCATAATCTCCTCAACATATAGCCAAGCTCCTACAGAAGATAGGAGCTCACAACTTCCTCAAATTCCATTTAAATAATGTTTTTTTTTGGCACCTTTTGTCATGGACAACTCCAATGGTCATATATTCAACTATCTTTTTATTAGAACTCTTCTTTATTTAAAAATATAGTTTTTATTAGTTACTTTATATTCAATTATTCTTTTATTTTAATTCCTCTTTATTTAAAAATGTAATTTTTATTAGTTACTTTATTATTTCTTTTTACTCTATCATTATCATCATTACTATTATTTTTATTTGAATTCCTCTTTATTTAAAAATATAGTTTTTATTAATTACTTTATATTCAATTATTCTTTTATTTTAATTCCTCTTTATTTAAAAATATAATTTTTATTAGTTACTTTATTATTTCTTTTTACTCTATGATTATCATCGTTACTATTATTTTCCAACATACAAAATGCAAATCTAATGTAAATATAATGTAAGGCATTATATAATTCCTCTTTATTTAAAAATGTAGTTTTTATTAGTTACTTTATTATTTCTTTTTACTCTATCATTATCATCATTAGTATTATTGTTATTTTCTTTTCCATTATCATCATTACTATTATTGTTATTTTCTTTTCCAACATACAATGTGTAAGTCTAATGCAAATATAATATGAAGCATTACATAAAACATGTGTAGTGGTTCTTGTGTAAGTCTAATGCAAATATAATATGAAGCATTACATAAAATATGTGTAGTGGTTCTTGTCATGTTTCAAGTAGACCTATGAAGTAAAAAAACATCAATTAAGAGATACATTTTTGGTTTTTACTAGCCTTGAAGCTTATTGTAATGTGTAGGTAAGTTGAGCACAATCCTTGAACTTGGGGTCACATTCCTCTCATGTAATAAATATTCTTTCTATAGAACATTTGTTGTGTTTTCTCATGCCTCAATGTATGAATTTATGAACCCAAACATTATTTTTTAGGGAATAAATCCTTAGGTTTAGCCCCTAAGCCATGATCTAGACTATTAGATTCATCATTGTTGTGTCTAATCCTTCAAATATGTTGTATTCCTTTCATTACAAATAGAATATTTTAAAAGGGATTTTATCATGGTGTTAGGTCTTGTGCATAGCTTATGATCCCTAAAATCATGAATTGGGGATAAATCCTAGGTGTTTGGTTGAATCAATAACTTGTGACAAAAGACCCATCCCTATTACAACCAATCCTTGAAAATAGGTCCATTTGTTTATCATAGAGAGATCCATCCTTATACAAGTCTCATATCATGGTCTGAGCCCCCATGCATGGCCATGAACCCAAAATTCATGGATTGTGGAGTTGAAAGCCCTAGCTTGTTGTTGTAAACCATGCTTTGAATAGAAGAAACAACTATGTTATGCGTGATCGTTGAAATCAGAAAAAAAACTCCTCTCATATGGGAACAATTCCTTTTTGGAGGTCACTATCATGGCATAGGGCCCTATGCATAGCCTCTGACTCTAAAAAAAACTTAATTATGGGTTAACTCCATGGTTTTCATCTTTGAACCATTCCTTGGGATAGAACACCCATCTTTGTTGTGTCCAATCCTTTAAATCAAACCCATACTCCTCTTGTAGGGAAAATATTTGTTTCAAAGGGACTATGTCATGGACTAAGGCTCCATGCATATAGCCCAAAGTCCAAAATCATTGATTAGGCCTTGAAATATTTGGTTTATAGTTGTGAACCATAACATTGGCTAAGGGACCTATTCCAATTATGTTCGATACTTGAGTAGGTCTATATTACTCATGGAGGAAAATGATTCATTTTGTAAGGTTTGTCTTAGGGTCTATGGCCTTATGCCTATGCCATGAGTTCAGAAGTATTTGGTGGAGCTGTGCATCTTTTGGTAGTACTAAATTTGTGCTAGTAGTGCATCTTTTAGGGGTAATATTGGTGTTGCTCCTTTTTGGTCAAAATAAATATTTTATTCAATAACTTTCAGAGGTCAAATGAAGGTAGAAAATGAGGTGAAATGAAGGCTAAACATGTTGATAATGGCATATTTCTAAAAGACTTGTGGAAAAGTCACAAGTGAATAGCTTTTAGGTGATAACATTAAATCCCTAGGTTTCATCCCCAAACATGTTGATAATGACATATTTCTAAAAGACTTGTGGAAAAGTCACAAGTGAATAGTTTTTAGGTGATAACATTAAATCCCTAGGTTTCATCCCCAAACACGCGTTTAGGCTAGGAGACACTTATTTGTTGTGCTCAATCTTGGAAATCAGACCCATATCCTTATTTTAGGGCAAAGATTCCTTCAATAAGTCTAGAAAAGTGAAAAGGCCCAAACAATGATTTAGGCTAGGAGACATTTATTTGTTGTGCTCAATCTTGGAAATCAGACCCATATCCCTATTCTAGGGAAAATATTTCTTCAATAAGTCTAGAAAAGGGAACCAAGACCCTGCACATGGCATATGGGCCTAGAAAATATTGATGTCCAAGCAGTTATATTGATGTCCAAGGTATTGGCATAGCCTATGAATCCAAGATCACCATGATATTAAAATAAATTTTGTGTGCATTTTGAAAATATGTCACATTGATCATGGTAGATCCGAGTTGTCTAATTTTATAACAAATTCCACTTTTATTGTTAGTATTTGGTCATACAAAAACTCAAAGTTCTCGTTGATTTAGAACTCTCATCAATTATTGTACCATGATTCAAAATTGAACAAAACCTTTAAAAACATTGTTAACCATAATAAAACTTGAACCATATAATTTTTACAAAATACTTCATATTTATTATTAAAAAACATTCATTTAGTATAAAACTAATTTATTTCCATAAACATTTCAATTAGTGTGAAATTGTGAAACTTTGACCTATTGACACAGGAATTGACTGCAAATCTTTTAATTTAAAACTTTCCATTAACTGTTAACAATTCAGGCAATTAAAATCGCAATTCAATCTTCTCATTCATTCATTTATATATATTATATAATAGCAAATATAAAATTACTTAATTATTTATTAAAACTCATAAATATAAAGAACATGCAAGCATTTTATATTGGTGTTAGTTAAAAATGTTTTATTTTTTGGGTTTATTTTGTTTTAATGAGGGGATGGATGGATGGATGTAAATTTGAATAAAATCTCTATTTTCAGTTGTTTAAATTGTATTTCTGAATGCATAAATACATAAACAGATTCAGTGTGCTGAAAACCTCTAACGCACTCGAATTATACAAACTTAGCCACTCAAATCTGCAGATATAACCATTCATCATCTGAACAAAATAAAACTAAAAAAAATTACCCAAAAACAACTAAAAAATAGAACGTTTAAACTACTGCCTTTATTTTATATTCGGTAGAAAATATAGAAGTACAGACAAGAAAATCAATCAGTGCTTCCGTATATGTGATAATGAGAGAGGAAGGGTGCACAGGATATGGAGGAATATAGAGTTGTGTGTCTGTAAGTTTTTGAGCTCTCAGCACAGTCAAAGATTTCTGAACACAGTCATGTAATCTTCATATTCTTCAATATACTATCTGTCTCTGGGGTGGGACTCCAATAAGCGCTGGGATGTGCCATCTGTGCAAACAGTAATAGTGAAATCACGTTAGAAAAGCAAATCAAATCAAACAAGTGGTTTATCTTCATTAATAATTTACTTGCACGAAGATTCGGTGAGGCAGTACTCGCCTTTGGGACAACACCCACTGAAGCTGAAGCTCTTTGTGGCCACCGCTATGGAGCAGCACTTTCTGGTGGCCGAGATCGCCTTCGAGCTGCATTTATACTGCCGAGTAGGATTTTGAAGGTGCACCAGAAACAGCACAGCATTCCCGGCTTTTCTGAATAGTTTCCCCGCTTTTTGGAACGACTCATCTAGATCTTCCTTTATATCAGTAAATATCTGCCTCTTTACTTCACCACGCTGCGGTGGAAGCTTCACTATTCTTTTCCCCTCCACCATCTGGATCTGCCTCTGCTTTCAGAAGCTGCTGCTGCCTCGGGAGGTTGTTTAAGCTTGAGCAACCGATGATATTTTCTCGATCTGCCTCTGCTTCTGCTTTCAGAACCTGGTTCCTCGTGAGGTCAGTTTAAGCTGGAGCAAACGATGATATTCTCTTCACCTTCATCTTCACACCTTCAAGTATCTATACCCACCCATCCCCACACATGACTTTAGAAGTGCTTTCCATACCCCAAAAACTTGACATGACCTAGAGGATCTTTTCTTTTCATTAGGTTCATTGCATTTCTGACTACTTTAGGCCTGGAATCCCTTTACAAAATTATATTATACTTGTACCCATTATTCACATGATATTATACTTGTACACATTATGCACATGTTCTCATGTGGTCTTATGAAGTTGGCATATTCGTACCTTAGAAATTGGAATTATTCCTCCATTTGAGCTCGCATGGCATATTCTATGTAAGATTTGGCCACAATATTAATGTCATCGTCCATGCATGTTTTCAATGGGGAGATGAGCTTGCCTCATGGTGATGTGGTCACCATCTTATGTCAAGCTTGCCTCATAGAATTTTCTATGGTTCATGACTTGGAATGTCACATGGCCTCTAACTTTTGCTTTCTATTAGTTACTTTGTCCTTTCACTTTTTCTTTTATTCTCACTTTTTCTCTTATTATTATTATTAGTTACTTTGTACTCTCACTTTTTCTTTTATTCTCAATTTTTTTTTTTTTTTTTTNCTTTGTTCTCTCATGGCATATTCCATGTAAGGTTTGGCCACAATATTAATGGCATCGTCTATGCATGTTCTCAATGTGGAG
The DNA here is from genome assembly GCA_009831015.1 of Picea engelmannii. Taxonomy (NCBI): domain Eukaryota; kingdom Viridiplantae; phylum Streptophyta; class Pinopsida; order Pinales; family Pinaceae; genus Picea; species Picea engelmannii. Next base: position 990,486 of record ML785852.1, read on the forward strand.
ATGAGGTTGCCTCATGGTGATGTGGTCACCATGTTATGTCAAGCTTGCTTCATATAATCTCCTATGGTCCATGATTTGGAATTTCACATGGTCTATGAGTTTGTTTCATGGTGATGTGGTCACCATGTTATGTCAAGTTTGCCTCATAGAATCTCTTATATTCATTATTTGGAATGGCACATGGTTTTTAACTTTTATTTTTATTAGTTACTTTGTTCATTGAGACAGAAGTGGCTTTACCTAAACCATATTCATCCTTTAAGGTATTATTATTTAATATTTTTTTTCAAGCAATGCACAATTTTATATATATATATATATATATATATATATATATATATATATATATATATATATATATATGAGAGGAAACAAAACTCTTATATTCATTCACAGCTTAACATGTAATTTTAAATTTTATTGTGTTTAGAGAGACCTTTTTATAATCTAAAATGAATAAGATATATAATTTCATCCATGTTTAATGTTTAATATGGAATTCTCACTAACATTTAAAAAAATTAAAAAATATTAAATAAATAAAAAATTTACAACATCAACTTTAATAATAAAATTATAAAAAATTAATATTGTCAAGCCAATTCATACTTAGCTACTAAACATTGCCAACTTATAAGCTTCTACTCAATAAGCCTAATATTTGACTTCACAAACTACCTTTGTAATGCAATGTAAGAGAAATTGAACTTTATTATCATAAATTTCTCATCATTTAAAGGGAACAACTGCAAAATTTATATAAAATACTAGTAATGATAAAAGACATATACCATTTTTTTTATTAATGATTCTAAATAATTTCTTCAATTGTATTCAACTTCCCCATGGTTCTTATTTTTCCCCACCACACCAATCCCCCTTTTACATACACCACACTAGGTCCATATATGGCATCTATATAATCCCATATATATTCAAAGTAAACATTATGTACAATGAAGGTTTTGTTGTGTGTCTACATCACCTTAATATTAGTTGTCTATTAATAGTTTACTCAAAGATGTAGTTACTATTTCTTAATTAATCTCAACTACTTTTAAGAAAGGATGGACATTAAATATGATAACATTACAAAACTTCATAGGAAGTTCATCCTTATATCAATAATGTGTTTACAAAACTCCTTGAGAGTCATTCATTATAATGTTCGATGATACAATGTCAATTTACTTCTATATCTTAACATGTATGAAAGAAATATCTAGTTTTAGTTTATTTATTCCTTAAAATCATAATAAAACCATGGATTACCACTATGTGAAAAGTTAAAGGGAGTAGAGGAAAGTCAAATGGATCTTCCATGATCATTAATTATAAGTAACTTCACTCATATTTTCATATTGGGAAATTGGCAATTAGTTCATTGAGAAGATGGGAATTGTTTTGGGAATTGTTTTATGAATTTGTGTGAATTTAATTTATTATGGAATGTAAATTTATCCTAAAAAGGGAACTTATTATTTGAATATCCTTGATGCAACAATCTCTCAAATTTGGATGTCGTTTTGGATATTGTCACTATTGATAAATTTATATAGGTTATTATCCTAATAAAATTCAATTCATAATAGTTATTCCACATCTATCTTAGCTATGAATTTATGCAACCATCTCATCACCCAAAGAGAATCTAAATAAACCAATGGTGGTGGGATTGTATCCTCAAAATTGAAATAATCAGCACCTAGGAAAATAATCTTCCTCTCCAACTCATTAATCTAAATTATGTTGGCTTTAGTGACCACTCTCTCCTACTTCAAGTGCTTCGCTATTTTGATTACCTTATTTTTCATCTTCCTCTCACTGGAAGAAGATTACAAGACCCCTCTATACAATATATCAATTGTTTTTTGGTGCAATTCAATCATATCCACGGGGTGGATATCCCTAATATTTACTCTCATTTTAGTGGCTTTGTAATCTACAAGAAAAAGAGGCTTAAGTACCTTTGACTCCATTATAGCCAAATTGAATATACCTTGTTGGTAATCCACAACATATAGTAATTTTGTTTGAGTTGTGTTTTATCCCCAAGCCCAAGGATACATTTCCTTTTTCACTCCTTGTTTTTTTTCTCTTTATATCCAAATATTGTAAAAAGAGTGAGGGATGCTTATTAGAGGTTCCTTCAGTTGTAGAGGTCTATGAAACTTTTGGTGTTGACAATAGAGCTAAAGTGAGATGCTCAATAATGATAGAAGATCCCTTTGAGGTTGAACTAGCTTCACTTGATCCTTGTCTGATTTTTAATATCCCCTTCCCTTCAAGGATGATTTTAAGGATGGAAATTTATATTAAAATGTAGAAACATGGGCTAATCTTACTAGTCCTTAATATGGAAAATGTAAAATGTTTGGCTATAGTTTTGTAAAAATATTCAAATTTGTAAGGATTTTATATAGTTTCTATAAAATTTTGGCAACTTTTAAGGTAAAATAGTTGTATTCTATGGAATTTGGGCGAATCATTTTTAGAAAAAATGGAAATTAGCGAATGTTTTTTTGGGAAAAACCATGGAAAATTAGCCATTTGCGAAATTTAGCCCTTAAAATCGTCTATGCTTCCCTTCTATTGTAAACTTGGCTAAGAACCCCTCTAAGTTTAATTCTTCATCAACTTTAGTCTTTTTGCTTAGTTTCCCACTCAGTTGATCATCAATATCCATTTTAGAATGCATGTCTGAAAATGTTGTATTTCCAATTTGTAATTTTTGTTTCTAAGGAGTCTGAATTACATTGGATTGGTTCATTGACTGAGTGGTAGTTTGTTTTTGGGCCTTTTCCTCTAGAATCTGCTTAATGTCTTCCCATGAATCCAGGTTAACAATTCTTTCCACTACATGATTTGGTAGATGCTTGTACATGGGCCTTTTGGCTGCAATCACACCATGTAGGTCATACACCCATTTACTTCCTTTTTCAAAATCCATTTGCTATAGCATTTCTTCTGTAATAACTAGAGAAATTCTAAGATTGACCAAGAAAGGGCCAACCTCTTGAGGAAACTTGAAAGTGATGGGTTCCTTATGCTGGGAATAAATGAAATTGATCTTAAATGAGCCTCTGTATGTTGTATTCCAAAGAAAACATTCTTGGATTTAGGAAAATTGGTAGCTTGTATGGCTCCTATTCAAAACCATATACTCTAATGATGATGTGATCCTCAGCTAGGTACCAATCTCCTAATTTGGTATCTTTTCTTAGCTGCAATATGTTTTTAAACTCATGAAACATCCTAGGAGGTGGATTGCCACGGAAAAGAATGTAAGATGAACTCACAAACTTATTTACAAAACGTTGAAACCTTTATTATGGTCTCATTTCCTCACCTCCTCAATCCACTAAATTATTGGCTTGTTTTACCTAAATCATCTATTTTATTTATCCGAAAGCACTCAAAAAATGAATAATTATTGAATAATATGAGGTACACCAGGTAGGCATGGTACCTAAAACAATTAGTGATGTGGAAATTTTACAATTGGAAGTTTATGACTTCTTATAGGAACTAAAAATGATCAATTTTTGTGAGGGTGATTGACTCTGGTGGACATAAGACAAAAAACATCCTTAAAATGGTCTCATCCATTGATTTAGCATGTTCATAGCCTAAAACCTAACAAATCATGGCAATAGCATGTCTGGTTAGTTCAAGGAGGATGGCGGATTTGAAAGGAGATGGACCAGTTGCTAATGGGGCATCTGGGTCTAATAGATTACTCAAAAAATTATCTCTTTCATACTATGATAATTCTTGGTACTTAGAGTCAAGCTCATCATCATCCAGGGTTTCATATACAACATGGACTGAAATTTGGAGCATTTGGGAAATGGATTCTTTACTTATTTCATAGACTATCCTAAAATTGTGTACATAAATTATATGTTGCCTATCCACCTAGTAATTGACAACACACAAATTGACTAATTCTGGAAAGTGATAATCTTGTGGCACAGTTGATATGGCTAGGTTCGATTCCCATAATTTCAAGTAGTTTCAACCATTATTAGCATCGGCCTGGACTCTCTGAATTAATTGGTTAAGGTCAGGGAAAGACAATGCATGGTCGAAAATACATCTTTCCTTATCCTCCAAGTGGTCATCAGATACATTCATTTTCTTGGATGGTCAGATTTGGCTAGGGTTTGTTATCCCTGATTTTTAGGGATAACCAGGAGATCATGTCTCGAGGCCCACGGGTCCTAGACATGGAATACCAAGAGTAGGATTGACTTGAGCATAGCCCTGGAGGGCCCATCCTTTTCTTCTTTCGTCAGATTTGTCTTGTCAGCAACAACAACATCCATCACCATCTACTTGGTCTTGTATTGGAGAAGGCTCTTGCTCCATGAGTTAATTGGTCCAGGTATCATGGTCTGTGTCACTTTTTATCATTATAACCTTTGGATATATGCATCTAACTCCTTTTATTTCTGACAACTTTTTGGATTTTACATCGACCCACTTGACCATGTCTGGGAAGATTGACTGGGTGCCCTAGCAAGCCCGTGCCCATAGGTTTTGGTTTTCCATTGGGGGATTTCTGAAGAGCCATCGTCCACTCCCATCATGTCATCACTTTTCCATTTTATCTCCCGCTCATCTATCCCATTCCCCTTGTCTGGGCATTAGGATGATCTGTTTGTGGGTTGGCACCTTATATCGTGGGAAGAAGGGGCTAAAGGCCCAGAAGGTAAAAGCAGCTGGTAAAAGATAAAAGCCTAAAAAATGAAACCTTGAGATGCTTCACCCAGGGATCCCCGAGAAGGCAATAAAAATCCTCTCAGCGAGAAACAAGAGGGACCCAACAAAAATAACAAACAATACCTAATCAAGAGGATAGGGGGTCTCATCACAAGCCAACCTATTATGTTCATGGGTACCTAACAACATGACATTGCCATCATCGGGTTACCACACCAGGGCAGTGACCTTTGGTTGCATGGCCAAGGGAAAGGGGGTCTCATCACGAGCCAGCCTTATCATGTCTGTGAAAGTACTTGTGGGTAACACTATCAGCTCTGGTCACCACGCCAAGGCAGTGTCCTCTGGTTAGCCCTTGAATTAAAAGAAAAAGAATAAAAGGAAAGAAAGGGATTGGAAAAATTTGCATCCGTGATAGGTACAACTCGCCTTCTACAAAGGCACCCATAGGTAATACCATGCATCCCTGGCTCTCACTCTACCTGTATGTCTGGACATCCCTTAAACCACTCCACCTCATCTACATGGTTTGGATGAAACCCCTTGGAAACTTTCCTTTCCTTATGAATGCCGACCCAATAGGGTATCCTATCCTTTTTCTCAACCTTGTATTGTAGGTCTTTGTAAACTCTTTTAGCTATTGAATGATATATCAGGGTTTTTATGCATATGTTTGATAATATTAATGATGAAATGTGATTTACATTGCTATGATCCCTGTGACTAATGAGCCTATGGAGGGCATATTTTTTGATGTGCAGGACCATGCCCGACGGACAGGTACCACTTGGAACAGTACACATGGGGAGATGATTAGTTCGGACCTCCATGGGGCTGAAGAGCCCATCAGATGGTTGTTGAGACCCGTTAGAGGGGCAGAGATGAGACAATGTTTGATTGAGGTTTTTCATCAGAGAAGAAGAGGATGTTCCATTAGGGACACTTTGGAGGAGCCCGACCTACGAGGGTTGACCCACCTTAGGTGGAACGTTTCCCTTGATTGGGCCAGGATGTCACCTAGGAGCCATTGATGTCACCTTGAGTGTGTGGTAGTTTGACAGGGCAGTTGGCATGTGTGGCATGATTGGGAGGCCCAAAGAGGGCTAACGTTTTGTCATTTGATGTTGGATTTTGCCCTAAAGGGGATAACATCTCCCTTAGTGGGGCTTGACGTCTTTCTTTTTCTTAGATAGGGTTTTAATTTGACAATTTAATATGAAAACAATATGATTTTGTTTTAAAGCCTTGTCGGCTAATTTTAATGACCTAATTTTAATTAAAGGTCATGATACAGTATATATTGAGGAGTTTTATCCTCATTTTGACATAACACACAACTCACTCTCTTGTGAGATCTGATTTTTGCACCCTTGTTGGGGTATTTCATCTTTTAAGTGAGGCGCACTTGTTGAAGGAAGGATTTTCTAGGCATTTTTGGCATTTCTCTTGAAGGAAGGTTTACAACTAGGGTTTGCAAAGCTATTTCTTCATGATATGTAAGTGTTTTTTCTGCAAAAATTCTTAATTGAATGGTTGTAGGCTTATACTCTTGCATTTGTTTATAAACTTTGATGATTTAAAACCCTAGGTGACAAGCACACAAGTAAGTCCTTGTTTCTTGTCCCCTAAAAGAGAAATATTCAGCTATTGAAGAAGGAAGGAAGAGCCTAGCCATTGCTACACTCTTTTTACTTCTTCCCCTGTGCTAGACGTACCTTTTAAAGGTCAAGAAGGAGGAGACGTTCCAGGACTAGGTTATCTACAACTAGGGCCATCCTGCTTCTAGGGTTTTGTGTTAGAGCCTTGTCTTTGCAACACTCTCCCTCACATCACTCTCTTGTTCTTGATGCTATCCATTTTGCCAAGTTTGACCTAAGGAAGGAGGAAAGAGCATGAGCCCTTGCTTAAGAAACACTAGAGTGAGCCTCTTTCCCCTAGGGTTTTGATTTTGGGGCCCTGCCATTATAACACTTCAGAACCCTTCCCTCTATTCTTTAGCCTTTTACCTTCAACCTTTGTTCCCTCTCTTAATTTGACTCCATTTACCCTTAAGCATTGATCTTAGGTCTCCAACATTGAAGTGATAGTGCTCAAACAACTCTTGAAACTTTTATAATTTGAAACCCCAACTAACTACTAACCCTAACAAGGCTGATGTCACACTTGGTTATTCCATCTTGATGCAACACTTTCTATTGACAAACAATTAGATGGTGTTTTAAAGCATTTATTGAGTAAGAGATTGATTGGATACATCATCTCAACATTTATTAATGAATTGATATTCTCTACTGCTATATTTATAAACACTGATCTCATTGATATCTATTGTTATAATTGCTAATCTATTGACATCGGATAGTTATATGAAGTACTAACCCATTGAAGTATAGCCTGCATATATTGTTTTTCTATTGTCTTGTTCCAAGCAGGTGTTCTCATTTGGGGCTACACTTCATTATTGGTTGATTAGCTGAACTATCTAATCTTGGTGGTAACCTGTGAGGAGGGACTTTTACTTTGACCTTTATACTTTGGCCTCTTCAAAACCTCAGGTTACTGGGGACATCTCCCCTGGGCTAACCTCCCTGAATAGAAATAACCTCCCCATTGTGTGACATTGGGTGGGGTAGGTTCCTGTTACGCCAGTTTGACCTCTATCTTCTAGCCATTTGACCTAGCTACAAATTGTGCGATAACAAAGTTCAATTGAGTCTCCATTTGATTACTTTTAGGGGAAAAAGACTAACTACCTTTCTCCAACTATCCTTATTTTAAACAATAGGAAGATACATTCATTTTCTTGGATGGTCAAATTTGGCTAGGGTTTGACTGAGTTTCCATTTGATTAATTTTAGGGGAAAAAAAATGACTACCTTTCTCCATCTATCCTTATTTTAAATGAAATAAGGAAGCAGAGATATTCACACTAATAAAGGATATTCAAAAGAAAAATATGCAGAATAGCTCAAAATTTCTGGATGACATTATCAGCAGTGAAAAATATCATCTTGACAAGTCTGGACTTGGATACAATCAGACAGAAAAGGAATCAAGCTCCAAAACAACGGAGAAAGAAACAAATCCAAAAATCTATGCAGAAACAATCAAAGGGGATAGGAAGATGTACAAGGAATATTACAGGGACACTCCTCTACCAAGAAGATTTAGATTTCAGAATCAACAATAGACAGATAGGCCTCAATAAGAAGAAGGATTCATAAGAGCACCTTCTTTCAGAAGATCTTCAACTCCCAGGTATCAAACTATAATTTTTGGTTTATGTTATGCATGTAATAATTTTGGACATAAAGTTGTGAATTGTAGAGATAACAACAAGAACAATAACAACTTTGAGAGTCATACACAAAGGGGTTACTCAAGAAGACCTAGTGAAACACAAAGAAGAACTTACAACAGGTTTGAATCTTTGAGCACTGAAGTGGAATGTTACAAATGTAACAATTTTGGACACGTGGCCAAAAATTGCAGAATGACAGTCCCTCCTAAGGAACCTCAACATAATAATGACAACCAGGGACAAGAACCTCAGAAAATGACATGGATAAGAAAGAAAGATCAATATAGCAATGAAGAATGCACAGTCGCTCTACAAGATAAGCAGAAGAAACACGGTTGATATGTTGACAGTGGGTGTTCAAAACACATGACAGGTGATAGAGACAAATTTATTATATTGCAAAAGGAAAGAAATGGATCAGTCTCCTTCGGAAATGATAATTCAGCCAAAATCATTGGAGAAGGCATAGTCTGAATTGGGAACAAGAATAAAAAGACACAAAATGTTCTACTAGTAGAAGATATGAAACATAATCTTCTAAGTGTGAGTCAAATGTGTGACCAAGGTCATAAAGTTACTTTCGATTCACAAAAGTGTGAGATAAGAAGAGAAGGTTCAGGGGAATTGGTTGGTACAACTGCAAGAACTTCAAACAACATATATGTGTTAAGTGAAATTGGAAATGAAAAGTGTTGTCTAGGAAAGGAAGTTGAAAGTTAGTTATGGAACAAAATAATGGGTCACATGCATTTTGATGAATTTTTCAAAGTCAACAAAAGAGAAGCAGTCAGAGAAATGCCCCAGATCATGAAACCAACCAACACTTTATGCAAGCATTGTCAACAAGGAAAGCAAACAAAGACCAGGTTCAAATCAAAGGAATATTCAAGAACAAGACCACTGGAAATTATGCATACTGATCTAGTTGGACCAACTACAACAAAGGGATTATAAGGTGAGAGATACTTTATGTTATTAGTTGATGATTATACAAAAATGACTGCAGTTTGATTTCTCAAGAACAAGTTAGAACCTTTTGAAAACTTCAATATCTACAAGGAAATGGTTGAAAATGAGATGGATTCAAGAATCAAATGCTTGATATATGATAATGGAGGAGAGTTCACTTCAAAGGAATTTATGGACTACTCCAGAAGTCATGGAATAAAAAGGCAATTCTCTGTTGCTAGGACACCTCAACAGAATGGAGTTTTTGAAAGAAAGAATAGGACAATACAGGAAAAGGCTCAAACAATGCTAATGGATTCCAAATTGACAGGTATATTTTGGATACAGGCAGTGCATACAACAGTTCACATTCAAAATAGAATAATGCTCAGAAACAACACTGACAAAACTCCCTACGAGCTATGGAAAGGAAGACCAACAAATGTGAAGCACTTCAGAGTTTTTGGAAGCAAATGCTACATCAAAAGAGAAGATGGTAGAATGGGAAAGTTTGACTCTCATGTGGACAAATGAGTACTTGTTGGTTACTCAAGTACAAGGAAATCATACAAGTTTTACAATCTAAGATTGAATAAATTTGTGGAAAGCATCATCGTAACAATTGATGAAACAGGCAGACTAGAGTCAAAGGAAGAAGAAAACAAATCAATGGAACAACTTTTCGAAGAAGAAAAAGTAGAAGATGAATTAGAAGAGGAATATGAAGAGAATCCAACAGAAATATAAGAGCAAGTTCAACAAGTATCTACAAAGACACCTAGCAAACGAGTGCATAAGAATAATCCTTCAGATCAAATTATTGGAAACAAAGATGAAGGAGTTGAGACTAGAAGAAAAAATCATTCAAAATAACAAACACACCTAGCACTCTTATCTACAATTGAACCAAACTTTTTTGAAGAAGCCAACAAGGATGAATTTTGGAATAAGGCCATGAATGAAGAATTGAATCAAATAGAGAAAAATGACACTTGGGAATTGGTTCCAAGACCAAAGAATAAGAATGTGATCGACACAAAATGGGTTTTCAGGAATAAATTAAATGAAGATGGACAAGTTACAAGGAACAAACCTAGATTGGTATGTAAAGGATATGCATAGATTGAAGGAATCGAATTTGAAGAGACATTTTCCCCAGTTGCCAGAATGGAAGCAATCCAATTTCTTTTAGCCTATGCATGCTCCAAAAATGTTAAAGTATATCAGATGGACGTAAAATCAGTTTTTCTGAATGGGGAACTTGAAGAAGAAGTCTACATTGAACAACCAGAAGGATTTTAGTCGTTAGAGAACATAGATTATGTGTGTAAATTAAAGAAGGCCTTATATGGTCTAAAACAGGCTCTTAGAGCATGGTACTCTAGACTGGATAAGTATCTGCAGCAGGTAGGGTTCTAAAAATAAAGTGCAGACAACAACCTCTACATCAAGGTAAGTGACGGTAATATGTTATTAATTGAAGTTTATGTTGATGATATTATTTTTGGTAGTGATGATGATAGTTTAAGCCAGAAATTTGCAAAAGATATGCATAATGAATTTGAAATGCCATTACTTGGAGAACTATCCTTCTTTTTGGGACTTCCGATACGTCAAAGAAACCAAGAAATATTTATTTCTCAAACCAATTATATCATAGAAATGCTAAATAGGTTCAGAATGGAAGATTGCAAACTAGTTATCACTCCCATGAAAACCAGTTGCAAGTTGAGCAAAGATGATGATTCAAAGTCTATAGATCAGAGGCAATATAGGTCAATGATTGGCAGCCTACTATATGTGACAGCATCCAAGTCATATGTAATGCAGGCAGTTGGACGGGTGGCACGATTTTAAGTAGCACCAAAGGAGTCACATGTGTTAGCAATGAAGAGGATTTTCAAATATCTCAAAGGAACAAAAGAGTTTGGATTATGGTATCCAAAAGGAAATGATCTATCACTTATTGCCTACATAGATGCAGATTGGGCAGGTTGTATTGATGACTGAAGAAGCACCAGTGGAGTAGACTTCTACTTGGGTGAGTGTTTAGTATCATGGATAAGAAAGAAACAATCATCAATATATTTATCTACAGTCGAGGTAGAGTAAATTGCAGTAGCATCATGGTGTACACATGTTCTTTGGATGAAACAAACTCTGACAGATATATAGGTTGAGTATGATGATCCCATTCCAATCTATTGTGATAATACAAGCGCCATCAGTATCTCGAAGAACCCGGTGATGCACTCCAAGATGAATCAAATTCCAACAAAGTATCACTTTCTATGTGGGCACAAAAGAACAAGTGGAAGACATCTTCACAAAACCACTTACATGGGAATCCTTTGAATATATTTACCAGAGACTTGGAGTTATTTCTACTCCAAAATTAATTCTTTTTGAATGCTTATCTTATATGTTCTAGATTTACATGAGGAAGCACCATAAGAGGACAGTTCAGTCAGGGGGAGCAACCGCGGATGGAAAGATACCTTTGCCATTTATGACAAAGGGGGGGAGATTTATCAAATGTAGAGGATAGAGGCATGGTTCTAGGGGGAGCATGAGTGATACGATTTTAGTATTACATCAGAGTGTTGCCATCAATGCCAAAGGGGGAGATTATTGATTAAGGTTGGTTGTCATTGATGTCCACCCTTGAAGAAAGCCCCGTAGCATAAAGGTTGGGTAATGGACCCAAGATTTTTTGATGTAAAGATGACTCATTATTGTCTTTTCATGGTTTATAATAAGTATAAATGGATGAACTCCAAAGTGGTCCCCTTATGGTGAAAGCCCTCACGGGAAGACGCTTTGTGGATTGAGTTATCCTAGAAGTATGGTTAGAGAACCCATTCCTATTTGTGGAATAATGATATGAATGCCAATGAATTTTTTAGTGAAACTATCCTACATGGATATTTCTTGTCATGCCATTTTTGGTGGTATGTGGAAAGTCACATAACTCCTCACGGTTAGAGAATTATGGCCATGAGAAGTTGGAGAACCCAGACTTGGGTAATGGACCCAAGTTTGTTTGATGGATATAGGTATGAGTTTTGATATATTTTCAGGTAATACTATTTTATATGGATAGTGCATTTAACTCCACTTCTAGTGGTATGTGGAATGTCACATAACTCCTCACGGTTTGAGAGTTATGGCCTTACGAAGTTGGAGGACCCGCATATGTCATCTAGAAGCCCCAAAAGGTCAAAGCAGTCAAAGTGGTTTAAGAGATTTCAAAAGGTAAATAATAAAGTGAAGTGATGAGTGTACTATAATTCAAAGTGAATACAAAATAAATTAATTCAATAATAAATTTAATGGAGAAATTAGAAGTGGGTTAACCCTAAAATAAGGAAAGTGGGCAAAGTGACCTAGAAGATGTTTTTAATGAAGCTACTTGGAGAGAATAAATAAGAGGCAAGGCTCTCTAATTTAATACGCACTTGAGAATATTGAATACCTATAGGTTTCTGATATAACCAAATGATATCTAAGCTGAATTTCTAAGGAAAGTGAATAAAATAAGGCCAGAATTCAAGGAAGGATAAATTATTTTGATGATGCTTTCTAAGGTATGTTTTTTTAAGGTCATCTCACCATTTTCACAATAAAAAAATTTCTATAATGATTCAGACCATGAAATTGATGTTCCATTGAGGAAACATATCCAAGTATTTGTGGTAAAAAATTCAACTTGTGGGTCGTTTTATTTGTGGAGTTACACTCCGTGGAAAATAGGGTTTGTGGCTAGTCCCGAAACTAGTAAAAAACAAGTGTTTTGGGTAAAAACGTCATAAATTATTCATAATAGATCCAAATTCAGTAATGCAAAATGTGTTGGTTAGCCTAAATTTTTTATTATGATTTGTAACAGTTTCATATGAATTCAACAAATATTCCATGCAGGGAATGCTCTATAAGGTCTCTCTCTAGAATAATCCAGAATTCAACAAGGTGTGCCATATTTTCCATAACTCCTTTTCTAAGAGGTTCCAAGTAGTGAGACCCGGAGGAATTGAATAAAAAACACTGAAGAACATTGTGTATCAGTTTCATATCTTTATTCATTACAGGTACAAAGTTATGATTATTTCAAGTTAGGGTTGTTGACTAATCCAAAACTAGTCTTGTGAGACTAAATAAACATTTGATGAAAATGCTAGTCTCTTGTTGTTAAAGTTAAGCAAGTTTTGCAGGTATGTGATCATATACACCAGGTCTATTATAGAGTTACAAATCATATTTGGATGATGAAATTGATGAGGGATTTTGGTTGAGGTACAAGTTGGGTACATGGTTGAGACAAGTAGTTGATGAGTTGGTACATACATGAGGTGTATAGTTGATGATGTTGGTACATATTGATGAGTAATAGTTGATGAGTACTTGACACATGATTGGTACATACTTGGTACATGGTTGGTTGCACTTGTTTATGGTACATGTTGATTACAGATTGTTTGTTACAGGTTGGTGCATGGTTGACGCACTTGTTAATGGTACATGTTGATTACAGGTTGAGGTACAAGTTGATGCGTGGTTCAGGTTTATTGGTACATGTTTACATCGGTATATCTCATAGTGATAGTGTGAAAGTGGTTCTGTTATTCTAGTTCTACTTCAGGGCGATTGGACGGGGCAAGGACAGATGGTTGTAGCCACCTTCCAGTTGTAGCCAGAGAACATAGGGGGTTGTAGCCTCCTTCTGGTTGTAGCCAGATAATTGGGGAGTTGGAGCTTCCCTTAGGTTGTAGCCTAAGAAACTAGGGGGTTGGAGCCTCCTTCCAGTTGTAGCTGGAAAACAAAGGATGTTGGTGCTTCCAATGAATGTAATTCTTCAAGACATATAATATAAAAAATTCGGTGGTTTTCTCTCGATTTGGATTTCCACATAAAACATTGGTGTACTGTGTATGTGTGTGATTGTTCATTTCTTATTTCTCATTATTGGATAATAATTCTACATTGATATAACACTTGGATTATTTGGACAAAAATGATTATAATTACACTATTACTGATTCACACCCCCTCTCAGTAATCCAACATCCCTCTCCCTCCCTCTTACACACTCAAACACTCCTTGTTTATTCCCCCTCTCACACTCACACATTCTCTCTCTACCTCCCGCCTCCCTCTCTCTCTCCTCCTCCCTCCCACTATATATCCTCTCTTTCTCTCCTACATATACCACCTATTTCTCTCTCTCCTCATTGTTAGTCTCACTCTCACTCACTCTCTTCCCCTATTTCTCTATCCCTCCCTGCCTACTTCTCTTTGTCCCTACTTCTACCTCCCTCTCTATCTGTCTATCTAAAGGCAAGGCAAGGCTCATAATGAATAAATGATATGTGCAACATAGAAATGTAGCCTGATATGTAAGGTGAGTGTTAAGTTTTTCTTATTCTTCCAATGGAGTACTTATATGAATTCTTGTATGAACATGACCATGAACTATACCTATACCATGACCTAGACCCCCCTAGATCCATATAATCCTAGGAATAACCTATACTCTACCCTTAACCCCCTCCACACCCAAGCCCTAAGTGTAGTACACCTATACCTCTTGTTTAATAATTATATTCTATGGATATGACCATTCACCTATGGTTTAATAATGATTTCACATTGTTTAATTATGATTATGGTATGTTGATTCTTATTTTTTATTTTAATATAAGCATAATATTTTAGTGGATTCGATATTCTTTATATGGAATTTTTATCCTTATTTCACAATCAGTGTTCTACATGCCCTATATTATGTATGAAAAAACACTTATCTATATGTACTCTCACACACACTCTCTACCCCCCTCCTCCCTCCCTCTCTCCCCCTCCCTCCCATTATCTCTCCTCTCTCTCTCCTACATCTACTGTCTCTCTCCCACCTCTCTGTCTATACCCCCCCTCTTGGTATTCCTCTCCCACCCTCTCACATTCTCAAAAAATATTTTTTCTCTTTACCCCTTCCATCTAACCCTCTCTCTCTCGTTCCATGTATCCCCATCCCTCTCTCTCCCCCACTCTCCCAACCTTGCTCTATTTTCTTCTATCTAACCCCCCTTCCTCTCACTCACTCTCTCTACCCCCCCTCTATGTCTCCCTCTCCCTCACTCTCACACAATCTCTTTCTCTTCCCCTCTCCCCCTCTCACACTCTCTTTCTTCCTCTCTATCCACCCCCCCTCCCTACATCGCAAGGAAAAAAATGGCCTTGACCTAGACATGTCAAGTCCTAGAAATAGCAAGACCTAGACATGGAAAGAACTAGACCATGACCTATACCTATACGATTATCATGACGTAGACCACGACATAGACCTAGAACTAGAACTAGACCATGACCTAGACAATGACATAGAGTTAGATCTATATTTATACCATGACCTAGACCTAGACCTATACCATGACCATGACCTATACTGTGACCTAGACCATGACCTATACCCACCTAGCTCCATCTAAGTCCAGGAATAACCTATACTCAACCCTTAACCCCCTCCACACTCGATCCCTAAGTGAACTATGAATATACCTCTTGTTAAAGCCCCCACAACCCTTGCACCCACATCACCCACATCTTGGTGCTTGTTGAGCACTCAACACACCCTAAAAAGCCTCTGTCATTTTTTTTTCTTTCTGGGTACCACTTGATCTTTTTCACTGTTTGATTCGACTTCATTTCAAGAAATATTTTTTATTTTCTTATTCTCATGAGTCTCATCACCTATTCAGGTTTGTTTTGAACTTATGAAACCCCATGACTTAAAAGTCCTTAACACTTAAATAAAGAATCGACAGCCGAAACACTTCATTCGACGCACTCAGATTCGACATCGGAAGGAATTCAAAGAAGGAAAAGAACCACTCAGGAAACCTCAGTCGCCGAGCGCCGATCTCCATCGGCAACAAGATTTTTTTTTTGCATCAAATATTGCGTAAGGATATCATCGATAGCCGATTCCCCTTCGGCATCGGTAAAATTTGAGGGGGATAAACGTTAATGAAGAACAAAAAGAATTCGTTGATAGCCGATGCCTGATGCACTTTGTCGGAATCGGAGAAAATCCAGAGGGATCACAACGAAAATTTCAACTGCGATAAATTTATCCCTGATCGCTAATCCACGGTGCATTTTCGACAATCAAGACTTTTTGAAGGATTTGATCCGAAGGAAGCACTTGACAGGATTATAACCGATCACCGACCCTGGATAATTTTTGGCATCGACAAGCTAAGGTTTGTTTTAAGAAAGAATAACTTAAGGAAAGTCTCGACTCTGATTGATACATGTGAATTAGGTCACCAGTTTTCAATGCCACGTGTCTTTACCAAATTAGAGAACTGTATGGTCTAGCTTTACCCCAAGTCATTCTTGGTTCTCTAGGTCTGAGTCACACCTCTAAGTCAGCTTTGCCACGAAAACATTGCACGTTGAAATTGATAGGTGTTAGAGATTTTGCAGAAGGACATCAATGAAAACATTCATAACATATCCCTGATCCTTTATCCACCCACTGAGAAAGCAACATGATGGAACGTTTTAGCATTAGATACGATCAGATTTTGAGCATTTAAGGAAATAATTAATACCAAATCCCGCATTATTTGCTACCTCGTGTGCCAATTAAAATATCCGTTTAAAATCACTGATAGACCATATCACCCCCTGTGCCTCTGTCGTCAACCCACAATGAATTTAAGTTGTAGATATTCGGCAACAAATTTGTTAAAATTTCACTCATCACCCAAATTGAATGGCTAATGTGAAACAGTAAGTTCCTCCCTGTTTAAATTATCTTGAGCCATTGCAAACGAAATCATTTTGCACATCAGGAAATTCTAGAGAATCTGAAGGACCAGGATGAGTAATTTGAATTCTGCAGAGATCCCGTGAGTATCAAAATAACCAGGTTTTAACAAGCTTCACAGGTATGTATCCAAGTCTACAAATTTTACATGGCTACAATTTATATGTTTTTATCCAGTTTTGTTCTTTACACAATCTTTGAAAGTTTATTTTAGTTGCAGGAACAACGTTGCCAAGAAATCAAACTACCAGACGATCATCGAGGGCACCAAAGCTGAAATAACCAGAGGTAGGCGAAGGATCCTCTCCAGGGGCCACAAAACAAATGGAATACACTATGAGGTCAGAACCTGTCGCCTCATTCAGCCTCTGGACTTTGGAGATACAGAGGCAAGAACGGGATCCAATATGGTGCTCCCACATTGGGGATAACTCTTTAACAATATCATATGGGAGGAATACCCATAATATATCCCACACAATGATCCATATGTAAGAGCGCTCGACGACGAGGTGTTCCCGAACATCTGACGGTCATACCTGCATATGGTGGCAAGCAGAACCCATGTTTTTCCCTATATTAAAGTCTTGAAGTGGCTCATCCACCACACAGACACACATAAATTTTTAATCAATGATGACAATGGTGGGTGTGTCGGAGTGTTCCTGCCAATGGAAGTTCATAAATACTACAAACTCAGAGACCCCGAGGAGCGTCTAAATACATATTTCATCGTGAATTTCTATGAGCACCGTGACACTAGCTGGGTAATGGCCTCATGGTGGAGGGAAGAAAAGAAGTTCACCAACCAGAGCACTGGATGGTACGATACAACCAACTTAAGGGATCCATACATCTATTTGATGGCTCTCATCTGCCGATTATATGGAGAGAAGGATTGCTCTAGATTTTAAGAGGCATGGATTCCTTTGGCTTACACAGTGGTGATATCCAAGAGTGGTTTCAACTGGGGAGTGATAACTTATAAACATTTGAGCATATGTATACAACAGGCTCAAATGTCGAAGGAAGGAGAGACACCAACTTTCTACATGGCTTCATATTTTCTCGATGTCATGTGAGCCAAAAACATCTTCGCCCACATGAATCTGAGTTTGCATGTCGTAGAACTCCCGATCCACATCTATTTCACTGTGATATGGGAGAACATGTATAAGAAGTATTACTCCCTCATTTGTGATGAATTCATCTTGTTAATTTATTTTATTCTTTTTAAGAAGGAATGCTCGAGACTATCGGTTGTGACCAAGAAAATGATATCCAAGGTAGGCCACTAGTACTTGGACGAGCGTGACACCTACATCAGAGTGTTTAAGGCCACTGAAGCACCACATATCCTACCAGCTCATGTCCCGGCCCATATTTTATTAGGAGAAATATTCTATCAAACCATCTTGCAAGGCCACAACACCACCCTAGTCAAGGACAAGAAGCGGGCATTCATACCCTATGGTTTCCATGTAGTTTTCTACTTGGTAAAAGATACAACTCAAGCCAAACAAGAAGTACTAAGCTAACTCGAGTTTAGATTCCAAATGGATCGATTTCTCAAGCATGATCCAAAGGGTCTGGTCTTGCAACATGCTTCACAAGTGTCGTCCTTATGGCCATACGCCCACGACAAATTCGAAGACAAAGTATTGACAGAAAATGCGCAGTACTCTAATGAGGTGGTAGCAAGGATGGCCAACCCTAAAATGAACAGGTTCAAGTCCATGAGCCTAGATGAACAAGAGACAATAATAGATCAGTTATCCCAATAGGCCCTTAGAGCCAGAGAAGAATTCAGAGCGGCAGAGGAAACAGAGGTTCCCCTTGTGGCTCCGATGCAAGATAGGGAATTTTATCTGACATCAGATGCATGGGTGAGGGGATTTCTCATGATAGAAAAATCTCAACGAGTAATTGATCAGCTACAATATGACCCAGATTTCGTAGGAATGACAAGGGTCCATGCTTACAACCTAGATGAAATTCAGGCGGGTCCAAGTGGCCCTGAGCTAATACAAATTGACAACATCGTCGGGTTAGAGAACCCTAGAGTTACAATGCCACAGGTCGGATCACCAGGGGATGTTTCAGCTTATCCATAGATAGAAAGAACGTCAGGTAGAGAAAATGCACCAAACCCCCTCCATGACTTGATAACAATCTATGATGATGAGGAAAGCTCGGAGGTGTCCCTGGTGAATCCGGTGTAGATCATAGAGGAAAAGGAGCCTGAGAAGGCATCTTCCCCATCTCTCGATGCTCAAATTTAGGCCCTTCCATAGAATGACCAGGAGGTTGAAATTGTCTTAGAAACTGAGGTACTCGATGTACTGGAGACCCAAATGGATAGTCCAATAGACGAGCCAAGGTTGAGCGAACAAAAGGAAGAAGTTCCACAACAGGAAATCGACATCTCAACAGTCGATTATCAAGTAAGTATCGATCCTTCCCTTGATGCTTCAATTTCAACTGGTACTAAGCCTACCAATGAGCTACAATCGGAGGCCGAACCTTCAGAACACACAAAAGAGGTTCAAGAACCCATTCTTGAATAGATATATATTGTCAGAATCCTGGGAAATATGCTTACCTGGGGAGATAAACAAATCCCTGAACCCATGGATGAAGTTGTTGATATACATGACATCTCTTATGACTGAAAAAGGAAAGATATCATGAAGAGAACCACCAATAAGACGAGGATTACTCTAGATTTCTCCATCTTCATCACCACAGAGGAAATGTTGATGAACATGGAGCATGCCAAGACATCCAAGCTAATCGAGACAGGGATGACAATCACATATGCCACCCTGGAGAGAGAAAAAAGGGATGAAGAGGAATTGGCCACTGCATTGAAGGAGTTGGAACATCTACGCCAATTGGAAAAATATTACCAGGACACCATATAGGTCGTGGTGTTCCTGAGGAGCGAATTCCAGGAGGCCTACAATAAATTTACGAATGAGCGACACCTATTCACTGCAAGGATAGCTGAGCTTCAAGAAGACACCCTCATGGCATTGGCGACGTGAAAGGATATGGAAAGGTGGTATGAGAAGGCACACCAAGTCATGGAAAGGATCGACTACATCAACGCAGTTCAAAAGGGACGAGATGCCAAAGAGCATGACGTTCGGGTACTAAGGGGAAGCAAAATTGACCACATAAAGAAGTCGATCGAATATTGGGAAAAAATAGCTCAAGAACCTCTTCGGTAAATCCAAGAGAAATGGGTTGAGTGTGAGAAGAGTTGGACCAAGATCAACCGAGAAATGAGAGACATCATCCTCCCTGAATTTGACACACCTGATGACTTTGTCGACTTGTGCGACATAGTCAAATTTCATGCCAAACAAGACTCATCATGGGTTGCGGAGATAACAAAGGTGGAAAACATAGCGCCAGGTCAAGTGCAGTAGTTCATGGAACACCCGATCAAGGCTCAAATTGTGTTGTAGCAATTAAGTGATAGAATAGTCAAGTATCGGGCATAGGCAGTGGAGATAAGAGAGGTCCTTTCGGCCCTAATGGAACAACAAATATTCTTGTATGCCAACACATCTGAGGATCTCTTCGTCAAATAGTCAGGGTACAAGAAGAGTCATCCACTCAAGTGAGATCATTTGATGACTCTTAGAAGACTAAGAGATGAAAGCGCCAAGTGGCGAGTTTTGTTTTACCTAGATGCACTTTTGATAGTTATTTTTAGTTAATAATATGTTATAAATAAGAGGATCGACCTGTTAGTAAAGGGTCGATGGTTGTTGCAAAGACCCTCATTTTTGGATTTGTAAAGAACTATTTCAGAGCTGCCTTAATTGAGAAGTCTTGTTTAAGACTATAGACAAAGTTTGTGTTTAATCAAAAGCGTGTGTGATTGGATCTGAAGAATAATTATTTCAGATTTATATCTCATGAATGGATGTTGTAACGAGTAAGAACTTCTGAATCTGTTGATAAGTTATCTTATTCAATATTTTTATAGTTCTTATCTTTAATGATGAAAAGTAAATTGTTTTGTTAATATGTAATTGATGATTAGAGTTAAGGAAACTATTTTTCTCGCCATCATTTATTGCATGTATGTTTTCTTCTGATAAATTGTATCTCAGTCAATAATTGGAACACCAACATGTTAACATATTAGTACTAGGTTTGTGATAGAGAATCATTGTCTGCATGTTAGAGTGAACGGGTTATCCCAAGCTCAACCTTCTCCAGTAGTTAAGTTTTCCCACTTTGTTACCTAGTTGCTTTATACCAGATTTTATCTTGTATTGGTCCCACCTATAAGAGAAAATAAAAAAAGAGAACTTTTGAACTGAAGGAAGATCTTTCACTAGAAAATGTAAAGCCCATCGAATAATTGATCGGATCACAAGATCTGGAGAACCATTCCACTATTAAACGTTGCGGAGTCTAATTGGGCCTCGATGGAGGGTTTGGTTCCTACTATTGAGTTAAATGGATTTAGTACCCCTCAACAGTTCTCTAACCACTGTTATATGCTTAAAAACACTTTCAATCCTAAGCCCTTAGGTCCTAGTTGTCCCAA
The DNA here is from genome assembly GCA_009831015.1 of Picea engelmannii. Classification (NCBI taxonomy): domain Eukaryota; kingdom Viridiplantae; phylum Streptophyta; class Pinopsida; order Pinales; family Pinaceae; genus Picea; species Picea engelmannii. The sequence goes on from ML785852.1 coordinate 1,011,861, forward strand.
AACCCATATACATATTTATTCATAAAAATGTTTGGTATACAATAAATGTTATATCCGTTGAATTAAGAGCATGCACACTCTCTTATGACTTGAAAATCATTTTAATTTTTTCTCACCCATGATCAGTAGAAACTCGTGCACATTCCTAGAACATGCATGTGTTCCTAGGACACAGACATGCTTTACTATGAAAGCGTTCTAGGAATGCACACACATTCTTGCTGGACACATTTTTGTGCCAAGAACATTTCTCTACCTCATCTATCTCAAGCCCAACAAACCACGCCTAACATCTGCATAGAAAAATAGCGCACACATACATGTTTTTGTTATTTTAGTCTTGTTGTTTAATTCATAAACAATTTTGCGCTATTGCAAGACAATTGTGGGAAGACTTGGAAGATAAATTTTTCCAAGTGCAATTAGAATTGTTGGTTGTGTCTTATTTTGTCTTCTTGGAATTGGAAGACAAATTTTTCCCGTTGGAATTGTTAGTTTTGTCTTATTATGTAATACCAATAAATGTTTTTCCAATTGGAATTGTTAGTTGTGTCTTCTTGTGTAATACCAAGACAAATTTATCCAATTGGAATTGGAATTGTTATTTGTGTCTTCTTGTGTAATACCAAGACAAATTTGTGCGATTGGATTTGGAATTTTTAGTTGTTTCTTCTTTTGTAATACAAAGACTTGGAATTGGAATTGTTAGTTGTTCATTCTTGTGTAATACCAAGACAAATGTATGGTGGGGTGCTTGGAAGCCAATTTTTTTCTTTAATCATGGAGAACCGAAAGATTCGAGAAAGAAAGTCCCTGAGGAAAGATAAACCAATCGAAAAGGTAGAAGAAGAAAGAGAAAATGAAAATTTGCATATGTCAAAGCATAGGCTTTCAAAAGAGGGAAATCCAATTTCTAGCGGAATAGATTTCATTGTTGTTTCTCCTCCATCACCACAAGAAAAGCACAGGAATTTAGTAGAGACCAATCCATGTAGTATATCATCAAGACAACTTGTTGTGGATGACAAGATGATGGAGGATTTGCTTGGAGCTGATTATACAATGGATGAAATTAGAGAGGAAATTGGTGCACAACTTTGTGGTGAAGAAGTTCCTGTGGTTCAACCTCTTGTTGGAAAGTTACATTCTAGAAACTAGTCAATATCATGTCCACTCTCCTCCCATATTTGATCCACCAATGACTAAAGGAGAAAGAACTGCAACATTATTAACTCCACAACAAGGAGGTCAAGAGTGCCAGAATAGGGGTTCATCGTCCCTACCTATCTTGAGTAGTGTCTGGCGAAGAACTCCTAAATGCATTCAGGTTGATGAAAGTGGTCTAGCATCACTTGAAGGTAACTTACCTAACCATACTATTCGTTATCATTCTTATAAAATCATTAAAGGATATTTTGAACCAAAATCCGATGTCACTAATGTCAATTATTTTTGGCTTTGTTAAAATCTATAAGTTTGACTCTTGTTAGGAGAATTTTAGGCATTCAAATAGTAAAAATTTTAGAAACAAGTCATCATATTGTTAGAAAATTTGTAGAGTCTTTTCAAAGATTTGGTAAGAAATATCGTTCTAAAGACCGCAATACAACCGACATGTCTTGTCACAATCAATTGTTACAAAATTCATAAGAAAACATTGTTTGCTACAACAAAACTCTCATCTCATGAAATGCTATGTCAAAACCCTTAGAAAGTATTTTCATAGACGAGATAGCCTCCACACAGGTGGCCCAACAAATTTGTGGGCCTTCACTAGTAGGCTACCTTGTTTTGACATGAAGTTAATTGGAGCAGTTAAGGGACTAGGCTATCATGAGTTGCAACTTGCCTCATCAAGCCATTCAGGGAAATGTCAAAAAATTGGTCTAGGGGCATAAAATCTAAATTGATAAGCATGACAAAGTTTCATAAGCTCTTGCATGTCTATTTTTCCAAGGTCCACGCAACTAAGCTACCCACAATTTCATGGCACATTGTTCTTGAAAACCAGTCTCTTGTTAAAAAATTACACTATGCCTCATTGAGAAAAACCCTAGTGTCTGATATCCTCAAACAAATGATTGTATGAGAAACAAAATGACAATGGAGGGGCCACACTAGCTAAAACCCAATGCCTCAAATGCAACGCAACCGACGGTTCCTCCATTTGAGTCTTGGTTTGAGTTTTATTGTGAGTTGCAACAGGCCTCCTCAAGCCATTCAGGGACATGTCGACAATTTGTTCTAGGGAATACAATCCAAATCGAGGAGAATAAAAATTTATGTAAGCTCTCACAGATCTATTTTTCCAAGGCCAACACGACCAGGCTACCCACAATTTCTGGGCACAGTGTTCTTGAAAATCGACCTCTTGTTCATAAATTGAATTATGCCTCATTGAGAAAAACCCTAGTGTCAAATATCCTCCAAAAAATGGTTTTCTGAGCAACAAAATATTAGTAGAGAGGCCCCACTAGCTAAAACCCAGTTCCATGGATCCAATTCCACCGACAGTTCATCCATCCAAGTCTCGGTTTGAGTTTTATTGCAATTTGCAACTTGCCTCCACAAGTCATTCAAGGACATGTCAACAATTTGGTCCTGGGGCATAAAATCCAAACCAAGAAGCATAAAGGAGTTTTGTAATCTCCTGCACATCTATTTTTCCAAGGTCCATGTGACCAAGCTACCCATAATTTCCCGGCACAATGTTCTTGAAAATCAACCTCTTGTTCAGAAATCACACTATGCCTCATTGAGAAAATCCATAGTTTCAGATATCCTCCAACAAATGGTTGTTTAGGAAACATAATGACAACAAAGGTTCCTGAATAGATAAAACCCGATGCCCTCACTCCAATACAACTGACGATTCATCCATCCAAGTCTCGGTTTGAGTTTTATCGTGAGTTGAAACTCATCTCCTCAAGACATTCAGGGACATGTGAACAATTTGGTCTAGGGGAATAAAATCCAAAATGAGAAGAATAACAGAGTTTTGTAAGCTCTCACACATCTATTTTTCCAATGCCCACATGACTAAGCTACCCACAATTGCCCGGCATAGTGTTCTTGAAAATCGACCTATTCTTCATAAATTGCACTATGCCTCATTTTGAAAAACCTTAGGGCTGAAGATCCTCCAAAAAATGATTTTTCAGGCAATGGAATGATAGAAGAGGGGCCCCAAGAGCTAAAAACAGATGCCCCGGATCCAATGGAACCAACGATTCGTCCATCCAAGTCCTGGTTTGAGTTTTATCACAATTTTCAACTCACCTCCTCAATCCACTCAAGGACATGTTGACAATTTGTTCTAGGGGAATAAAATCCAAAGTGAGTAGAATAACAGAGTTCTATAAGCTCCCACGTGTCTATTTTTCCAAGTCCCACATGACCACGCTACCCGCAATATCCCGACATATTGTTCTTGAAAATTGACCTCTTGTTTAGAAATTGTATTATGCCTCATTAAGCAAAACCCTAGTGCTAGAGATCCTCCAACAAATGGTTTTTTGGGAAATGGAATGACACCATAGGGCCCCCACTAGCTAAAACCCAATGCCTTGGATCCAATGCAATTGACAGTTCATCCATTCGAGTCCTGATTTGAGTTTTATCGCAAGTTGAAACTCGCCTCTCAAGAAATTCAAGAACATGTTGGAAACAAACCTATACCTAAACCATGACCATAACATATACCATGAACTAGACCTATTCTATGACATAGACCATGACCGAGACTGTGACTTAGACCATCCCAAGACAAGGCATGACAAGCCAAGGAATGACAAGTCAATGTATTAGCATAGGTCTAGGTCTAGGTATGGAAATGCAAGGAATGAAAAAGAAAGGCAAGGAAATTCAAGCCAAGGAAAGACATGACAAGGCTAAGAAAAGATAGACATGGCAAGGCAAGACAAGGTATAGGCCTAGGTCTAGGTCTAGGTCCTCATAAATCTTATTAATTATGATAATCCACATTTCACAACTATGAAGATCCCTTAGATACATGAATAAAGAGAGTTTATGTTATGACATTGAAATTCTCATGCAAGTATTTTTATCTAAGATAGATGGGATAGCAAGTTGTAGAATTACATTCTTAATTAATCCTTTGTTATAATTTTTATGTATTAAACTTGTTCATTTAGCACAAGAATTATTTTCTTTAGACAAAAAAAAGGTATGATACATTAATTCCATGGTTTTTTTATTAAATTAACTTGATAACAAATTCTCTCTAACAATGAAAATAACTATATTCTTACAAATAATTAGTTTTATGAATATCATAATGAAAGTACCTTTTAGATGAATTGTGGGTAGCCAAGGCAAGGCATGGCATAGAAAGGCATGTCATGGCAAGGAAAGGAAAGGCATGGCAAGAAAATGAAAGTCAATGCAAGGCATGGCAAGGCAAGGCAAGGCATGACATGGAAAGGCATAGCATGGAAAGGCAAAGCATGAAAAGGCAAGTAAATGCATGACATGGAAAGACAAGGAAAGGCATGGAAAGGGATGACATGGCAAGGCAAGGCATGGAAAGGAAATGCGTGTCATGACATGTCATGGGAAGGAAAGGTAAGGCATGGCATGGGAAGGCAAGGCAGTGCAAGGCATGGCATGGCATGGCATGGAAAGAAAAGGCATGCCTTAGCAAGGAAAGATATGGAATGGAAAGGCAATTCAAGGCATGACATAGCAAGGCATGGAAAGGAAAGGTGTGGCATGCCAAGGCAAGTTAGGGCATGGAAAGGAAATTTAAGGCATGGCATGGAAAGGCAATACATGGCATGGTAAGGAAAGGATATGCATGGTATGGAAATGCATGGAATGGAAAGGCAAGGCAAGGAAAGACATGGCATGGCATGGAAAGGAAAGGCAATGCAAGGCATGACATGGCTAGGAAAGGAAATACATGGCATGGAAAGGAAAGGAAATGGGTGACATGGTAAGGAAAGTAAATGCAAGGAATGACATGGCACGACATGGAAAGGAAAATCATGGAATGGAAAGGAAAGGCTTGCAATGGCATGTCATGGCAAGGAAAGACATGGCATGACATGGATTGAATTCATGGCACGACATGGCATGGCATGACATGACAAGGAAAGGAATGACATGGCATGGCATGGAAAGGCAAGGAATGAAATGGAATTTCATCACAAGGCAAGGCAGGCCATGGCATGGAAAGGAAAGGCATAGCATGGCATGGCATGGCATGGCATGGAATTACAAGTCATGACATGTAAAGGCAAGGCAAGGCATGGCATGGAAAGTAAACGCATGGCATAGAAAGGCATGGCATGGCATGACAAGGCAAGGCAATGCATGGCATGTCAAGGAAAGGAAAATCATGGCAAGGCATGGAATGACAAGGCAAGGCAAGGCATGGCATGGCATGGAAAGGAAAGGCATGCCATGAGATAGAATGGAAAGGAAAGGCAAGGAAAGGAAATGCATGACAAGGAAAGGAAATTAAATGCAAGGCATGGCATGGCATGGAATGACAAGGCAAGACATGCCTTGGAAAGGAAATGAATGGAATGTAAAGGAAAGGAAAGGCATGGCAATGAAATGAAAGGAATGGCATGGCAAGGCATGACAAGGAATGACTTGGAAAGGAAAGGCATGACATGGAAAAGGCAAGGCAAGGCATGGAATGGAAAGGAAAGGGATGGTCTAGAAAGGGATAACATTTCATGGTAAGGTAAAGCAATGCATGGCATGGAATGGCATGTAAAGGAAAGGAAAGGTATGTCATGGCATGGAAATTTAAGGCATGGAAAGGAATGGCATGTAAATGCATGGCGTGGAATGGAAAGTCAAGGAATGGCTTGGAAAATAAATGCAATGCAAGGCAAGGAAAGGCATGACAAGGAAATGCAATGCAAGGCATGGAATGACATGACATGGAAAGGAAAGGAATGGCTTGGCAAGGAAAGGCATGACATGCAAATTCATGACATGCCAAGGAAAGGCAAGGCATGAAAATGCATGGCAAGGCAAAGCAAGGAAATGCAAGACAAGGAAAGGAAAAACAAGGTATGGCATGACAAGGAAAGGAAATGAATTGCATGGCATGGTAATTGCATGGTGATGGAATGGAAATAGAATGACATGGAAATGGTATCTAAAGGAAATTCATGGCATGGATTGGCCTGGCAAGACAAGACAATGTCATGATAATGACATGTCATGGTATGGAATGGAAAGGCATAGAAATGTAATGGAAAGGAAATGCATGCAATGACATGTCATGGAAAGGAAAGGCATGTAATGACATGGCTTGGCAAGGCAGGGCATGACATTGCATGGAAATGCAAGGCATGTCATGGAAAGGTAAGGCATGCAATGACATGTCATGGAAAGGAAAGGAATGCCATGGCATGGCTTGGAAAGGCATGGCATGGGTATTGAGTTTTTCAAGAGAGATTATA
>ML785852.1:1018343-1052318 GCA_009831015.1 Picea engelmannii
TATATATATTATTTAATATGCAAAAGGATCAAAATTGAAAGATAGATATCCATAGAACAACAATATATATCCTTAGGGAAATCCTCAAGGGGGAGAAAAACCTCTAAACTTTCCTTAGTATAGATTCCTCCAATATGTAAAATGTCATACAATGCTCTTTCATGAACTCAAGACCAAAGAGATCCAGACATAAACCAAGAATAGCCCCCTAGATAAGTGTGTACTACTCTCTTGTACTTATATTCAATGAGTGATCAAAATGACTCGATATAACCTCTATTTATACTCTAAAATACCTAAAATACATGACTTATTAATAAACCCTTTCACAATTACACTTAGGAATAACCAATACAATTACACTTAGGAATAAATTATGAAATTACATAAAATCTCAGTACTCCCTATTAATTAGTAAGGTATTCTATCCAGCACATAATCTACCACTGTCACCATCCACACGTGCTCATGATCATTGACTATCGGACACTTGAATCTATACATCACAGAAAATCCATAGAGACTTCAAAACATGCATCCAAGGACAGTAGGTAGCTCTCCAATAGCTACAACATGTCATCATGAGACTATCTTATGCATGAAATCCAGTACCCTGTGATAACATCTGTACCTCATCTCTTTAGCATGCATCCAGGGCCAGTGGGTATCTCTCCAATAGCTACAACATGTCATCATGACATACACTACCCTACAATAACATATGAAGACATCACTCCCTCTAAAGAGGGACTACGCCGAGCTTGTCCCTGAAGTACTCGAACTTCGTCCTTGCCAACAACTTTGTCAACACATTCACAATATGCTCATCGGTAGCCACATATTGGATCCTCACTGATCCCTTCTACACAATATCCTTGATATAGTGATACCTAATTTTGATATGATTCGACCAATCATGAAACACTGGGTTCTTTGACAACTTTATACAAATCTAGCTGTCGCACAAGATACAGGTCACCTCCATCGCAATATCGAATAATTCAGTCAACAATTTACGAAGCCACACTATTTTGCAACTTGTTGCACATACTACCACATACTATGCCTCAGTTGTACTGAGTGTTGCACATGACTTCTTCTTACTAACCCATGAAATTATACCAGATCCCAAAGTGAAGGAACATCCCAATATACTTTTCCGATTTGCAACACTATCACCCCAATCTAAATCCGAATATCCAAGTAGATTGATCTCACTATATGCAACATACTTGAGCCCATAATCCATTGTACCTTTAAGGTATTGTTGATGTGCCAAAATGACCCGTTCAATCAGTTGAGGGAAAATACCCTATGGCAAGTCCCAATTAGACCCACTATTGTTTGAAGTAGCGCTTCTGACCAGATTTTGTCCTGGTTACCAACTAACTAAAATACTAACTGAACTATGAACCTAAAATATGAATATAAAACATGAATGTGAGAAACAACGGTTCTTAGATGAATTAAAAAATAAGATAAAAGAAGTAAACACAACTAACTAAGATTTAACTAAGTATGATTATTATTATCAGATGCAGTCTCTAGACTAATACTATTTAAATTAACCTATCTTGATCAGGAGAAAACTAACAGAATAAATGAATACAATGAATAATACACATAACTTGAGTGGACTAAATTCGTGACACAAGTGATACATGAATTTGATAGCATAATCTATTAGAACCAAAAAAATGATAAAGTTAACGACATTATACTATCGTTGTACTCATCCTGAAAAACCATGATAGTTGTAAAATGAAAACATTAATTTAGAAGTAATTCATCAACTAATATTCACAGGATACACAAGAGAGAGATGCATAAATAGAAAAATCCCATTCACACATATCAATATCATAATCTTCCAATTTAGACTGTCTCTTGGATTGAAATTAACTTGCAACAAAAATACTGTCTTTCTAGCTTCAAAAACCAAAATCTCCTTCAAATGGGCAACACTCCCTTTATATAATGAGGGGAGAATCTTTAGAATCATATTTTCTTGGTAATCATAAAAATTTGAGCCATTTCACAAAAATACTCTTCATATTCCAAAATAGATACAATATCAAAAGAAAACATCTAGAGATAACTGAGGAATTCTGCAATCATGAACTAGTCCACTCCTATTGTTGGTATTGGTATTCTTTGCAAGTGGAGTAGTCGTTTAAAATACCCTTGATATTGTTTCATTGAAATATCTCTAAGAACGATTCTCCATTACAGAATTTTGTGGAAAGTTCTTGATATAACTGCTTTGTGATGGCTTTTACAAAGGATCGACTCTTGTGGGTGAGCCAGGTAGGAAACAACAAATGTTCTTCAATTGATTTTTCATCAAATAGTGTCAGATCCTGAATGCTCATTTAACTATATTTCTTTAGATATTCCACTTCAACCTTCCTAGCACTGACATAAGTTGTTTCATATATAGACTACAATGGATGTACCCCTACCTCTGCAATGAGATCATTTGCATCTTTCCACAGTTGTGCACATGTGTCAGCAAATACTCCTTGAGTGGAGAGAACACTCACAAATAGAGGTTTGTTGGTGTTGAAAATCATTTGGTACCTGAGTCTTTCTCTTTTTGAATATACTGGTAGGCAAGTTGGTGAATTTTGGTGCTCCTCCTTCCAAGTAACCATCTCAAAATCCTCGCTAGCTTCTCGATACCTTTCTTGAGTTTCTATCAAATTGGTCTGCAAATTAATTTGTTCTTGCCACTCCCCTCATATGTTAATCAAGATATTAAGGAGTTCATTCCTTTCCTTCGCTAAAATTTCGTTGGAAGCCAACACTTTTTCTTTGACAGAATCCATGCTACATGTAGAGGCTCTAGTATCTTTTAGAGAGGAATTGAGTTTATGTATTTCCACTTCCAACTCATTCCTTTGGGTGTCTCGTAGGATTCACATCCTCTTTTCAAAATATTTAGTCAAGTGGTCTCTTTGTGCCTGTAGGATACCATTGATCTTACTCGAGTTTAGACTTTCAGTTGCACTGAAAACTTCCTAGACATATATGGCAAGTTGGTCTTTTGCGTTTTTCAAATTTGTTTCCATCTCTATTAATTGGGTCCTGGAAATGTTCAGGTAATTAGTTACCTCCAGAAAAGAGGAGGAATTTAATCATGCAAAGGTGTTGAGCATTGAATCTGCTTGAAATGTGTTCTCTTCAGGATCCAGGATGACCTTCCATTCAAAAATTCTTCCTTCATATGTATTAGACTTGGTGTTTTCTCCTCTTTTTATTTTTGTTGATATCTTCTCAATGCTTCTAGTTCTGTTGTCGAAATAGTAGTCTCCAATAGCGACTACAAATCCTTCGAAATTGAGAGCTTGGGAAGAGAGGGAGGAATCCCCTAGTATGGATCCTATGGGGGTATACTCCGAAGGAGGTATATTCAAAATGCCTAGGCTCAACGTCGATGGCGTGCCTGGGGTCTAGTTTAAATTCTTCTTCAAAAAATCATCAACATTCCTCTTTGATTCATCCTCATCAGAAAATCGCTTCGCCTTTGCCTCTTCAACCATTTTCCTAGTGTGTGCTTCATTACGTAGCCTCTTACCTTCATCGTCTTCATGTGTCATATGCTAATGTTATATCCTAATCTTTTCCTCATTCTTCCTTCTTTTATAATATTTCTCCGCTTGGATCCTTTTCTGCTCCAGGTGCTTTTCTTTTTGTGTCTTATCCTATTCTTTGGCATTGCCAATATCATGATTTTGTTGACACAAATTTTAGAATTAAGCTAAAGTTTCCATCTTGAATTCTTCTTCTTCAAGATCAAGTTCCTTCTTTGTCACATCATGGGGTAGCTAGTGCAAGACTTCATCGTACGAGAGTACTCCTTTAAATTTATCCTCCTCAAAATAAAAAAACGTGGATATTTGGATGAGTGAGGTCGACAGACCTGACATGAATGATAACCAAATCATGAGGAGCGTGGCCTTTAGGGTCACCCGAGCACAGAATTAACTCCTATAAGATCTCAGCCTCCTTCCTTATGTGTTGAGAATTGGATATGGAATAGATTCCAATGTGGAGAGGGAAGATTGGCCACAGTCTTATACTGTTGGTTTTCAAAAGTTTGGTGACGCAAGACCCCATCGTTTGGTAGGTTATCTCCCTCATTAGTAGTTAGTCTAGGACGAAATATGGAAAGATATGTGTGTTGGCAAATATTGAACAAGCAACGAATGCGTGTTGATGGTTGTTGTCATTGATGGCAACAACGGAGATGGCAGGATATGAAGGATAAAACCTCTTGGATATTCGGACGTAAAAGCTCAGGAGGAATAGCATTGAAGAAAACACGCGCAGTAAGAGTTTGCAGAGAAGAAGGAAGATAGCGATCCAGTGACCGTTGGATCCCATTCAAATTTCCCGATAGCCGTCAGAACTGCAGAAGCTGTGCAGAGGTTAAGCACAGGGGTTAAGTCCTATTGTGCAGAGGAGAAATCCTGGAGGAATAGGGACCGTCCATTTGCAAAGACAGGTGGCAAAGGATCGGGTGCTGTCGGAGTTTTTCTCATCGGGGAATCGGGAATCAGAGTTTCACGAGTCCCGTGTTCAGTTACAATGAAAAATCCGAAATTGCGATATGCTATTTCACGATTTGATCACAGCCGTCGAGCTAGAAGTAATCTGGACCGTTGAATCTCGACATAGAGTGCGAGTACTATTATGATGGAGGAGATGACTCAGTGACCGTAGGATTCAAGCGCAAGACCCGATCATCGTCAGATCAAAGATAATTTGCACGACTTTTAAAATACAAGGAGAAGTGGGAGTAATCGCGATATGCAAATCGCGAGATCTAATCCAGACCGTTAGATCCAGAAATGATCAGGACCGTTGATCTGAACTCTCATGGAGTGTCGGGGATCACAATTTGAAAGTGACAAGAACTAGCAACTTTAGAAATGTCGAAATTGTGATACGCGATATCGCGATATAATCGTAACCGTTGAAACGAGATCGTATCCGGACCGTTGATCAAATTCTATGTCGGAATTTCGCGAATTGGAATATGGTAAGGATTGCAACATAAATTGTGAAATCACGATATGAAATATCGTGACATAATCATGGTCGTTGAGCCGAAATTACATCTGGATCGTTGATTCGACCGATATATGGAATTTTGTGTATCGGAATTTATAAGTGAAGTTTGACATCGCAAATGCCGAAATCGCGATGGTGAAATCCCGATTGGATCTGAACCATTGGATCAAAGATTGATCGGAGGGTCACTGTTTTCTCTCATAGTTAACGACTGAGTATGATTTATGTTAACTGAAACAGACTCATTATGAAGAATTAGTTAGCATTTTAGATGACGATTCAGTTGCTTAGACAATTGTCGTTGTTCTTGCCGAAGGAGATGGGAAGTGGAATCGTCAAGGCAGGATGTATAAAAGAAAACGAGTGACACTGTATCTGGGGTCGTTCTGTAGGGAAAAAGGAATGAAATAGTGAGAAACGAGAAAGGAGAAAGGGTTGAGGAACAAGTTTAATTAATGTGCAGAATGAAATGAAATGTATATCAGAAACAGAGAAAATGACAGGCAGAGTAGAAGAAGAACAGAATGACAAAAGAACGTGATGCAGAGCAGACCTGTTAAGGAAGAAAAGAATTACAGAACGTGAGGAAGAGCAGACCTGTTAAGGAAGAAAAGAATTACAGAACGTGAGGCAGAGCAGACCTATTGAGGAAGATATGAATTGAAGAACAATATGTAGAGCAGAACAGTTGAGAACAATTTGTTGAAGATCAGAGTTACAAAACAGAGTGAAATGGTAAGAAGTGATTTATCTGAATAAGTTGTATGTGTTTTCATTATTTAATTCTTCTAGGGAGGTTGGGAGGTGCTCGGGAGGACTGTTGTCCTCAGAAGTTCAAGTGGGTGCTTGAACACGGGAAGTTGTAGCTTTCTTCTGGTTGCAGCGAGATAAACTAGGGTGGCAGGGTGGTGCTAGGGAGAACAGATGTTCTCTGTTATGCAGGTTGGAGCCTGTGTAACTGGAAGTTGGTGTTTTCATCCAGTTGGTGTTGGAATAATCAGGAAGTGGGTGCTTCCATCCAGTTGGTGCTGGAGTACTCAGGGAGTTGGTGCTTCCTTCTAGTGGGTGCTAGAGAAATTAGAGAGTTGGAACTCTCAAACAAGTTGCATCTTGTAAAACAGAGGTAGTAGCATCACATTGAGTTGGTGCTCAATTGTAAATGATGTACAGAACAGAAAAAGACTGCCTATCATTTCGAAGAAGAAGAGGTTTTCTCCCTTTGTGGGTTTCCTCGTGAAAATATGTCTCTGTGAGTATTTCATGTGTGACTGATGATATTTACTCTTACTATTCATATGTTGTATGATGGTTGATGACACATGAAGAAAACTTAATAATTATTTAAAAGGTATAAAATTGTTTAAGCATATAAACAACTGATTCACCCCCCCCTCTCAGTTGTTTAAGTATTTCCAACAATGTGGGGCCCCTACGGTCCCGTAAACCATGATGAATGAATAGTACTTGTATTAAAACCAATCATCCACCTCTTTCATCCCATTTCTAGCCTCAAAGGATATCCTGTGTCTGGGGAAGCCAAAAAGGATAGAGTGTAGAGGGGAAAGGAATAAATTGCAAATGTCATAAAAATGCTATTTGAAATTTATGCTCCATAATTGGGAGAAATAAACATGAATGAGGGGCCGACATCGGTCCCAATTCCATCCTTGTTTGGGAAAACACACTAAGGAACAAATGGAATCTATCATATAAGTAGACATACAAACACATGGCTTATTCATACCTGGGAGATTCTTTGTGTGCAAACATATGTTAAAGGATAGGATATCTACCCAGTTGAAGATCTGTCCCATTCTAATGACGATGTGTGCCAAAGGTAACTAGTCAATTTGGAAGTGTCTTCCTCATATAAATGACAGAGCATGACTGCCAAAAACTTGTAAGGAGTTTTAAGCCTATGGGTGGAGACCAATTTCTGGCCTTGCTTAAGGGTTTCATCCTCGTCCACCTAGTAGTGTTTCATGTTTTTTCTTGGTCCCTTGTTGGCCTGGGAGAATCCTTTTAGGAAAGGTTCATTCAGTGAGAAGGTAGGAGTGTGAAGGTGATACATGGCACTAATATCCTCTATTCTAAGAGAAGCTACTCGTGTCCCCTAATTTCTCATGTTGTTCGTTGTGGAAGCATCAAATCTCCTAAGACACTAATGTGTTTCCTATTGTATGGGAATAGATGTGGCCTGGAAGCTACCTGGTGAATACCTCTTTTTAGGATATTTTGGTACACCTCTAAAACTTCATCATCTTGAGGAAACTATGCAAAGTTGAATATCCTATAGATCTCTTCAAAGCCGAGGAAATGGTCCTCGTCTGTATGAGGAATTGTGTCAGTCACCATAGTTTCAACCAGTCGAGATGATGATTCGGGGCCTGCGACACCCTGGAAGTACACCAAGCTCCTACATCTTTTGGGGTTCTGGCTCGCCATGTCGAATGACCAAATTAACCTGAAATAACACATTGAAAGGAATATAATATTATCTTAAGTATAACACATTAGATTGAATAAGGAAAAATTGTTTAAGAAATAGAAAACAAAGGTTACCGGTAAACAGGTAGATCCAGTAACAGAGAAGGAGATCTCAGTAAGAGAGAGAGTCTGGATGAAAATCAAACTTTGCAAACTGTGTTTCAAAAAATTATGGTGCAAGAAATGTTCTGAAGGGAGTTTTTTATAACTCGTAATGCACATACAACTAACATGAGTATGCCATAACTCAGGTGTGTACGAGGATATTTCTAAATCTGATCTTAAAATTTCCCGTTAATGTGAGTCATTTCCATAGTTAAAGATTATTAAGTAGGATAGGTGCATTGATTAAAACATCGAGGGAAGTGCTGAGCTAAATCTTTGAATAAGACCATTATCGGGGTCGAGCTTTTGGAATATGAGAGATCATGTTTTTTTCGAACTCTAAATGGAAAGGTACCGAAGGAATACTCCCCTATACATGGACTAGTGGGTAGGCCAAGCACATCTATCGATTAATAGTGATACAGAGAAAAGTGGGACCCTTTGGGGTGAGTCGATATGAGGTCAAAACTAAAATTTGAGGGGAAGGTATTGACATTGTATTCATTTTTTTAGAAAGTCACGCTAAACTATGTGTTTTACAGGATTTCAAGACTTGGCTATTGGGGATTTGAAGGATATGGAAAGTTTGAGCTCCGACGACAATAGTATCGAAGAATATTCTTTCGACTTAGGAGAAAGTGCAGGACATGCTCAAGAAGGATCAAGATGCCATCGAAGTTTTATTTTCAGAGTGTGATAAGATGATGTTTAAAAAGGATCCCGGTGAGGATTATATTGAAGGTAATATTATTTCAATACCTTAGAAACACTTTTATGTCCCAAAATCAAATAAAAAAAACTCATTGGAGAATCGATAAAACGGGTAGTCAACAGTCCAATCTTGGGATGCCACTTGGGGAGGTGGTCATTTGATAGGTCAGCATGAACTTTGGGTCTCCGAGAAATAAAATAGTGTAATATCTAGAGTGATTGGAGTGCGAAGATTGGATTTTTAAATAACGCATTAAAAAGGGACTCTGACGAATGTGATCTTGAAAAAAATTTGAGTTGAGATTGGGTTGTCTTAGAGAAGTAAGGATACATGTATTGTAGGGTAAAATATAGGTGAAAAATAAAAAAGAGAAAATATATTTTGGGTCCCATAAAATTTAGAAATATGGTGGGGGGGGTGTTGTTGTAGAATTCCCCACAACAAATGGAGACTCATTGGAAAGAACCAGTTATCTCTAAATTCCAACAAGAGAAAGTGACTTCAAATATAGAAGCAATATTTATGTTTTTAAAATTCCATTCAGCATTCAGCTTAAGGACCCCACATTCAATTGTATTTATTCTATCCTTAAATAAAAATATGTTATCAATGATCTTCCACATAATTCGAGTGATCATTTTTCGGAAACTTCATAAATCCATATTGAAATTGTGAAAGTGAAATCATGACATAAAATTTAAGTCAACTGTTGTAGACCAAATTGTTTTCTCTAAATCTCTTTCCCTGCATTTCTTCACTTCCAATGAGCATCCATAGCCCCGACAAAGATACCTCGGTATCATACAAGCCTGGCATTGCTTCCATTGAGCATCCATATCCCCGACGGGTTTACTTGTACTTCCCATCCTTTTTTAATAGTGTTTTCAACTTCCTCATGATTATTCTTTTGACTCCACCTTTTATATATAGAATTTAGATATTGTGACTACAATATAGGTGATGATAAATAGGAAGTGGGGTGATAGGAGAGTGGTTTTGATTTGCTAGTCTCAGTTGACAAACTATCTTTTTGGTTCTACAAACATGAATCACCGATATGTTTTAAAATTGGGAAATAATGGGCAGAGACACTGGATTTATGTGGAAGATAATGAATTCAAGATATTCCAGGAAACTTGAAAGGAACATCAACGAGACCTGAGAGTGGTCACATAAGAGTGAATAATAGATGGAAACTATAGAAAGGTATATAATTTAAAGGCTAGAAGATTTTATTTTGGTACAGATGAACAAATTCCTTTTTTTGTGTTAGCATTTGTTAACGGGGATAAACCTAGATCTCTGACATGAAATAATGGTCAATATAGAGTAACAAAAAGTGGGATGGGTTTATTGTAAACTAGAAAAAGTGACGAAAAAGGAAGGAATAAGCTCAAGTAGGGGTCAAATTATTTAAAATAAAAACTACAACTAAAAAACTACTATGTACAGAGCTATATCACCATAGGTGATCAGGAGAAATATTTCTTCAATATTTGGACATTGATAGGGAGTTCCTCCTCATCTCCCTGTAATTTTGTGAGCCTGAAATTCCCAGGACGTATTTTTTGGTGGATTAGATAGGGTCATAGCCATAGTTTTTGGAATTTGGAGTGTTTTCTTTTAAGTTAATTAGCTTTGTCCCAGTTGAGAACAAGGTCTCCTTATTGAAAATCTTTATTGCCTACATTTGATTGATTGAACCACTTTTAAATCATTTCTTGGTGTTGAGTCAAGTTCAAATTAGATTTTTCCCTTTCTTCAAGTTTTAGCAGCATGTTTAACATTTATTGCATTACCAGACATGCTTCATCTTGGGTAGATTGGGCCAATTGTAAAGCGAGCAAAAAAATATGGGTTGGCACTATGGATTATTATCCATAAACTAGGAAAAAGGGGGAGTTACAAATGGATGACTTGGGAGTTACTCTATCATCCCAAAGAGCATTTTGAAGAGTAAGATGCCAATTTCTTTGATTATCATTGAAAGTCTTCTTCAAGATTTTAATGAGGTTCTTATTAATGGATTCTGCTAGACCATTTCCTTGTGGATATTAATTCACTGAGTACTTAACCTTAATTTTTTTTCGAGGGCGAAATCAGTTAGCTTAAGAGAAGAAAAATTCTCGGCATTATAAAAAACTAAAAAGTCCTTAATTCCAAACCTGGTAATGATGTGTGATTCAAGGAACAAAATCACCTTATTTTCGTTGATGGTTTTCAAAGGGATTGATTTTCTCCATCTGGTGTAATAATCAGTGGTAGTTAAGATATATTTATGCAACTGCGATGAGTTTGGATTGACATCACCGATAACGTCCAACCCCCACTACTGGAAGGGGTGTTCGATGATGATAGGTTGTAATGGGAAAACAACTTTATTTTTTCTTCCGACTAAGGTTTGGCACTACTAACACTTCCTAGCATATGCATGAGTGTCTTTAAATAAGCAAGGCCAGTAGTATTCTTCCCTAAGTATTTTGTGTGCAACAATATCCCCAATGTAATGTCCTCCATCAGGTCCATCATGGAGCTTGGACATGAATTTCTCAACATCCCTTTTCTCCAGGACCCTAAGGAAAACACCATCATAATTTTTTTCTGCATAGAATTCCCGATATCTGTTGATATTGGGAGGATTTGAGACTTAGATCCCTTTTCTTATTAGGGTCCATATAATGTGGAGTCGATCCATGAGTTAAGTAATATTTCATTTCGTAGAGCCAGGGGTCTTAACTGACTGGGATGTGGCATAATTCCTTTTCAAATAGCTCTAAATATTGATAGAGAGCATCTTCATGAGATTCAACACACGAGAATTATGCAGCTAGTTTGCATAGCCCTTTTCCTTTAATGATCTCTGTAGGTTTGATCTCTAGGTCATATTATTGTAGAGTTGTGATCCAATTTTCTCTCTTTTCTGCCAAATAATTTTATACCAGGAGGCTCCTAACAGTTGGGTAAGGAACAATAACCTTAGTTTTAGATTTGAGTAAGAATGGCCAAAAATGTTTGACAACTTTGAACACCGCATATGTATATTTATCAACTTCAGGATAATTCATCTAAGCTCCTTATAGACCTGAACTCATAAAAGCAACATGAAACTTGTCTCCTTCTGAGTTCTTCTATTTTAAGACCGCCCCAAATGTAGTATGGGAGGGAGAAAAATGTGTAGAGAATGAAATCTCGATCAAAATATGGACTCAACGGTGTTGACACTTGATTAATATATTATTTAATTTTGTTGAAAGCCTCCTTTTCTTTATATCCCCAAATAAATTTGGAATTCTTCTTTATCATATTTTGTAGGGGTTTTACTGTCTCAACAAAACTGGGTATGAATTGTTTGATGAAATTTATCTTTCCGAGGACTGACTGCATATATTTTCTTTGTGAGGGAGAGGGATATTAGCGATCGCTTTAGTCCTGCTAGGTTCAATCCGCATACCATGTTTGGAGATGATGAAACCAATAAGTGATATATATGGTCCTCTTTATTCTTTAAGAAAATGGTGACTTCATCTAGGTACACTACCACACATTCTCCTAGGATACCTTTAAAGGCGATGTCCAATGGGTCGTTAAAACATGGCTCCAATTTTTATCAGTTCGAAAGACATATTTATATAGGAATATGTTTCCCATTTGGTTTAAAAATTTGTCTTAACCTGGTCTTCATGAGCTACTAGGACTTGATTATATCCTGAGAATCCATCTAGCAGGGAGAGCATTTCCGATCTAGACACACATTGTAGAATTTGTTCCATGGGAGGAACATGGTAGTTATATTTTTTCTGAGGCTCTGTTTACATTTATAAAATAAACACAGATCCCAATATCCCCATTATTTTTCCTTATTGGCACTAAGTTTTATATCCACTATGTATGCCTTACTAGAAAAATGATTTTGGCCACCAACAATTTATTTAGCTCTTCCTTGATTTCAGTTTCAAGACTAGGGTGCATGTTCCTCAACTTTTATTGGAAAGGCTTACTTTGAGCTTTCATGGGAATGAAATGTTGTATAATATTTGAATCCTATGTCTTGAGGTCCTCAAATTTCCATGAGAAGATCTTTATATTATTTGAATAACTTGATGTATGCTTGCCTTTCTTTAGGACAACAATTTCTTCCCATGTTGATGTTCTAAGGGGAAATCTCTAATCCTAGGTTTACTATTTCAAACTACATGTATGAGTTGTTGGTTTTGCAGTTCGTGACCTTTTTTAATTTCTATTGAAGGTCGTAGATTTTTTCTATTTTTACCAAACTCCTAATAATATTGTTAGTCTGGACTATTGCATTTGTTGCTTCAACATTATTGTTATTATCAATATTTATCATCATGTTGTGTTGGCCTTCATCTATGATAGAATCCTTGAAGGCATATTTGCGGTGTAGAAAATTAATGAGTTTCTAGTCATCATCAAAACCCATCCAACTTATGATATTGTTTGGAATGGATAGCATGTACAAAATTTCATATCATAGGGTATTAATATAGATGCCACATTTTCTTACAAATTAGCATTAGATTTCATCGATTGGGGAACGATGTTAATATTGAAAGCGATGAAATATTTAATTAGCTCCCAGAGCTCAGACTGATAATTATTTAGGTGACTTGAAATACAATGAATAATGTTTTGTACTTGTTTGACGATGATTTCAGAATCACCAAATACCTTAATTTTTTCTTCTTTCAAATCAACTTCCTTTCTAAGTCCCTGTACAAGGGCTTCATATTCGACAATATTGTTGGTTGAAGGAAATTCCAGTTTTCATGCAATTAACATTTTAGTACCTTTTTGATATTTTAGTATGCAACCTGCTCCTACAGCTCCCAAATATTTTGATCCATCGAAGAATAACATCCACATATCAGGATCGACTTTTTTTACTTCAATTGGTATTTTTGAATTTTCATATTTTTTGGTTTTAAAGAGGTTAGTAGATTCAGTGCATTTTTCTAACTTATCTCTAGAAACTACGTTATTTTGTACATATGGGGGATTGTTAGTTTGATAATCTATATTTCAACTAGACTCAATAATCTGGGTGCAATGAAGGATTTCGGATTTTGCATCAGATTCCATGAGTGTTGATGGTTCGATTGTGAAGTTTCCATAAATGTCTCAAATGAATAATTCCAAAGAATGGAATGATTAAACATCACCAGTTCATTCGGATCATTCAAATCACTAACCATGTGTTTCATGTACCTTTCTATGTCAATCCTAATTTGGTTCATTTTACCATTGAAAGGGGGGCATAAATGGGACTAGTTGGTAGAAAAGTAGTCGTTTAACATGGCCAACCAATCGAGACTTAAGAGTATTCCATAGTTATCAGAAATGTCCACTACTATTATATCTATGGTTTGATGAACTTTTGAGTTAACAGAAATCCTGATCATTTTTTTTTCAAATCTTTGATCTCCTTAACTTTAGTTCTATCTAACTAGATGATGTGAATGTTGAACGGTTCATTTTTTATGTTAAGATTCTCACATACTTTAAGGGGCATGGCATTAGATGAATCTCTTGATTCCACCATGCAATTATGAGCATTCCTATTGAAGACTTCAAAAGTGATGAGAAAAGGAGGGGTGTTGGACCTGGATCTTTGACCTGTTAAGGATGCATTAGTCACAACCTGACTTTTGGTTGGAGTATTATTGTCAAGCGAAGTTACCTTTGTGATTACCTTCTAGTTCCCAAGTTTGATTCCCAAAATCTAGGAAAATTTTTACCTTGCAGCGTTCTGATGAAATTTTCTTAGATTTGTGGAATCTTCATGAGGTCAAACAAAGAAATGTTGGCTTTTGTTTTCTTTAAATCTTCTAAAAATTTATATGCCAATTTGGCCAAAGGTGTAGGAGAATTGTTGAGTTTCGTTGTTTGATATAATGTTTTGGGATTGTAGGAAAAATTCTTATATGAATTAGGGGTAGTACTGGTTGAAAGAGAAGATTGTTTGGGAGTAGTGGTAGTGGGAGAAATAGGATTAGGGGTATTGGGGGTGTTATTGAGAATATTATTACCGACACTCCTAGTGGTTAAGAAATTTTTTCAGACGTGGACTTATTTAGTTTCTTCTTCATCTTATCCAAAATATATGTCCCAAAAACCATTTGATTATTGTTCAATCGGCTCGTCATAATCTTGGGGTTGTTCTTGCTGTTCTTGACCTCCATTTCCCTCATCAGTGTTTTCATCCATATTCTTTGTTGCCCAGGTTTGAAAGGCCTGGAAACTTTCTTCCATATTGATGTCTTTCGTCTAAGAGGGGGAGGCTTTGCTGGTTGGGGGAGTGTTATTATATTTCTTGGGTGGGAACTTTAAAAAAAAATTCTGATTGGAAGATCCCTCTCCATTACCTCTTTTTAGGTCAACTAAGTTGTTGGATAGTTTTTTGATGATTCTTTGAAGAGATTCTGTATCCATCGAATCAAAGGGATTTTTATCTTCACCATATTTAGATGCAAATATTTTACTTTTACCTTTATCTTTAGATGGTTCTGAATTGGAACTACCCTTTAAACTTAATAATTTTTCTCAAATTTAAGGGCTTCCTGGAAAGCTTCTTATAGAGTATCCTTTTCAGATTTTTTTACATACATGGCCATGGACATGGGTAAACCAGAGGCGTAAAATTCAATCGTGATATCTTCAACAGGTTTTGAGGCCCTTGGGATTCATTTTAACAAAGTGAGGAAATGTTGATTATAATCAGTAACTAATTATTTCGAATCCATATTGACTCTTGATAGTTTGAGAACCTAGGTGGGTGGTGTTTTATTTTCCCCAAATTTTCAAAGCAAAGAGTTTTCAAAAGTTTTCCAATTCGGAATGGAGGATTATTCTAGAGAGAAATACCATGTCAGTACTTTTTCCTCGAAGGTAAGGGGAAATAGACGAAAAACAATGTCTTTGCGGTGTATTCTTTGTAGCCTAATATCCATTTTGAATTTCTTAATATGATTCTCGACTAAATCCTTTTTGTCGAGGTCAAATTTAGGTAGGAATTTCTCGGGGTGTCTAGGCATGCCATGTTGAACTCTAGGTAAAGTGACTACATCAACAAACAACCAAGGTAGGAAAGGGGGGGATTTTGGTTTATATTTTCTCTAGCCATGTTTAGAGGCTAATACACAATGACTTGATAGGGGTTATCTTCGAATTCAGTCTTAGATCTGTGACCTTCTTTGGAATTTTCCTCCGACTCATTTCTGGGGGTGTGAGGGGGTGATTCATGAGGTGAAGGTGGTATACCACCTTCTCCGTTGGAGAGTATATGATACTCAAGATTAAATTCTGAAGCCTCAGGGAAATCATATGTACCTTCAGGAATGTGATATTTAGGAGTTCCAACTGAACGATTTTCTTGATAGGAGTAAGGGTTAGAGAAATATGGATCTGTATGATGAAGGTCTTCATGATTATTCAGGTAGAGAGTAATCTAAGGGGATTTTTACGATCTATCTACTACGTTGTCTAGTCGATGCTTGATTGGTTCGTTTCATCGAATTCCTGACTAAAGACTCGATCTATGAAATAGTTACAATATGATGTTGAGGAGAAGAGAAATAGGTTTCAGAATGAGAGGGAACACAGTGCGTGATGACCTAAGTTGTATTATTCACCGTATATTCTGAAGAGAAGATATTATGTTCAAAGTAAATTTGATGGGAGTCAATCGTGGGGGAAAAAATTACTTGTGGGGTAGAGCGAGAAGAATCAAAATTTCTATTTGTAGCCATTTAGTTATGTGGCCCTCCTTCTAGCGCCATTTATGTTAATGGGCCAAAATGACTCATTCAATAAGTTGAGGTAAAACAACCAATGGTAGGTCCCAATTAGAACCACTCTCATTTGGAGTAGCGTTTCCGACCATATTTTGTTCTGGTTACCAAATAACTAAAATACTAACTAAACTATGAACCTAAAATATGAATTTGAGAACCAAAGGTTCTCAGATGAATTAAAAAATAAGATAAAATACGTAAACACAACTAACATTTAACTAAGAAATATGATTATTACTCTAAGATGCAGTCTCTAGACTAACAATATTTAAATTAACCTATCATGATCATGAGAAAACTAACAAAATAAATGAATATAGTGAATAATGCGCATAACTTGAGTATAAAAAAATTGTGAAACAAGTGATACATGAATTTTATAGCATAATCTGTTAGAACCAAAAAAATCTAAACTTAACGACATTATATTATTGATGTAATCATCCTGAAAAACCATGATAGCTATAAAATGAAGACATTAATTTAGAAGTAATTCATCAACACTATTCATAGGATACAAAATAAAGAATTGCATAAACAAAAAATCTCATTCACATATCAATATCATAATCTTCCAATTTAGAATGTCTCTTGGATTCAAATTAACTTGCAGGAAAAATATTGTCTTGCTAGATTCAAAAAACAAAATCCCCTTCAAATGGGCAACACTCCCTTTATATAATGAGGGGAGAATCTTTACAATTGTATTTTCTTGGTAATCATAAAAATTTGAGTCGTTTCACAAAAAGACTCTTCATATTCCAAAATAGATTACAATATCAGAAGAAAACATCTAGAGAGAACTGAGGAATTTTGCAATCATGACATGGTCAACTCCTGTTGTTGGTCTTGGTAATGTTTCCAAGTGGAGTATTCATTTAAAAAACCTCGATCTTGCTTGATTTCAATCTCTCTAAGACCAATTCTCCATTACAGAATTTTGTGGACACTTCTTGATATAACTGCTCCGCCGTGGATTTTACAAAGGATTGAATCTTTTGGGTGAGTCTTGTAGGAAACAATATATGTTCTTAAATTGATTTTTCATCAAATAGTGTTAGATCCTAAATGCTCATCTGACTAGAGTTCTTTAGATATTCCACTTCAACCATATTGGTGTTGAAAAAAGTTGTTTCATCTATAGACTGCAATGGTTGTACCCCTGCCTCTAGGACGGGATCATTTGCATCTTTCCACAATTGTGCATGTGTTAGTAGCTACTCCTTGAGTGGATATAACACTCATGAAGAGAGGGTTTTTGGTGTCAAAAGGAATTTTGTACCTGAGTCTTTCTCTTTTCGAATATACTGGTAGGAAAGTAGGTGAAGGTTGGTGCTCTTCCTACTAAGTAACCATCTCCTCAAAATCTTCACTAGCTTCCCGATACCTTCCTTGATTTTCTATCAGGTTGTTCTAAAAATTGAGTTGCTCTTGTCTCTCCCCTGATATGTTAATTAACATATTAAGGAGTTCATTCCTTTCCTTCGCTAAACTTTTTCTGGAAGCCAACACTTGTGCTTTAACGAAATCCATGGTACATGTAGAGGCACTAATCTCTTCCAGAGTGGAATTGAGTTTATGTCTTTCCACTTCCAACTCATTCGTGTGGGTGTCCCGTAGGATTTGCATCCTCTTTTCAAAATCTTCATTAAATTGGCCTCTTTGTTCATGTAGGGCACCATTGATCTTACCCGAGTTTAGATTTTCAATTGTGCTAACAACTTCCTAGACATCTATGGCAAGTTGGTATTTTACTTTTTTCAACTCTGTTTACAGCTCTATTAACCTGGTCATGGAAATGTTCATGGAATTAGTTACCTCCATAATAGAGGATGCATTTAATCCTACAAAGGTGTTGAGCATTGAATCCACTTGAACTTCATTCTCTTCAGGATCCAGGTCGACCTTCCATTCCAAAATACTTCCTACATATGACTTAGACTTGGTGTCTTCTCCTCTTTTTATTTTCGCTAATGTCTTCTCAATGCTTCTAGTTCTATTTTCAAAATAGTAGTCTCTAATAGCGACTACAAATCCTTTGAAATTGAGAGCTTGAGAAAAGAGGGAGGAGTCCCGTGGTATGGAGCTTATGAGGGTATAATCCAAAGGAGGTATATCCACAATGCCTAGGCTTGGCATCGATAGAGTGCCTGGGGTCTGGTTTAAATTATTCTTCAAAATCTCATCAACTTTCCTCTTTGATTCAACCTCATCGACCAATTGCTCCGCCTCTTCCTCTTCATCCAATTTCCTAGATTGTGCTTCATTAGCTAGCCTCTTGACTTCCTCATCCTCTGCTAGAATTTTAGCTTCTTCTTCTTTCTTCTTCTGCAGAGATGCCTGATGTGTTGCATGCTCATGTTCTAGCCTGATATTTTTCTCAGCCTTCCTTCTTTGATAATCTTGCTCCGCTTGGAGGATTTTCTTCTCAAGGTGCTTTTATTTTTGGGTCTTCTCTTGTTCTTTGGCATTTCCAATATATTTCTATTACTAACACAAATTATAGAATTGAGCTAAATTTTCCATATTGAATTCTTCTTGTTCGATATCAAGTTCCTTCTTTGTCTCATCATGGGGTAGTTGGTGCAAGACTTCATCATACAAGAGTAATCCTTTAAATTTATCCTCATCAAAATAAAAAAATGTGGATATTTAGATGAGTGAGGCCGACAGACCTAACATGACTGATAGACAACTCATGAGCATCATGGCCTTTAGGCTCACCTGAGCATAGGATTAACTCCTGTAAGGTCTCATCCTCCTTCCTTGTGTGTTGAGCATTGAAGATGGAATAGATTCCAATATGGAGAGGGAAGATTGGCCACAGTCCTTTACTGTTGGTTTGAAAAAGTGTGGTGACACCAGACCCCATCGTTTGGTATGTTATTTCCCTCATTAGTAGTCGGTCTGGGATGAAATATGGAAAGATATGTGGGGCCCCTATGGTCTTGTAAACCCTGATGAATGAATAGTACTTGTATAAAAACCAATCAACCACCACTTTCATTCCATTTCTAGTCTCAAAGGATATCCTGGGTCTGGGGAAGCCAAAAAGGACAAAGTGTAGAGGTGCAAGGAATAAATTGCAAATCTGATAAAAAAGTTGTTTGAAATTTATGCTCCATAATTAGGAGCAATAAGCATTAATGGGGGGCTCACTTCGGTCCCTATTCCATCCCAGTTCAAGAAAATGCATTGAGGAACAAATTCCATCTATCATATAATTAGACATATAAAAATATGGCTTCTTCATACCTGGGAGATTCTTTTTGTGCAGACATATCTTAAAGGCTAGGATATCTTCCTAGTTGAAGATTTGTCCCATTCTAAAAACGATTTGTGCCAAAGGTAACTAGTCAATTTGGAAGTTCGTAATTTTTTCTTCCCTGTATAAATGATAGAGCATGGCCACCAAAAACTTGTAAGGATTTTTAAGCCTATGGGTGGGGACCAATTTCTGACCTTGCTGAAGGTTTTTATCCTTGTCCACCCACCAATGTTTCATTTATTTTTCTGGTCATTTTTTGGCATGGGTGAATCCTTTTAGGAAAGGTTCATTTAGCGAGCAAGTAGGAGAAGGAAGCTGATGTTTGTCGCTAACATCCTCTGGTCTGAGAGAAGCTACTTATGTCCCCTACTTTCTCATGATGTTCACTGTGGAAGCATCAAATTTCCTGAGACATTGATGTGCTACCTTGTTGTATGGGAATAACTATGGCCTGGAAGCTACCTAGTGAATATTGATTTTCAAGATATTTTGGTACACCTCTAAAACTTCATCATCTTTAGGAAAATATGTAGAGTCGAATTTCCTGTAGATATCTTCAAATCCGGGGCAATGGTCTTCACTAGTATGAGGAATTGTGTCAGTCACCAGAGTTTCGACTGGTTGATATGATGATTTGGGGCCTGTGGCATGATGGAAGTACATCGATATCCTAGATCTTTTGGAGTTTTGGCTTGCCATGCCGAATGACCAAATTAACCTGCAATAACACGTTAAAAGGAATATCATCTTATCTTAAGTATAACACATTATCTGTAATAATAAAAAAATTGTTTAAGCGATAGAAAACAAAGGTTACTAGTAAACAAGTAGTTGCAGTAGCATATAAGTTGATCTCAGTAAGCGAGAGAGTCTGGATGAAAATAAAACTTTGCAGATCGTGTTTCGAAAACTTACAGTGCAAGATGTGTTCTAAAAGGGTGTTTTTTAGAACGCTTAATGCACATAAAACTAACACGAGTATGTCATAGCTCAGGTGTGTATGAGGATATTGCTAAATATGAATTTAAATTTTCCCATTAAGGCGAGCTATTTCCATAGTTAAACCTTATTATGTAGGATACATGCATTGATTAAAACATTGGGGGAAGTGCTAAGACAAATATTTGAATAAGACTGTCATCAGGGTCGAGCTTTCAGAGTATGAGAGATCATTTTTTTTTCGAACTCCAAAAGGAAAGGTATCGAAGGAATATTCCCTTTTACATAGACCAGTGGGTAGGTCAGGTGCATCAATCAATGAATAGTGATACATAAAAAGTTGGGAGTTGTCTAGGTGGTGGCATCAGGGTGATTCGGGATGAGGGAGAAAATAAAACCTGAGGGGAAGGTATCGACAGTATATTTGTTATTTTTTTAAAAAGTGTGCTAAACTATGTGTTTTACAGGATTTCAGGACTTGGTTGTAGGGGACTTGAACGATATGTAAATTTTGAGCTCCGACGACAAAGGTATCGAAGAATATTCTTTGGCCTAGGAGAAAGTGAGGGACACGAACGAGAAAGGTTAAGAGGCCATCGGAGTTTTATTTTCAGAGTGTGATAATATGATGTTTGAAAAGGCTCCTGATGAGGATGGTATCGAAGGTAATATTCCTTCAATACCTTAGAAATAGTTTTATGCCTAGAAAGAAAAAAAAACAACTCATTGGAGAATCGATAAAACGGGTAGTCAACAGTCCAATCTTGGGATTCCACTTGGGGAGGTGTTCATTTGAAAGGTCAACATGAAATTTGGGGCTCCATGAAAGAAAAAAATGTAAGAGCTGGAGTGATTAGAGTGCGAAGATCAAAATCTGGAATAATGCATTAAAAAGGGACTCTGATGAACGTAATCATGAAATAGATTTGAGTTGTTCTTGGGTTGTCTTGGAGAATTAAGGATACAAGTCTTGTAGGGTAAAATATAGGTGCAAAAGAAAAAAGAGAAAATATTTTGGGGCCGCATAAAATTTAGAAATATGGGGGGGGGTTTGTGGAATTCCCCACAACAAATGGCGACTCATTGGAAAGAACTAGTTATCTCTGAATTCCAGCAAGAGAAACAAACTTCAAATAGATAGAAGCAATATTTACCTTTTTAAAATTCAATTCAAAATTCAGCGTAAGGACTACCCATTCAACGGTTTGTATGCAAGCCTTAAAGAAAAAAAAATTATCAATGATCTTTCGTATAATTCGAGTGATCATTTTTGGGAAACTTCATAAATCCATAGTTAAATTGTGAAAGTGACACCACGATAGAAAATTTAAGTCAACTTTTGTAGATCAAAGTGTTTTCTCTGCTACTCTTTCCCGAAATTGCTTCACTGATAGGAAGCATCCATAGTCTCGACGAATATACCTCGATATCATACAAGCATGGCCCCACTTCCAGCGAGTGTTCAAGACCTGACAGGTTTACTTGTACTTCCCATGTTTTTTTAATATCGTTTTCAAATTCCTCATGATTATTCTTTTGAATCCACCTTTTAGATATAGAATTTATATATTTTGACTACAATATAGGTGACGATAAAGAGGAAATGGGGTGATACAAGAGTGATTTTGATTTTATAGTCTCAGTCGACAAACTATCTTTGCGGGTCTACAAAGACGAATCATCGATACATTTTAAAATTGGGGAATAATGGGCAGAGACAATGGATTTATGTGGAAGATAATGAACTCATGATATTTCAGAAAAATTGAAAGGAAAATCAATGAGACCTGAGAGTGGTAACATAAGAGTGAATAACATATGGAAATTGTAGAAAAGGTACAAAATTTAAAGGTCAGAAGCTTTTATGTTGGTACAAATGATTCCTCTTTCTATGTTACCATTTGTTAACGAGGATAAATCTGGGTCTCTGACGTGAAAGAACAACTGGTCCAGAGTAGAATACAGTGGGAGGGGTTTATTGTAATCTAGAAAAGCGACGAAAAAGGAAGGAATAAGATCAAGCAATGATAATATTATTTAAAAGAAAAACTAAAACTAAAAACTACAACTAAAAAACTACTATGTACAGAGCTATATCACCATAGGTGATCAAGAGAAATATTTCTTCAATATTTTTCCATTGAAAGGGATTTCCTCCTCATCTCCCTGTAATGTTTTGAGCCTGAAAGTCCCAGGACCTATTTTGTGGTGGATTAGATAGGGTACTAGCTATAGTTTCTGGAATTTGAAGTGTTTTCCTTTAAGTTCATTAGCTTTGTCCCACTTGAGAACAAGGTATCTTTCTTGAAAATATTTATTTCCTACATTTGATTTATCGAACCACTTTTTAAACATTTCTTGGTGTTGAGTCAAGTTCAACTTAGATTTTTCCCTTTCTTCTTCAAGTTTTAGCAACATGTTTAACCTTTCTTGCATTACCAGACAAGCTTCATCTTGGACAGATTGGGCCAATTTTAAAGCAGGTAGGAAAGAATGGGTTGGCACCATGGATTCTTGTCCGTAAAGTAGGAAAAAGGGAGAGTTATCAATGGATGAATTGGGAGTTACTTTAACAGAGCAAAGAGCATTCTGAAGAGCAATATGCCAATTTATTTTATTATCACTAACAATCTTCTTGAGGATTTTAATGAGGTTCTTATTAGTGGATTCTTCTAGATCATTTCCTTGTGGATAATAATTCGTTGAGTACTTAACCTTGATGTTTTTCTCGAGGGAGAATTTAGATAGTTTAAGAGAAGAAAAAACTTGGCATTATAAAAAACTAAAAAGTTTGGAATTCCAAACCAGGTAATGATGTGTGATTCAAGGAACAAAATCACCTACTTTTCATTGATGGTTTTCAAAAGGATTTCTTCACTCCATCTGGTGAAATAATCAATAGCCTTTAAGATTCATTTATGCAACTGCGATGAGTTTGGATTGATCTCATCGATAATGTCCAAACTCCACTACTGGAAGGGGTGTTATATGATGATACGTTGTAAGGAGAAAGTAACATTCTTTTCTCTTACCTCTGAGGTTTGTCACTGATGACACTTCCTAGAATATGCATGAGCATATTTAAATAAGGAAGGCCAGTAGTATCACGCTCTATGTGTTTTCTGTGTAGTAGTATCCCCTCCATAATTTCCTCTTGCGGGTTCATCATGAATCTCAGACAAGACTTTCTCAACATCCCTTTTCTCTAGGAACCTAAGGAAAATGCCATCATAATTTTTTCCACATAGAATTCCCTGTATCAGCTGATATTGGGAAGATTTGAGCCTTATATCCCTTTTCTTCTAAGGGTCCAGATAATGTGGAGATGATCCATGAGTTAGGTAATATTTCATTTCGTAGAACCAGGGGTCTGGACCAACTGGGATGTAGCATACTTCCTTTTCAAATAGCTTGGAATCTTGATAGATATCATCTTCATGAGATTCAACGCAAGGGAACTTTGCAGCTAATTTGCATATCCCTTTTCCTTTAATCATCTTCATAGGTTTGATCCCCGAGTCATATTCTTGTAGAGTTGTGATCCAAATTTCTTAGTTTTCTGCCAGATCCTTTTATACCAGGAGGTTCCTAACAACTGGGTAAGGAACAATAACCTTATTTTTAGATTTGAGTAAGAATGGCTGAAAGTGTTTGACAAATTTGAACATCGCATATGCATGTTTATCAACTTTAGGATAATTTAGCTCATCTCCTTATAGACCTGGACTCATAAAATCCATAGGAAACTCATCTCCTTCTAATTTATTATGTGTTAAGACCATCGCAAATGCAGCATGGGAGGAAAATGTGTAGAGAATTAAATCTCGATCAAAATATGGACTCAACTGTGTCGATGCTTGATTAATATCTTCTTTAATTTTTTCAAAATCCTCCTTTTATTTAGATCCCCAAATAAATTTGACATTCTTCTTTATCATATCTTGTACGAGTTTTATTGTCTCGAAAAAACTCAGTGTGAATCATCAGACGAAATTTATCTTTCCGAGGAAAGACTGGATATGACGATGAAACCTAGAATGTTTCCTTCATTTACAAAGAAAATGGATTTCTTGGGGTTCATAGATATGTCGTATCTCCTGCATCAATTAAATACCTTCTTCAAGTGAGATATATGGTCCTATTTATTCTTCAAGAAGATGGTCATGTCATCTATGTAAACTACCACACATTTTCCCAAGAGACCTCTAAAGGAAATGTCCATGGCTCGTTGAAACGTGGCTCAAGAATTTATCAGTTCGAAAGGAATATTTTTGTAGGAATATGTTCCCCATTTGGTTCTGAAAGTTGTCTTAATCTAGTATTCATGAGATACAAGGACTTGATTATATATTGATAATCCATCTAGCAGGTAGATCATTTTTTATCCAGACATACATTGTAGAATTTGTTCCATGGGAGGCACAGGGTAGTTATATTTTTATGAGGCTTTGTTTACATTTCTAAAATCAACACAGAGCTTGATATCCCCATTCTCTTTCCTTACTGGAACTAAGTTTGATATCCACTGTGTATTCCTTACTGGAAAAATTATTATGGCCTCCAACAATTTATTTAGCTCTTCTTTGACTTGAGGTTCAAGACTGGGGTGCATCTTCCTCAACTTTTTTTGGAAAGGCTTGGTTTGAGATTTTATGTGAATGACATGTTGTATAATATTTGTATCATATGTCTTGAGGTCCTCATATTTCCATTAGAATATGTCTTTATACTCTTTGAATAACTTGATGTATTCTTTCCTTTCTTCAGGAGAGCAATTTTTTCCCAGGTTGACGTTCTAAGGGGAAATCTTTCATCTTAGGTTTACTATTTCAAACTACATGTATGAGATGTTGGTTTTGTAGTTCATGATCTTCTTGAATTTTTCTTGAAGGTCATAGATTTTTTCTATTCTGACTACACTCCTGGGAATATTGTTGGTCTGGCTTGTTGCATTTGCTGCTTCTGAATTATCATTATTATCAGTATTTATCATCATGTCATGTTGGCCTTCATTTATGATAGAATCCTTGAAGGTATCTTTGACGTGTAGAAAATTAATGAGTTGTTGGTCATCATGAAAAACCCTCCAAATTATGATATTGTTTGGAATGGATGGCATGTACAAAATTTCAACAGATAAGGTGACATGAATCAATTTTTCTTAGGGTATTAATCTAGATTCCACATTTGCCAACAAATCAACGTCAGAATTCATCGATTGGGGAACAATGTTAATATTGAAAGAGGTGAAATATTCAATTAGCTCCTAGACCTTAGACTAATAATTTATTACATGACTTGAAAGACAATGAATAGTTTTTTGTACCTGTCTGACGATGATTTTAGAATCACCAAATACCTCGATTTTTTCCTACTTTCAAATCATCTTCCTTTTTGAGTCCCTGTACAAGGGCCTCATATTCGACAATATTTTTGGTTCAAGGAAATTCCAGTTGGCATGCAATTAAAATTTTAGTACCTTTTGGGTCTTTTAGTATGCATCCCGCTCCTGCACCTTCCAAATATTTTGATCCATCGAATAATAACATCCACATATCAGGATCACCTTTTTTTATTTCAACTAGTATTTTTGAATTTTCAATTTTTTTGGTTTTAAAGTGGTTAGTAGAGTTAGTGCATTTTTATAACTTATCTCTAGATACTACATTAGTTTATAAATAGGGTGGATTGTTAGTTTGATCATCTATATTGCTATTGGAATCAATAATCTGGGTGCAATGAAGGATTTCATATTTTTCATCAGATTCCACGAGTGTTGATGTTTTGTTTGTGAAGTTTCTGAAAAGCGTCTCAAATGAATGGAATGATTGACCATCACTGGTTAATTCGGATCACTCAAATCAATAGCCACGTGTTTCATGTACATTTCTCTGTCAATCTTGATTGGTTCATTCTACCATTGAAAGGGATCCATAAATGGGACCAGTCAGTAGCAAAGTAGTCGTTTAACATGGTCGACCAATCTCGAATTAAGAGACTTCCATAGTTATTAGGAATGTCCACTACTATTATATCTATGGTTTGATGAACTTTTGGGTTAGCAGACATCCTAATCAAAACCTTTTTCAACTCTATGATCACCTTAACTTTAGTTCTATCTAACTGGATGATCTGAATGTTTCACGGTTTGAGTTTGATGTTAATATTCTCATAGACTTTAAGGGGCATGACATTAGATGAAGATCCTGAGTCCACCATGCAATTATGAACATTCCTATTGAAGACTTCAAAAGTGATGAGAAAAGGAGGGTTGTTGGACTTGGATATTTGACCTATTAAGGATGAATTAGTCATAACATGACTTTTTTATGGAGTATTGTTGTCAGGTGAAGTTACCTTTGTGATTACCCTTCTGGTTCCCGAGTTTTATTCCTAAAATCTAGGAGAAGTTTTACCTTGCAAATTTCTGATAAAATTTTCTTGGATTTGTGGAATCTTCATGAGTTCAAACAAAGAAATGTTGGCTTTTGTTTTTTTTATATCTTCTAAAAAGTCATATTCCAATTTGGCCAAGGGTGTAGGAGAAGTATTTGGTTTTTTTGTTTGATCTATTGTTTTGGCATTGGGGGAAAAATTCGTAGACGAATTAGGGGTAGTATTGGTTGAAAGAGAAGATTTTTTGGGAGAAGTGGTAGTGGGAGAAACACGATTAGCGGTATTGGGGGTGTTATCATAAATATTATTACTGGCACTCCTAGTGGTTACGATGTTTTGTGAGATTTGTACTTCTTCAACTTCTTCTTCATATTCTCCAAAATATATGTCCCAAAAATTATTTAATTATTGTTCAACCGGATCATCGGAATCTCAGGGTTGTTCTTGTTGTTCCTGACCTCCATTTCCATCAACAATGTTTTCAGCCATATTCTCTATTGCTTAGTTTTGAAGGGCCTGGAAAATATTTTCCATATTGATGCCTTCCGTCTGAGAGGGGGAGGATTTTTTTAGTTGGGGGAGTGTTACTATATTTATTGGGTGGGAACTAAAAAAAAAAATTCTGATTGGAAGAACTAAATTGTTGGATATAATTTTGATGATTATTTGAAGAGATTCCATATCCCTCGAATCAGAGGGATTTTGTCTTCATCGGATTTAGATGCAAAGATTTTACTTTTACCTTTATCTTTAGATGGTTATGAATTGGAACTACCCTTTAAACTTAACATATTTTTTTCAAATTTAAGGGCCTCCTGGAAAGCTTCTTCTAGAGTATCCTTTTTAGAATTTTTTACATACATGGCCATGGACATGGGTAAACCAAAGGTATAAAATTCAATCGTGACATATTCAGTAGGTTTTAAGGCCCTTGGGATTTGTTTTAACAAAGTGAGGAATCGTTGATTATAATTAGTAACCAATTATTTTGAATCCATATTGATTCTTGATAGTTCGAGGACTCGGGTGGTTGATGTTTTATTTTCCCCAAATTTTCGAAGGAATTTTTTTTTTA
This sequence comes from Picea engelmannii, assembly GCA_009831015.1. Lineage (NCBI taxonomy): Eukaryota > Viridiplantae > Streptophyta > Pinopsida > Pinales > Pinaceae > Picea > Picea engelmannii. Next base: position 1,046,213 of record ML785852.1, read on the forward strand.
AATTTCTCCAATTAGGAATGGAGGCTTCTTCTAGAGAGAAATACCACGTTGACGCTTTTTCCTCATAGGTAATGGGAAACATACCAAATGTGACCTCTTTATGGCCTATAATTTGTAGCCTAATAGCCAACAAGAATTTCTTAATATGATTCTCAGTTGAATCCTTTTTGTCGGGGTTAAATTTAGGTAGGAATTTATCGGGGTGTCTGGGCATGTCATGTTGAAATCTAGGTACAACGAACACATTAGCAAGCAACCAAGGCTTGTAAAGGGGAGGATTTTGGTTTTCATTTTCTCCAACCATGTTTAGGGTTTTATATACAGTGACTTGATAGGGGTTATCTTCGAATTCACTCTCAGATACATCCCCTTCTTTGGAATTTTCCTTTGACTCGTTTCTGGGGGTGTGAGGGGGTGATTCGGGAGGTGAAGGTGGTATACCTCATGCTCCACTGACGAGTATATGATACTCAAGATTAAATTCCAAAGCCTTGGGGAAATAATACATACCTTTAGGAACGTGATATTCAGTAGTCCCAACCAAACGATTTTCTTGATAGGAGTAAGGGTTAGCGAAATAGGGATCTGTATGATGAAGGTATTCCTAATTTTTAGGAAGATAGTAATCTAAGGGTAGTTTTCTAGTATGTCTGTTACATTGTCTAATCATTGTTCGATTGGTTCGTTCGGTCAAACTCTTGACTAAATAATTGATCTCTGAAACAGTTAGGATATGAGGTTGAGGAGAAGAGAAAGAGGTTTCAGGATGAGAGGAAATGCAGTACGTGATGAACTGAGCTGGAGTATTCACCATATATTCTAAAGGGAAGAAATTATGTTAGGAGTAAATTTGATGGGAATCATTCGTGGGGGTAAAACTTACTTGCGGGGCAGAATGAGAAGAATTCAAATTTCTATTTGTATCCATTCAGTTATGTGACCCATATTCTAGTGCCATTTCCATTGACAATACAAAATGACCCATTCAATCAGTTGAGGGAAAACGCCCGATAGAAGGTCTCAATTAGATCCAATCTCATTTGGATTAGTGCTTGCGACCATATTTTGGATTGGTTACCAACTAGCTAAAGTACTAACTAAACTATGAACCTAAAATATGAATCTAAAATATGAATATGAGAACCAAAGGTTCTTAGATGAATTAAAAAATAATATAAATGAAGTAAACACAACTAAATAACATTTAACTAAGAAGTATGATTACTATTCTAAGATGTAATCTCTATACTAATACTATTTAAATTAACCTATCCTGATCAAGAGAAAACTAACAAAATAAATGAATACAATGAATAATGTGCATAACTTGAGTAGAATAAATGTGTGACACAAGTGATACATGAATTTGATAGAATAATTTGTTAGAACAAAAAAGAGGATAAACTAAGCTTAACGACATTATACTATTGTTGTACTCATCTTGAAAAACCATGACAGTTGTAAAATAAAAACATTAATTTAGATGTAACTCATCAGCTAATATTCATAGGCTACAAAATAGAGAGATGCATAAATAGAAAAATCTCATTCACACATATCAATATCATAATCTTCCAATTTAGAATGTCTCTTGGATTCAAATGAACTTGCAACAAAAATATTGTCTTGCTAGATTCAAAAACCAAAATCCCCTTCAAATGGGTAGCACTCCCTTTATATAATGAGGGGCGAATCTTTACAATCATATTTTCTTGGTAATCATAAAAATTTGAGTCGTTTCATAAAAAGACTCTTCATATTCCAAAATATATTACAATATCAAATGAAAAAATATGGAGAGAACTGAGGAATTTTTCAATCATGACATGGTCTACTCCTATTGTTGGGCTTGGTATTATTTCCAAGTAGAGTAGTCATTTAAAATACCCTTGATCTTTCTTGATTTCAATCTCTCTAAGAATGATTCGTCCTTATAGACTTTTGTGGACACTTCTTGATATAACTGCTCTATCGTGGCTTTTACAAAGGATTGAATCTTGTGGGTGAGCCGAGTAGGAAACAAAAAAAAATCTTCAATTGATTTTTCATAAAATAGTGTCAAATCCTGAATGCTCGTCTGATTGGATTTCTTTATATATTCCACTTCAACCAACCTAGTGCTGATAGAAGTTGTTTCATATACATACTATAATGGTTGTACCATTGCCTATGTGACAATATTATTTGCATATTTCCACAGTTGTGCACATGTGTAAGTAGCTACTCCTTGAGTGGAGTGAACACTCACAAAGAGAGGTTTGTTGGTGTCAAAAATAATCCGGTACTTGAATGTTTCTCTTTTCAAATATACTGGTAGGGAAGTAGGTGAAGGTTGGTGCTCATCCTTCCAAGTAACCATATCCTCAAAAGCCTCGCTAGCTTCCCGATACCTTTCTTGAGTTTCTATTAGAGTGTTATACAATTTAAGTTTTTCTTTTTGCTCAACTCGAATGTTAATCAATATATTAAGGAGTTCATTTCTTTCCTTCACTAAAATTTAACTGGTAGATAATGCTTGTTATTTAACAGAATCCATGATACATGTAGAGGCTTTAGTCTCTTCCAGAGCAGAATTGATTTTATGTCTTTCCACTTCCAACTCATTCTTATGGGTATCCTGTAGGATTTGCATCCTCTTTTCAAAATATTTATTTAAGTCGTCTCTTTGTGCCTGTGGGGCACCATTGATATTTCCTGATTTTAGACTTTCAGTTGCGCTAATAACTTAGCGAGATGGTGTTTTACGATTTTCAACTCTATTTCCAGCTCTATTACTCAGGTCCTAGCAATGTTCAAGGCATTAGTTACCTCTAGAACAAAGGAGGAATTTAAATATGAAAAGGATTTGAGTGCTGAAGCCACTTGAACCACTTTCTCTTTAGGATCCAAGCCAACCTTCCATTCCAAAATCCTTTCTGCATATGACTTAGACTTGGTGTCTTCTCCTCTTTTTGTTTTCTCTGATATCTTCTCGATGCTTCTAGTTTTGTTGTTGAAATAGTAATATCCAATAGAGACTATAGATCCTTCAAAATTGTGAGCTTGAGAAGAGAGGGAGGAATCCCCTGGTATGCAACTTATAGGCATATAATATGGAGGAGGTATATTCATAATGCCTAGGCTCAACATCGATGGAGAGCCTGGGGTATCATTTAAATTATTCTTCAAAATATCATAATATTTCCTCTTTGCTTCAACCTCGTCGACCAATCGCTTCGCCTCTGCCTCTTCATCCAGTTTCCTAGCTTGTGCTTCATTAGATAGCTTCTTATCCTCCTCGTCCTCTGCCAAATTTTTAGCTTATTCTTCTTTCTTCTTTTGCAGAGCTTCCTAATGTGTCGTTCACTCATGCTCTAGCCTTCTTTGATAATATTTCTCTACTTGGAGCCTTTTCTACTCAAGGTGATTTTATTTTTGGGTCTTCTCCCGTTCTTTGGAATTGCCTGTATCTTGTTCTTTCTGACACAACTTCTGGAATTGAGCTAAAGTTTCCATATTGAATTCATCTTGTTAGATATCAAGTTCCCACTTTTTCGTGTCATGGGGTAGTTGGTGCAAGACTTCATCATACGAGAGTACTCCTTTAAATTTATACTCCTCAAAATCAACAATGTGGATATTTGGACAAGTGAGGCCCACATACCTGACATTAATGATAGCTAGCTCATGAGGATCATGGCCTTTAGGCTCACTCGAGAAAATGATTAACTCTTTTAATGTATCAACCTCCTTCCTTGCATGTTGAGCATTTGATATGGAATAGCTTCCAATGTGGAGAGGGAATTGTTAGTACCGGGAGATAAATTGCAAAGGAGTGTTGTATAAAAGATGTTGCTTATGCAACATAGCCTAGTTTTCCTATTGTGTTATATGCTAAATTAAAATTTTGTTGGGTCTATGATTGATATTAGGAAAGTAATTGTTTGGAAAAAAATTCCCAGGGTTCTTTTGGGCAAAATATATATTTTTTTCCTTTTAGGAAATTCTCAATCTCGGGCCTATTCACAGTGTCACTATTTTAATTGGGAAAATTATTGGGCCCGCGGGCCAAATTATCCAATCAAGAATCGAAGGTATAAATCCACAATCCAACACCTATCATCAACTCACCACAAGGGTTAGAAATCACATGAAACACAAGTCAATGCTCAAATCAAGCACCCAACACCAAGATCATAAGACCACGCCACACAACTCATCAAATTACAATGGGAGCATTAGAATATACAAAAAAATATACTTATTTCTTACCTAATGGATGTGGGATATATCCCACTGTAATAAAATAAAAAGCAGCAGAATCATAGCATGAGGCAGTGCAAATGTTCAATTGATAGCACACAAGGCACTACAAGGATACGAGGTGAATCGTTTGTGCTCCACGCATCGACAACACACAGGTGTCAAACGAATAAATAGGTTTCCAACATTTATCACCAAATGCATACCACGAGGAGAACACCATCAAAATATGTTAGCTATATTGTTGAGAAGGATTATAATGGTTGTATGTTTCATCAATGATGGTGTTGTTTTGGAACATAATTATGATCTACTAGTAAACAAAAGGCAACATCATCATCGACCAATTAGCTACATCGATAACAATGTATAAGGTGTTGCATGTTGAGGATGGTGTAAATCATCGACAATCAATGCAACCCAAATTCAAATCAATATACATTCAAATGAAGCTAAGGCTTGTGTTATAAGAAGACATGAACCTCGATTGCAAACTTATCAAGCAATACCTCGAGTCTTAATTCCAAGTAGCTTGTTGGATTCTGTATATTGGTCAATATGTGAGATAACCTTTATTTCTTGTGTTTGTGTGGATAGTTTGGTGATCACACTTCTAGGATTGAGTTTATTGCAAGCATAGCCAGATATGGCATTGACTCTTTCAGCATAGAGGTTGAACGAGAGGTTGAACGAGAGGTTGGAGCGAGTATTATCAACCTAAGTAGGAATGTGGTTTATACAAGGTGCATGGATGGGTGTTGTTATTGGAAAATTTGTACTTAGATGTAATGGAAAGGTAAATGGAAGGAAAATTGACGTAAATGGAAACTATCCTATCACTATCACCTCAATAGGATAGCTCTTTCTATTTAGGGTGGTAGGCCCAAGGGAGACGTCCTTGGTGACCTGGGGTTTTGAGAAGGCAAAGGTTTAAGGCTAACTAAAAGTTTCCCCCTCACAAGTTACCACTAATAAGAAATTCTGGCTAAATAGACAATAAAGATAAATAACAAACATAAATGCACCTTCCTGGAACAAAACAACAAAAAACTATATTTGCAAGGTCACTTGTTGGTTAGTACTTCATATAATTGGACTTTCTCAAATAAGAAATTGACTAATATTATTGATGAAGCAATCAATGATGTATAATAGCAATAATCACAATGTTCTACTTCACAATAAATTCTTTTAAAAAAGATTCAGAATGAGCAATAATGATTTATCATCAATGTCACAATATCAACATTCATTAGAAGCAAAGATTACTACGCTTTAACCAATCTTTCAATTGCTTTAAAGAAGCATGAAATGCTGCAAAGTATAACTATAAATCAAATGGATAATGGAAGCAATAGGGTTAGAAAATTAATCTAATCTAGGGTTAGAGATTGTTAGTAATTGTTCAAATGTTTTGGATGATCGAAGTTTGTGATCAAGGCACTCAATCATAAAGGTCTTAGATCAGTGCATTCATAGGGAAAATGGAGTCAAAAGTATCGGAAATAGTTGAAGGAACAATATGATGATAATATATCCAAAGAAAAGAGGAACTTGATGGTGAAGTGTTGATAAGCCAAGGCTTCAACCATCAAACCCTAGGGGGAAACGACTCACTAAGGTGTAGTAACCCTAGGCCTTAGTGTGTTTTCCTCCTTATTTAGCACAATAGAAAAATAAAATCGGTTATCATGAAGAGAAAAAGTAGGGTGTTGCAATGGAAAGGCCCTAGCAATGTCTTCAATAGGTAAAAAGGTTCCTTGGAAAAATCTAGTAGGGACTTAAAATAAGGACACCAACATGTGCTTATTTCCTAGGGTTTATTCCAACAATTTAATTAAGAAAATGCAAGTAAAAATACCAT
>ML785852.1:1072344-1111764 GCA_009831015.1 Picea engelmannii
TGATTTCAGTTTCAAGACTAGGGTGCATGTTCCTCAACTTTTATTGGAAAGGCTTACTTTGAGCTTTCATGGGAATGAAATGTTGTATAATATTTGAATCCTATGTCTTGAGGTCCTCAAATTTCCATGAGAAGATCTTTATATTATTTGAATAACTTGATGTATGCTTGCCTTTCTTTAGGACAACAATTTCTTCCCATGTTGATGTTCTAAGGGGAAATCTCTAATCCTAGGTTTACTATTTCAAACTACATGTATGAGTTGTTGGTTTTGCAGTTCGTGACCTTTTTTAATTTCTATTGAAGGTCGTAGATTTTTTCTATTTTTACCAAACTCCTAATAATATTGTTAGTCTGGACTATTGCATTTGTTGCTTCAACATTATTGTTATTATCAATATTTATCATCATGTTGTGTTGGCCTTCATCTATGATAGAATCCTTGAAGGCATATTTGCGGTGTAGAAAATTAATGAGTTTCTAGTCATCATCAAAACCCATCCAACTTATGATATTGTTTGGAATGGATAGCATGTACAAAATTTCATATCATAGGGTATTAATATAGATGCCACATTTTCTTACAAATTAGCATTAGATTTCATCGATTGGGGAACGATGTTAATATTGAAAGCGATGAAATATTTAATTAGCTCCCAGAGCTCAGACTGATAATTATTTAGGTGACTTGAAATACAATGAATAATGTTTTGTACTTGTTTGACGATGATTTCAGAATCACCAAATACCTTAATTTTTTCTTCTTTCAAATCAACTTCCTTTCTAAGTCCCTGTACAAGGGCTTCATATTCGACAATATTGTTGGTTGAAGGAAATTCCAGTTTTCATGCAATTAACATTTTAGTACCTTTTTGATATTTTAGTATGCAACCTGCTCCTACAGCTCCCAAATATTTTGATCCATCGAAGAATAACATCCACATATCAGGATCGACTTTTTTTACTTCAATTGGTATTTTTGAATTTTCATATTTTTTGGTTTTAAAGAGGTTAGTAGATTCAGTGCATTTTTCTAACTTATCTCTAGAAACTACGTTATTTTGTACATATGGGGGATTGTTAGTTTGATAATCTATATTTCAACTAGACTCAATAATCTGGGTGCAATGAAGGATTTCGGATTTTGCATCAGATTCCATGAGTGTTGATGGTTCGATTGTGAAGTTTCCATAAATGTCTCAAATGAATAATTCCAAAGAATGGAATGATTAAACATCACCAGTTCATTCGGATCATTCAAATCACTAACCATGTGTTTCATGTACCTTTCTATGTCAATCCTAATTTGGTTCATTTTACCATTGAAAGGGGGGCATAAATGGGACTAGTTGGTAGAAAAGTAGTCGTTTAACATGGCCAACCAATCGAGACTTAAGAGTATTCCATAGTTATCAGAAATGTCCACTACTATTATATCTATGGTTTGATGAACTTTTGAGTTAACAGAAATCCTGATCATTTTTTTTTCAAATCTTTGATCTCCTTAACTTTAGTTCTATCTAACTAGATGATGTGAATGTTGAACGGTTCATTTTTTATGTTAAGATTCTCACATACTTTAAGGGGCATGGCATTAGATGAATCTCTTGATTCCACCATGCAATTATGAGCATTCCTATTGAAGACTTCAAAAGTGATGAGAAAAGGAGGGGTGTTGGACCTGGATCTTTGACCTGTTAAGGATGCATTAGTCACAACCTGACTTTTGGTTGGAGTATTATTGTCAAGCGAAGTTACCTTTGTGATTACCTTCTAGTTCCCAAGTTTGATTCCCAAAATCTAGGAAAATTTTTACCTTGCAGCGTTCTGATGAAATTTTCTTAGATTTGTGGAATCTTCATGAGGTCAAACAAAGAAATGTTGGCTTTTGTTTTCTTTAAATCTTCTAAAAATTTATATGCCAATTTGGCCAAAGGTGTAGGAGAATTGTTGAGTTTCGTTGTTTGATATAATGTTTTGGGATTGTAGGAAAAATTCTTATATGAATTAGGGGTAGTACTGGTTGAAAGAGAAGATTGTTTGGGAGTAGTGGTAGTGGGAGAAATAGGATTAGGGGTATTGGGGGTGTTATTGAGAATATTATTACCGACACTCCTAGTGGTTAAGAAATTTTTTCAGACGTGGACTTATTTAGTTTCTTCTTCATCTTATCCAAAATATATGTCCCAAAAACCATTTGATTATTGTTCAATCGGCTCGTCATAATCTTGGGGTTGTTCTTGCTGTTCTTGACCTCCATTTCCCTCATCAGTGTTTTCATCCATATTCTTTGTTGCCCAGGTTTGAAAGGCCTGGAAACTTTCTTCCATATTGATGTCTTTCGTCTAAGAGGGGGAGGCTTTGCTGGTTGGGGGAGTGTTATTATATTTCTTGGGTGGGAACTTTAAAAAAAAATTCTGATTGGAAGATCCCTCTCCATTACCTCTTTTTAGGTCAACTAAGTTGTTGGATAGTTTTTTGATGATTCTTTGAAGAGATTCTGTATCCATCGAATCAAAGGGATTTTTATCTTCACCATATTTAGATGCAAATATTTTACTTTTACCTTTATCTTTAGATGGTTCTGAATTGGAACTACCCTTTAAACTTAATAATTTTTCTCAAATTTAAGGGCTTCCTGGAAAGCTTCTTATAGAGTATCCTTTTCAGATTTTTTTACATACATGGCCATGGACATGGGTAAACCAGAGGCGTAAAATTCAATCGTGATATCTTCAACAGGTTTTGAGGCCCTTGGGATTCATTTTAACAAAGTGAGGAAATGTTGATTATAATCAGTAACTAATTATTTCGAATCCATATTGACTCTTGATAGTTTGAGAACCTAGGTGGGTGGTGTTTTATTTTCCCCAAATTTTCAAAGCAAAGAGTTTTCAAAAGTTTTCCAATTCGGAATGGAGGATTATTCTAGAGAGAAATACCATGTCAGTACTTTTTCCTCGAAGGTAAGGGGAAATAGACGAAAAACAATGTCTTTGCGGTGTATTCTTTGTAGCCTAATATCCATTTTGAATTTCTTAATATGATTCTCGACTAAATCCTTTTTGTCGAGGTCAAATTTAGGTAGGAATTTCTCGGGGTGTCTAGGCATGCCATGTTGAACTCTAGGTAAAGTGACTACATCAACAAACAACCAAGGTAGGAAAGGGGGGGATTTTGGTTTATATTTTCTCTAGCCATGTTTAGAGGCTAATACACAATGACTTGATAGGGGTTATCTTCGAATTCAGTCTTAGATCTGTGACCTTCTTTGGAATTTTCCTCCGACTCATTTCTGGGGGTGTGAGGGGGTGATTCATGAGGTGAAGGTGGTATACCACCTTCTCCGTTGGAGAGTATATGATACTCAAGATTAAATTCTGAAGCCTCAGGGAAATCATATGTACCTTCAGGAATGTGATATTTAGGAGTTCCAACTGAACGATTTTCTTGATAGGAGTAAGGGTTAGAGAAATATGGATCTGTATGATGAAGGTCTTCATGATTATTCAGGTAGAGAGTAATCTAAGGGGATTTTTACGATCTATCTACTACGTTGTCTAGTCGATGCTTGATTGGTTCGTTTCATCGAATTCCTGACTAAAGACTCGATCTATGAAATAGTTACAATATGATGTTGAGGAGAAGAGAAATAGGTTTCAGAATGAGAGGGAACACAGTGCGTGATGACCTAAGTTGTATTATTCACCGTATATTCTGAAGAGAAGATATTATGTTCAAAGTAAATTTGATGGGAGTCAATCGTGGGGGAAAAAATTACTTGTGGGGTAGAGCGAGAAGAATCAAAATTTCTATTTGTAGCCATTTAGTTATGTGGCCCTCCTTCTAGCGCCATTTATGTTAATGGGCCAAAATGACTCATTCAATAAGTTGAGGTAAAACAACCAATGGTAGGTCCCAATTAGAACCACTCTCATTTGGAGTAGCGTTTCCGACCATATTTTGTTCTGGTTACCAAATAACTAAAATACTAACTAAACTATGAACCTAAAATATGAATTTGAGAACCAAAGGTTCTCAGATGAATTAAAAAATAAGATAAAATACGTAAACACAACTAACATTTAACTAAGAAATATGATTATTACTCTAAGATGCAGTCTCTAGACTAACAATATTTAAATTAACCTATCATGATCATGAGAAAACTAACAAAATAAATGAATATAGTGAATAATGCGCATAACTTGAGTATAAAAAAATTGTGAAACAAGTGATACATGAATTTTATAGCATAATCTGTTAGAACCAAAAAAATCTAAACTTAACGACATTATATTATTGATGTAATCATCCTGAAAAACCATGATAGCTATAAAATGAAGACATTAATTTAGAAGTAATTCATCAACACTATTCATAGGATACAAAATAAAGAATTGCATAAACAAAAAATCTCATTCACATATCAATATCATAATCTTCCAATTTAGAATGTCTCTTGGATTCAAATTAACTTGCAGGAAAAATATTGTCTTGCTAGATTCAAAAAACAAAATCCCCTTCAAATGGGCAACACTCCCTTTATATAATGAGGGGAGAATCTTTACAATTGTATTTTCTTGGTAATCATAAAAATTTGAGTCGTTTCACAAAAAGACTCTTCATATTCCAAAATAGATTACAATATCAGAAGAAAACATCTAGAGAGAACTGAGGAATTTTGCAATCATGACATGGTCAACTCCTGTTGTTGGTCTTGGTAATGTTTCCAAGTGGAGTATTCATTTAAAAAACCTCGATCTTGCTTGATTTCAATCTCTCTAAGACCAATTCTCCATTACAGAATTTTGTGGACACTTCTTGATATAACTGCTCCGCCGTGGATTTTACAAAGGATTGAATCTTTTGGGTGAGTCTTGTAGGAAACAATATATGTTCTTAAATTGATTTTTCATCAAATAGTGTTAGATCCTAAATGCTCATCTGACTAGAGTTCTTTAGATATTCCACTTCAACCATATTGGTGTTGAAAAAAGTTGTTTCATCTATAGACTGCAATGGTTGTACCCCTGCCTCTAGGACGGGATCATTTGCATCTTTCCACAATTGTGCATGTGTTAGTAGCTACTCCTTGAGTGGATATAACACTCATGAAGAGAGGGTTTTTGGTGTCAAAAGGAATTTTGTACCTGAGTCTTTCTCTTTTCGAATATACTGGTAGGAAAGTAGGTGAAGGTTGGTGCTCTTCCTACTAAGTAACCATCTCCTCAAAATCTTCACTAGCTTCCCGATACCTTCCTTGATTTTCTATCAGGTTGTTCTAAAAATTGAGTTGCTCTTGTCTCTCCCCTGATATGTTAATTAACATATTAAGGAGTTCATTCCTTTCCTTCGCTAAACTTTTTCTGGAAGCCAACACTTGTGCTTTAACGAAATCCATGGTACATGTAGAGGCACTAATCTCTTCCAGAGTGGAATTGAGTTTATGTCTTTCCACTTCCAACTCATTCGTGTGGGTGTCCCGTAGGATTTGCATCCTCTTTTCAAAATCTTCATTAAATTGGCCTCTTTGTTCATGTAGGGCACCATTGATCTTACCCGAGTTTAGATTTTCAATTGTGCTAACAACTTCCTAGACATCTATGGCAAGTTGGTATTTTACTTTTTTCAACTCTGTTTACAGCTCTATTAACCTGGTCATGGAAATGTTCATGGAATTAGTTACCTCCATAATAGAGGATGCATTTAATCCTACAAAGGTGTTGAGCATTGAATCCACTTGAACTTCATTCTCTTCAGGATCCAGGTCGACCTTCCATTCCAAAATACTTCCTACATATGACTTAGACTTGGTGTCTTCTCCTCTTTTTATTTTCGCTAATGTCTTCTCAATGCTTCTAGTTCTATTTTCAAAATAGTAGTCTCTAATAGCGACTACAAATCCTTTGAAATTGAGAGCTTGAGAAAAGAGGGAGGAGTCCCGTGGTATGGAGCTTATGAGGGTATAATCCAAAGGAGGTATATCCACAATGCCTAGGCTTGGCATCGATAGAGTGCCTGGGGTCTGGTTTAAATTATTCTTCAAAATCTCATCAACTTTCCTCTTTGATTCAACCTCATCGACCAATTGCTCCGCCTCTTCCTCTTCATCCAATTTCCTAGATTGTGCTTCATTAGCTAGCCTCTTGACTTCCTCATCCTCTGCTAGAATTTTAGCTTCTTCTTCTTTCTTCTTCTGCAGAGATGCCTGATGTGTTGCATGCTCATGTTCTAGCCTGATATTTTTCTCAGCCTTCCTTCTTTGATAATCTTGCTCCGCTTGGAGGATTTTCTTCTCAAGGTGCTTTTATTTTTGGGTCTTCTCTTGTTCTTTGGCATTTCCAATATATTTCTATTACTAACACAAATTATAGAATTGAGCTAAATTTTCCATATTGAATTCTTCTTGTTCGATATCAAGTTCCTTCTTTGTCTCATCATGGGGTAGTTGGTGCAAGACTTCATCATACAAGAGTAATCCTTTAAATTTATCCTCATCAAAATAAAAAAATGTGGATATTTAGATGAGTGAGGCCGACAGACCTAACATGACTGATAGACAACTCATGAGCATCATGGCCTTTAGGCTCACCTGAGCATAGGATTAACTCCTGTAAGGTCTCATCCTCCTTCCTTGTGTGTTGAGCATTGAAGATGGAATAGATTCCAATATGGAGAGGGAAGATTGGCCACAGTCCTTTACTGTTGGTTTGAAAAAGTGTGGTGACACCAGACCCCATCGTTTGGTATGTTATTTCCCTCATTAGTAGTCGGTCTGGGATGAAATATGGAAAGATATGTGGGGCCCCTATGGTCTTGTAAACCCTGATGAATGAATAGTACTTGTATAAAAACCAATCAACCACCACTTTCATTCCATTTCTAGTCTCAAAGGATATCCTGGGTCTGGGGAAGCCAAAAAGGACAAAGTGTAGAGGTGCAAGGAATAAATTGCAAATCTGATAAAAAAGTTGTTTGAAATTTATGCTCCATAATTAGGAGCAATAAGCATTAATGGGGGGCTCACTTCGGTCCCTATTCCATCCCAGTTCAAGAAAATGCATTGAGGAACAAATTCCATCTATCATATAATTAGACATATAAAAATATGGCTTCTTCATACCTGGGAGATTCTTTTTGTGCAGACATATCTTAAAGGCTAGGATATCTTCCTAGTTGAAGATTTGTCCCATTCTAAAAACGATTTGTGCCAAAGGTAACTAGTCAATTTGGAAGTTCGTAATTTTTTCTTCCCTGTATAAATGATAGAGCATGGCCACCAAAAACTTGTAAGGATTTTTAAGCCTATGGGTGGGGACCAATTTCTGACCTTGCTGAAGGTTTTTATCCTTGTCCACCCACCAATGTTTCATTTATTTTTCTGGTCATTTTTTGGCATGGGTGAATCCTTTTAGGAAAGGTTCATTTAGCGAGCAAGTAGGAGAAGGAAGCTGATGTTTGTCGCTAACATCCTCTGGTCTGAGAGAAGCTACTTATGTCCCCTACTTTCTCATGATGTTCACTGTGGAAGCATCAAATTTCCTGAGACATTGATGTGCTACCTTGTTGTATGGGAATAACTATGGCCTGGAAGCTACCTAGTGAATATTGATTTTCAAGATATTTTGGTACACCTCTAAAACTTCATCATCTTTAGGAAAATATGTAGAGTCGAATTTCCTGTAGATATCTTCAAATCCGGGGCAATGGTCTTCACTAGTATGAGGAATTGTGTCAGTCACCAGAGTTTCGACTGGTTGATATGATGATTTGGGGCCTGTGGCATGATGGAAGTACATCGATATCCTAGATCTTTTGGAGTTTTGGCTTGCCATGCCGAATGACCAAATTAACCTGCAATAACACGTTAAAAGGAATATCATCTTATCTTAAGTATAACACATTATCTGTAATAATAAAAAAATTGTTTAAGCGATAGAAAACAAAGGTTACTAGTAAACAAGTAGTTGCAGTAGCATATAAGTTGATCTCAGTAAGCGAGAGAGTCTGGATGAAAATAAAACTTTGCAGATCGTGTTTCGAAAACTTACAGTGCAAGATGTGTTCTAAAAGGGTGTTTTTTAGAACGCTTAATGCACATAAAACTAACACGAGTATGTCATAGCTCAGGTGTGTATGAGGATATTGCTAAATATGAATTTAAATTTTCCCATTAAGGCGAGCTATTTCCATAGTTAAACCTTATTATGTAGGATACATGCATTGATTAAAACATTGGGGGAAGTGCTAAGACAAATATTTGAATAAGACTGTCATCAGGGTCGAGCTTTCAGAGTATGAGAGATCATTTTTTTTTCGAACTCCAAAAGGAAAGGTATCGAAGGAATATTCCCTTTTACATAGACCAGTGGGTAGGTCAGGTGCATCAATCAATGAATAGTGATACATAAAAAGTTGGGAGTTGTCTAGGTGGTGGCATCAGGGTGATTCGGGATGAGGGAGAAAATAAAACCTGAGGGGAAGGTATCGACAGTATATTTGTTATTTTTTTAAAAAGTGTGCTAAACTATGTGTTTTACAGGATTTCAGGACTTGGTTGTAGGGGACTTGAACGATATGTAAATTTTGAGCTCCGACGACAAAGGTATCGAAGAATATTCTTTGGCCTAGGAGAAAGTGAGGGACACGAACGAGAAAGGTTAAGAGGCCATCGGAGTTTTATTTTCAGAGTGTGATAATATGATGTTTGAAAAGGCTCCTGATGAGGATGGTATCGAAGGTAATATTCCTTCAATACCTTAGAAATAGTTTTATGCCTAGAAAGAAAAAAAAACAACTCATTGGAGAATCGATAAAACGGGTAGTCAACAGTCCAATCTTGGGATTCCACTTGGGGAGGTGTTCATTTGAAAGGTCAACATGAAATTTGGGGCTCCATGAAAGAAAAAAATGTAAGAGCTGGAGTGATTAGAGTGCGAAGATCAAAATCTGGAATAATGCATTAAAAAGGGACTCTGATGAACGTAATCATGAAATAGATTTGAGTTGTTCTTGGGTTGTCTTGGAGAATTAAGGATACAAGTCTTGTAGGGTAAAATATAGGTGCAAAAGAAAAAAGAGAAAATATTTTGGGGCCGCATAAAATTTAGAAATATGGGGGGGGGTTTGTGGAATTCCCCACAACAAATGGCGACTCATTGGAAAGAACTAGTTATCTCTGAATTCCAGCAAGAGAAACAAACTTCAAATAGATAGAAGCAATATTTACCTTTTTAAAATTCAATTCAAAATTCAGCGTAAGGACTACCCATTCAACGGTTTGTATGCAAGCCTTAAAGAAAAAAAAATTATCAATGATCTTTCGTATAATTCGAGTGATCATTTTTGGGAAACTTCATAAATCCATAGTTAAATTGTGAAAGTGACACCACGATAGAAAATTTAAGTCAACTTTTGTAGATCAAAGTGTTTTCTCTGCTACTCTTTCCCGAAATTGCTTCACTGATAGGAAGCATCCATAGTCTCGACGAATATACCTCGATATCATACAAGCATGGCCCCACTTCCAGCGAGTGTTCAAGACCTGACAGGTTTACTTGTACTTCCCATGTTTTTTTAATATCGTTTTCAAATTCCTCATGATTATTCTTTTGAATCCACCTTTTAGATATAGAATTTATATATTTTGACTACAATATAGGTGACGATAAAGAGGAAATGGGGTGATACAAGAGTGATTTTGATTTTATAGTCTCAGTCGACAAACTATCTTTGCGGGTCTACAAAGACGAATCATCGATACATTTTAAAATTGGGGAATAATGGGCAGAGACAATGGATTTATGTGGAAGATAATGAACTCATGATATTTCAGAAAAATTGAAAGGAAAATCAATGAGACCTGAGAGTGGTAACATAAGAGTGAATAACATATGGAAATTGTAGAAAAGGTACAAAATTTAAAGGTCAGAAGCTTTTATGTTGGTACAAATGATTCCTCTTTCTATGTTACCATTTGTTAACGAGGATAAATCTGGGTCTCTGACGTGAAAGAACAACTGGTCCAGAGTAGAATACAGTGGGAGGGGTTTATTGTAATCTAGAAAAGCGACGAAAAAGGAAGGAATAAGATCAAGCAATGATAATATTATTTAAAAGAAAAACTAAAACTAAAAACTACAACTAAAAAACTACTATGTACAGAGCTATATCACCATAGGTGATCAAGAGAAATATTTCTTCAATATTTTTCCATTGAAAGGGATTTCCTCCTCATCTCCCTGTAATGTTTTGAGCCTGAAAGTCCCAGGACCTATTTTGTGGTGGATTAGATAGGGTACTAGCTATAGTTTCTGGAATTTGAAGTGTTTTCCTTTAAGTTCATTAGCTTTGTCCCACTTGAGAACAAGGTATCTTTCTTGAAAATATTTATTTCCTACATTTGATTTATCGAACCACTTTTTAAACATTTCTTGGTGTTGAGTCAAGTTCAACTTAGATTTTTCCCTTTCTTCTTCAAGTTTTAGCAACATGTTTAACCTTTCTTGCATTACCAGACAAGCTTCATCTTGGACAGATTGGGCCAATTTTAAAGCAGGTAGGAAAGAATGGGTTGGCACCATGGATTCTTGTCCGTAAAGTAGGAAAAAGGGAGAGTTATCAATGGATGAATTGGGAGTTACTTTAACAGAGCAAAGAGCATTCTGAAGAGCAATATGCCAATTTATTTTATTATCACTAACAATCTTCTTGAGGATTTTAATGAGGTTCTTATTAGTGGATTCTTCTAGATCATTTCCTTGTGGATAATAATTCGTTGAGTACTTAACCTTGATGTTTTTCTCGAGGGAGAATTTAGATAGTTTAAGAGAAGAAAAAACTTGGCATTATAAAAAACTAAAAAGTTTGGAATTCCAAACCAGGTAATGATGTGTGATTCAAGGAACAAAATCACCTACTTTTCATTGATGGTTTTCAAAAGGATTTCTTCACTCCATCTGGTGAAATAATCAATAGCCTTTAAGATTCATTTATGCAACTGCGATGAGTTTGGATTGATCTCATCGATAATGTCCAAACTCCACTACTGGAAGGGGTGTTATATGATGATACGTTGTAAGGAGAAAGTAACATTCTTTTCTCTTACCTCTGAGGTTTGTCACTGATGACACTTCCTAGAATATGCATGAGCATATTTAAATAAGGAAGGCCAGTAGTATCACGCTCTATGTGTTTTCTGTGTAGTAGTATCCCCTCCATAATTTCCTCTTGCGGGTTCATCATGAATCTCAGACAAGACTTTCTCAACATCCCTTTTCTCTAGGAACCTAAGGAAAATGCCATCATAATTTTTTCCACATAGAATTCCCTGTATCAGCTGATATTGGGAAGATTTGAGCCTTATATCCCTTTTCTTCTAAGGGTCCAGATAATGTGGAGATGATCCATGAGTTAGGTAATATTTCATTTCGTAGAACCAGGGGTCTGGACCAACTGGGATGTAGCATACTTCCTTTTCAAATAGCTTGGAATCTTGATAGATATCATCTTCATGAGATTCAACGCAAGGGAACTTTGCAGCTAATTTGCATATCCCTTTTCCTTTAATCATCTTCATAGGTTTGATCCCCGAGTCATATTCTTGTAGAGTTGTGATCCAAATTTCTTAGTTTTCTGCCAGATCCTTTTATACCAGGAGGTTCCTAACAACTGGGTAAGGAACAATAACCTTATTTTTAGATTTGAGTAAGAATGGCTGAAAGTGTTTGACAAATTTGAACATCGCATATGCATGTTTATCAACTTTAGGATAATTTAGCTCATCTCCTTATAGACCTGGACTCATAAAATCCATAGGAAACTCATCTCCTTCTAATTTATTATGTGTTAAGACCATCGCAAATGCAGCATGGGAGGAAAATGTGTAGAGAATTAAATCTCGATCAAAATATGGACTCAACTGTGTCGATGCTTGATTAATATCTTCTTTAATTTTTTCAAAATCCTCCTTTTATTTAGATCCCCAAATAAATTTGACATTCTTCTTTATCATATCTTGTACGAGTTTTATTGTCTCGAAAAAACTCAGTGTGAATCATCAGACGAAATTTATCTTTCCGAGGAAAGACTGGATATGACGATGAAACCTAGAATGTTTCCTTCATTTACAAAGAAAATGGATTTCTTGGGGTTCATAGATATGTCGTATCTCCTGCATCAATTAAATACCTTCTTCAAGTGAGATATATGGTCCTATTTATTCTTCAAGAAGATGGTCATGTCATCTATGTAAACTACCACACATTTTCCCAAGAGACCTCTAAAGGAAATGTCCATGGCTCGTTGAAACGTGGCTCAAGAATTTATCAGTTCGAAAGGAATATTTTTGTAGGAATATGTTCCCCATTTGGTTCTGAAAGTTGTCTTAATCTAGTATTCATGAGATACAAGGACTTGATTATATATTGATAATCCATCTAGCAGGTAGATCATTTTTTATCCAGACATACATTGTAGAATTTGTTCCATGGGAGGCACAGGGTAGTTATATTTTTATGAGGCTTTGTTTACATTTCTAAAATCAACACAGAGCTTGATATCCCCATTCTCTTTCCTTACTGGAACTAAGTTTGATATCCACTGTGTATTCCTTACTGGAAAAATTATTATGGCCTCCAACAATTTATTTAGCTCTTCTTTGACTTGAGGTTCAAGACTGGGGTGCATCTTCCTCAACTTTTTTTGGAAAGGCTTGGTTTGAGATTTTATGTGAATGACATGTTGTATAATATTTGTATCATATGTCTTGAGGTCCTCATATTTCCATTAGAATATGTCTTTATACTCTTTGAATAACTTGATGTATTCTTTCCTTTCTTCAGGAGAGCAATTTTTTCCCAGGTTGACGTTCTAAGGGGAAATCTTTCATCTTAGGTTTACTATTTCAAACTACATGTATGAGATGTTGGTTTTGTAGTTCATGATCTTCTTGAATTTTTCTTGAAGGTCATAGATTTTTTCTATTCTGACTACACTCCTGGGAATATTGTTGGTCTGGCTTGTTGCATTTGCTGCTTCTGAATTATCATTATTATCAGTATTTATCATCATGTCATGTTGGCCTTCATTTATGATAGAATCCTTGAAGGTATCTTTGACGTGTAGAAAATTAATGAGTTGTTGGTCATCATGAAAAACCCTCCAAATTATGATATTGTTTGGAATGGATGGCATGTACAAAATTTCAACAGATAAGGTGACATGAATCAATTTTTCTTAGGGTATTAATCTAGATTCCACATTTGCCAACAAATCAACGTCAGAATTCATCGATTGGGGAACAATGTTAATATTGAAAGAGGTGAAATATTCAATTAGCTCCTAGACCTTAGACTAATAATTTATTACATGACTTGAAAGACAATGAATAGTTTTTTGTACCTGTCTGACGATGATTTTAGAATCACCAAATACCTCGATTTTTTCCTACTTTCAAATCATCTTCCTTTTTGAGTCCCTGTACAAGGGCCTCATATTCGACAATATTTTTGGTTCAAGGAAATTCCAGTTGGCATGCAATTAAAATTTTAGTACCTTTTGGGTCTTTTAGTATGCATCCCGCTCCTGCACCTTCCAAATATTTTGATCCATCGAATAATAACATCCACATATCAGGATCACCTTTTTTTATTTCAACTAGTATTTTTGAATTTTCAATTTTTTTGGTTTTAAAGTGGTTAGTAGAGTTAGTGCATTTTTATAACTTATCTCTAGATACTACATTAGTTTATAAATAGGGTGGATTGTTAGTTTGATCATCTATATTGCTATTGGAATCAATAATCTGGGTGCAATGAAGGATTTCATATTTTTCATCAGATTCCACGAGTGTTGATGTTTTGTTTGTGAAGTTTCTGAAAAGCGTCTCAAATGAATGGAATGATTGACCATCACTGGTTAATTCGGATCACTCAAATCAATAGCCACGTGTTTCATGTACATTTCTCTGTCAATCTTGATTGGTTCATTCTACCATTGAAAGGGATCCATAAATGGGACCAGTCAGTAGCAAAGTAGTCGTTTAACATGGTCGACCAATCTCGAATTAAGAGACTTCCATAGTTATTAGGAATGTCCACTACTATTATATCTATGGTTTGATGAACTTTTGGGTTAGCAGACATCCTAATCAAAACCTTTTTCAACTCTATGATCACCTTAACTTTAGTTCTATCTAACTGGATGATCTGAATGTTTCACGGTTTGAGTTTGATGTTAATATTCTCATAGACTTTAAGGGGCATGACATTAGATGAAGATCCTGAGTCCACCATGCAATTATGAACATTCCTATTGAAGACTTCAAAAGTGATGAGAAAAGGAGGGTTGTTGGACTTGGATATTTGACCTATTAAGGATGAATTAGTCATAACATGACTTTTTTATGGAGTATTGTTGTCAGGTGAAGTTACCTTTGTGATTACCCTTCTGGTTCCCGAGTTTTATTCCTAAAATCTAGGAGAAGTTTTACCTTGCAAATTTCTGATAAAATTTTCTTGGATTTGTGGAATCTTCATGAGTTCAAACAAAGAAATGTTGGCTTTTGTTTTTTTTATATCTTCTAAAAAGTCATATTCCAATTTGGCCAAGGGTGTAGGAGAAGTATTTGGTTTTTTTGTTTGATCTATTGTTTTGGCATTGGGGGAAAAATTCGTAGACGAATTAGGGGTAGTATTGGTTGAAAGAGAAGATTTTTTGGGAGAAGTGGTAGTGGGAGAAACACGATTAGCGGTATTGGGGGTGTTATCATAAATATTATTACTGGCACTCCTAGTGGTTACGATGTTTTGTGAGATTTGTACTTCTTCAACTTCTTCTTCATATTCTCCAAAATATATGTCCCAAAAATTATTTAATTATTGTTCAACCGGATCATCGGAATCTCAGGGTTGTTCTTGTTGTTCCTGACCTCCATTTCCATCAACAATGTTTTCAGCCATATTCTCTATTGCTTAGTTTTGAAGGGCCTGGAAAATATTTTCCATATTGATGCCTTCCGTCTGAGAGGGGGAGGATTTTTTTAGTTGGGGGAGTGTTACTATATTTATTGGGTGGGAACTAAAAAAAAAAATTCTGATTGGAAGAACTAAATTGTTGGATATAATTTTGATGATTATTTGAAGAGATTCCATATCCCTCGAATCAGAGGGATTTTGTCTTCATCGGATTTAGATGCAAAGATTTTACTTTTACCTTTATCTTTAGATGGTTATGAATTGGAACTACCCTTTAAACTTAACATATTTTTTTCAAATTTAAGGGCCTCCTGGAAAGCTTCTTCTAGAGTATCCTTTTTAGAATTTTTTACATACATGGCCATGGACATGGGTAAACCAAAGGTATAAAATTCAATCGTGACATATTCAGTAGGTTTTAAGGCCCTTGGGATTTGTTTTAACAAAGTGAGGAATCGTTGATTATAATTAGTAACCAATTATTTTGAATCCATATTGATTCTTGATAGTTCGAGGACTCGGGTGGTTGATGTTTTATTTTCCCCAAATTTTCGAAGGAATTTTTTTTTTAAATTTCTCCAATTAGGAATGGAGGCTTCTTCTAGAGAGAAATACCACGTTGACGCTTTTTCCTCATAGGTAATGGGAAACATACCAAATGTGACCTCTTTATGGCCTATAATTTGTAGCCTAATAGCCAACAAGAATTTCTTAATATGATTCTCAGTTGAATCCTTTTTGTCGGGGTTAAATTTAGGTAGGAATTTATCGGGGTGTCTGGGCATGTCATGTTGAAATCTAGGTACAACGAACACATTAGCAAGCAACCAAGGCTTGTAAAGGGGAGGATTTTGGTTTTCATTTTCTCCAACCATGTTTAGGGTTTTATATACAGTGACTTGATAGGGGTTATCTTCGAATTCACTCTCAGATACATCCCCTTCTTTGGAATTTTCCTTTGACTCGTTTCTGGGGGTGTGAGGGGGTGATTCGGGAGGTGAAGGTGGTATACCTCATGCTCCACTGACGAGTATATGATACTCAAGATTAAATTCCAAAGCCTTGGGGAAATAATACATACCTTTAGGAACGTGATATTCAGTAGTCCCAACCAAACGATTTTCTTGATAGGAGTAAGGGTTAGCGAAATAGGGATCTGTATGATGAAGGTATTCCTAATTTTTAGGAAGATAGTAATCTAAGGGTAGTTTTCTAGTATGTCTGTTACATTGTCTAATCATTGTTCGATTGGTTCGTTCGGTCAAACTCTTGACTAAATAATTGATCTCTGAAACAGTTAGGATATGAGGTTGAGGAGAAGAGAAAGAGGTTTCAGGATGAGAGGAAATGCAGTACGTGATGAACTGAGCTGGAGTATTCACCATATATTCTAAAGGGAAGAAATTATGTTAGGAGTAAATTTGATGGGAATCATTCGTGGGGGTAAAACTTACTTGCGGGGCAGAATGAGAAGAATTCAAATTTCTATTTGTATCCATTCAGTTATGTGACCCATATTCTAGTGCCATTTCCATTGACAATACAAAATGACCCATTCAATCAGTTGAGGGAAAACGCCCGATAGAAGGTCTCAATTAGATCCAATCTCATTTGGATTAGTGCTTGCGACCATATTTTGGATTGGTTACCAACTAGCTAAAGTACTAACTAAACTATGAACCTAAAATATGAATCTAAAATATGAATATGAGAACCAAAGGTTCTTAGATGAATTAAAAAATAATATAAATGAAGTAAACACAACTAAATAACATTTAACTAAGAAGTATGATTACTATTCTAAGATGTAATCTCTATACTAATACTATTTAAATTAACCTATCCTGATCAAGAGAAAACTAACAAAATAAATGAATACAATGAATAATGTGCATAACTTGAGTAGAATAAATGTGTGACACAAGTGATACATGAATTTGATAGAATAATTTGTTAGAACAAAAAAGAGGATAAACTAAGCTTAACGACATTATACTATTGTTGTACTCATCTTGAAAAACCATGACAGTTGTAAAATAAAAACATTAATTTAGATGTAACTCATCAGCTAATATTCATAGGCTACAAAATAGAGAGATGCATAAATAGAAAAATCTCATTCACACATATCAATATCATAATCTTCCAATTTAGAATGTCTCTTGGATTCAAATGAACTTGCAACAAAAATATTGTCTTGCTAGATTCAAAAACCAAAATCCCCTTCAAATGGGTAGCACTCCCTTTATATAATGAGGGGCGAATCTTTACAATCATATTTTCTTGGTAATCATAAAAATTTGAGTCGTTTCATAAAAAGACTCTTCATATTCCAAAATATATTACAATATCAAATGAAAAAATATGGAGAGAACTGAGGAATTTTTCAATCATGACATGGTCTACTCCTATTGTTGGGCTTGGTATTATTTCCAAGTAGAGTAGTCATTTAAAATACCCTTGATCTTTCTTGATTTCAATCTCTCTAAGAATGATTCGTCCTTATAGACTTTTGTGGACACTTCTTGATATAACTGCTCTATCGTGGCTTTTACAAAGGATTGAATCTTGTGGGTGAGCCGAGTAGGAAACAAAAAAAAATCTTCAATTGATTTTTCATAAAATAGTGTCAAATCCTGAATGCTCGTCTGATTGGATTTCTTTATATATTCCACTTCAACCAACCTAGTGCTGATAGAAGTTGTTTCATATACATACTATAATGGTTGTACCATTGCCTATGTGACAATATTATTTGCATATTTCCACAGTTGTGCACATGTGTAAGTAGCTACTCCTTGAGTGGAGTGAACACTCACAAAGAGAGGTTTGTTGGTGTCAAAAATAATCCGGTACTTGAATGTTTCTCTTTTCAAATATACTGGTAGGGAAGTAGGTGAAGGTTGGTGCTCATCCTTCCAAGTAACCATATCCTCAAAAGCCTCGCTAGCTTCCCGATACCTTTCTTGAGTTTCTATTAGAGTGTTATACAATTTAAGTTTTTCTTTTTGCTCAACTCGAATGTTAATCAATATATTAAGGAGTTCATTTCTTTCCTTCACTAAAATTTAACTGGTAGATAATGCTTGTTATTTAACAGAATCCATGATACATGTAGAGGCTTTAGTCTCTTCCAGAGCAGAATTGATTTTATGTCTTTCCACTTCCAACTCATTCTTATGGGTATCCTGTAGGATTTGCATCCTCTTTTCAAAATATTTATTTAAGTCGTCTCTTTGTGCCTGTGGGGCACCATTGATATTTCCTGATTTTAGACTTTCAGTTGCGCTAATAACTTAGCGAGATGGTGTTTTACGATTTTCAACTCTATTTCCAGCTCTATTACTCAGGTCCTAGCAATGTTCAAGGCATTAGTTACCTCTAGAACAAAGGAGGAATTTAAATATGAAAAGGATTTGAGTGCTGAAGCCACTTGAACCACTTTCTCTTTAGGATCCAAGCCAACCTTCCATTCCAAAATCCTTTCTGCATATGACTTAGACTTGGTGTCTTCTCCTCTTTTTGTTTTCTCTGATATCTTCTCGATGCTTCTAGTTTTGTTGTTGAAATAGTAATATCCAATAGAGACTATAGATCCTTCAAAATTGTGAGCTTGAGAAGAGAGGGAGGAATCCCCTGGTATGCAACTTATAGGCATATAATATGGAGGAGGTATATTCATAATGCCTAGGCTCAACATCGATGGAGAGCCTGGGGTATCATTTAAATTATTCTTCAAAATATCATAATATTTCCTCTTTGCTTCAACCTCGTCGACCAATCGCTTCGCCTCTGCCTCTTCATCCAGTTTCCTAGCTTGTGCTTCATTAGATAGCTTCTTATCCTCCTCGTCCTCTGCCAAATTTTTAGCTTATTCTTCTTTCTTCTTTTGCAGAGCTTCCTAATGTGTCGTTCACTCATGCTCTAGCCTTCTTTGATAATATTTCTCTACTTGGAGCCTTTTCTACTCAAGGTGATTTTATTTTTGGGTCTTCTCCCGTTCTTTGGAATTGCCTGTATCTTGTTCTTTCTGACACAACTTCTGGAATTGAGCTAAAGTTTCCATATTGAATTCATCTTGTTAGATATCAAGTTCCCACTTTTTCGTGTCATGGGGTAGTTGGTGCAAGACTTCATCATACGAGAGTACTCCTTTAAATTTATACTCCTCAAAATCAACAATGTGGATATTTGGACAAGTGAGGCCCACATACCTGACATTAATGATAGCTAGCTCATGAGGATCATGGCCTTTAGGCTCACTCGAGAAAATGATTAACTCTTTTAATGTATCAACCTCCTTCCTTGCATGTTGAGCATTTGATATGGAATAGCTTCCAATGTGGAGAGGGAATTGTTAGTACCGGGAGATAAATTGCAAAGGAGTGTTGTATAAAAGATGTTGCTTATGCAACATAGCCTAGTTTTCCTATTGTGTTATATGCTAAATTAAAATTTTGTTGGGTCTATGATTGATATTAGGAAAGTAATTGTTTGGAAAAAAATTCCCAGGGTTCTTTTGGGCAAAATATATATTTTTTTCCTTTTAGGAAATTCTCAATCTCGGGCCTATTCACAGTGTCACTATTTTAATTGGGAAAATTATTGGGCCCGCGGGCCAAATTATCCAATCAAGAATCGAAGGTATAAATCCACAATCCAACACCTATCATCAACTCACCACAAGGGTTAGAAATCACATGAAACACAAGTCAATGCTCAAATCAAGCACCCAACACCAAGATCATAAGACCACGCCACACAACTCATCAAATTACAATGGGAGCATTAGAATATACAAAAAAATATACTTATTTCTTACCTAATGGATGTGGGATATATCCCACTGTAATAAAATAAAAAGCAGCAGAATCATAGCATGAGGCAGTGCAAATGTTCAATTGATAGCACACAAGGCACTACAAGGATACGAGGTGAATCGTTTGTGCTCCACGCATCGACAACACACAGGTGTCAAACGAATAAATAGGTTTCCAACATTTATCACCAAATGCATACCACGAGGAGAACACCATCAAAATATGTTAGCTATATTGTTGAGAAGGATTATAATGGTTGTATGTTTCATCAATGATGGTGTTGTTTTGGAACATAATTATGATCTACTAGTAAACAAAAGGCAACATCATCATCGACCAATTAGCTACATCGATAACAATGTATAAGGTGTTGCATGTTGAGGATGGTGTAAATCATCGACAATCAATGCAACCCAAATTCAAATCAATATACATTCAAATGAAGCTAAGGCTTGTGTTATAAGAAGACATGAACCTCGATTGCAAACTTATCAAGCAATACCTCGAGTCTTAATTCCAAGTAGCTTGTTGGATTCTGTATATTGGTCAATATGTGAGATAACCTTTATTTCTTGTGTTTGTGTGGATAGTTTGGTGATCACACTTCTAGGATTGAGTTTATTGCAAGCATAGCCAGATATGGCATTGACTCTTTCAGCATAGAGGTTGAACGAGAGGTTGAACGAGAGGTTGGAGCGAGTATTATCAACCTAAGTAGGAATGTGGTTTATACAAGGTGCATGGATGGGTGTTGTTATTGGAAAATTTGTACTTAGATGTAATGGAAAGGTAAATGGAAGGAAAATTGACGTAAATGGAAACTATCCTATCACTATCACCTCAATAGGATAGCTCTTTCTATTTAGGGTGGTAGGCCCAAGGGAGACGTCCTTGGTGACCTGGGGTTTTGAGAAGGCAAAGGTTTAAGGCTAACTAAAAGTTTCCCCCTCACAAGTTACCACTAATAAGAAATTCTGGCTAAATAGACAATAAAGATAAATAACAAACATAAATGCACCTTCCTGGAACAAAACAACAAAAAACTATATTTGCAAGGTCACTTGTTGGTTAGTACTTCATATAATTGGACTTTCTCAAATAAGAAATTGACTAATATTATTGATGAAGCAATCAATGATGTATAATAGCAATAATCACAATGTTCTACTTCACAATAAATTCTTTTAAAAAAGATTCAGAATGAGCAATAATGATTTATCATCAATGTCACAATATCAACATTCATTAGAAGCAAAGATTACTACGCTTTAACCAATCTTTCAATTGCTTTAAAGAAGCATGAAATGCTGCAAAGTATAACTATAAATCAAATGGATAATGGAAGCAATAGGGTTAGAAAATTAATCTAATCTAGGGTTAGAGATTGTTAGTAATTGTTCAAATGTTTTGGATGATCGAAGTTTGTGATCAAGGCACTCAATCATAAAGGTCTTAGATCAGTGCATTCATAGGGAAAATGGAGTCAAAAGTATCGGAAATAGTTGAAGGAACAATATGATGATAATATATCCAAAGAAAAGAGGAACTTGATGGTGAAGTGTTGATAAGCCAAGGCTTCAACCATCAAACCCTAGGGGGAAACGACTCACTAAGGTGTAGTAACCCTAGGCCTTAGTGTGTTTTCCTCCTTATTTAGCACAATAGAAAAATAAAATCGGTTATCATGAAGAGAAAAAGTAGGGTGTTGCAATGGAAAGGCCCTAGCAATGTCTTCAATAGGTAAAAAGGTTCCTTGGAAAAATCTAGTAGGGACTTAAAATAAGGACACCAACATGTGCTTATTTCCTAGGGTTTATTCCAACAATTTAATTAAGAAAATGCAAGTAAAAATACCATTACCATTCAAGTAAAGGAAGGATTGCACCATAACCATTCAAGTAAAGCAAGGATTGCATAAATTCACTTACATTTACCAAGAATTCATCAAGCCAAACCCTAGTTGTAAACCTTCCACCAAGAAAATTGCCAAAAATAGCCAAAATAAGCCTCCTTCAACAAGTCTGCAATTGTAATTTCAGCAAAAACCCTAAAGGAGGGAAAAAATTTCAGACCTCACACAAGTGTGAGTGAAATATGATGATGAAAAGAGAGTTTAAGCTCTCTTACTTATACAATAGCAATGACCTTAATTTAATTTTAGGTCACAAAAGGCCAACAAGGCCAAAAATACATAATAATAATGTTTTTACATTAAATGTCAAAATAAAACCCTAAATCAAGGAAAGATGAAGACGTCATGCCCTTTTAGGGTGACGTTATCCCCTTCTTGGGCAACTTTTTCATCTTGGAGCAAAATATTATCCCCCCTTGGGCCTCTAGAAGCTGCCACACGTGTGACAACTGCCTCCCAAAAACCTCCACAAGCATTGGATGATGTCATGACTATCCTGGGTGACATCATGGGCCTTCCAAGGCCAATGTCTTGGTGGAAAGGGCACAACCCCCCTGGGTATAGGTTTTCTAAGATGCCTTTGGTGGAGCATCCTCCTCTTCTCCGGTGAAAACCTCTGATCTATCTCTGCCTGTTGTTGGGGTCTCAACATCCATTTGGTGGGCTCTCAGCCCCATGGAGGTCCAAACTAATCATCTCCCCATGTGTACCTATCCATAATGTTACCTTTCTGTCGGGTATGGTCCTGCACATCAACAGATATTCCCTTCATGGGCTCATAATTCACAGGGATCATAGCAATGTGATGCAGACCCCCTTCTTTCCTAAGGATTGTGTGACCTCCCTGTCTAAGATCAATCAAGAAACTGATTTTGATTGACTCTTTGACCCTCAAGAACCTAAAATCTAATTAGCAAGCCCTCTTTCCCTTAAAACACAGGTTATATGGAACCTACGGTTTTCTCCTTAATGCCTTTTAGCTTCAGCGTGTTTACATGCTAACTCTCCTGGTTAAGCCCCTCCCTTTATGTGACTAAGGGTGTGACTAGTCGCCTAATTGAAAGGCGTGTCACGACTTCGCGTATTGGAACTTTTCATGTGAGGTACTCCGAGTCTCCCGACTTCTGAAATCTCGACAGGAGCCTAGCGCATGCTATCCCCTTTATTCCCCTTCACCGATGTGACCCTTCGCTATGATCATGGGCCAATCTTTCGAGCACTTCACGATTTCACGTTTTGAAATTTCGCATCTCGTGGGTTCACACTTCATGAGTCATCTCCCTAGGTGCTTAACGATACATATCTCTTCTCGAACCGATGGGTTAGATCAAATATTCACGGTTTCGGGTTTCACGATTTCCTCAAACTCTTACCTATGATTTCCTGAGTTGTAAAGTCTTGACAAAACCAGATCTACAGTTCAAATCCCTCCTTCGATCGATGACTGTGATCTTTTAGCGATTTCGCGATTCGTGACTTTCAAGTCTCCTTGCCTCCGTTCTCCTGATAGCCAAAATTGTGATGGCATTGGATCAACGGTCCAGATCTCCCCTTTGATCAACAACTCAAATCATGTCACGATTTTACATTTCACAAGTTCTCGCGACTCAACCTGTGACTCCTTCGAGTCACGAGTCAACGAAATGTTGATCTCTTGTCATGTGTCCTCCTTGACAACGGACGATCTCGATGATTTTGGAATGATCAATGACTGTGATCTTTTCAAGAATTCACACTTCGTGAATCCTCACAATTCTTCTCTTTGACCTTTTCTTTCTATGAGTCAGTGAAATGTTGATCTCTCTCCATGTGTCTTGTCATAATGGATGGTTCCGATGATTTCAGAATTTCATGACCTTGTTCCTCCTGTGTACGTTCAAATATTTAATGTTAGTGCACTTTATCTTGATCAGACAACTACGATCCGTTTGTGCTCAGATTGAATGGTTGAGATATTTCCTCCTCTACACTTGCTCCTTGTTGTATGGACGTTGATCAGATGGTCCAGATCTTCCCTCTGAGCTAAAGATTTATTCAGAATTTGAAGATTTTCGAAAGGATTTAAAGGCTTTGACCTTTATCCTACCTACGAGTCCATTTCTTGGATCTCGTTCACACTTATTGGAAAGTGATACTCCTTCTGATCTTGATCTCTCCAAATATTTCTATCTCCCAAGCACTTCTTGCTTTTCTGGGAAATTCGTCAACTCAGATCCAAGGGTTCTTGAAAATAATCCTTTCTCGCCTTCCTGGCACTCTTCCGCTCTTATCCTTCGACTTCTTTATGGAGTCACTTCGTCTCTTCGTCAGATTCCATTTCCATGCACTCTTTGTAACATATATTTACACAAGATTTGAGTTCTTACGACGATTGTGCACTCCTTGCAGAAGTCGCTATACACTTCCTACAAAGAAAGTCTTACGCTATTTCTTCTGATATTTATGAGTCGAAACAAACCCTGTCAATGCACTCCTTGTGGACTGTGTGCACACCTTGCACCGGCTCACAAAGAAAAATGATTTAAATTGTCATGAAAGCCTTTCAAATATACATACACTCATAGCAAGATTCATTCATTCTTGAAAAGATTAAGAAAACAACAGAGAAATTTCAAACACTATCCACACCATACATTGGATCAATTTTTCTTTGTTATCTTCATTCAAAATCAAGAAAATGGTTACAAATAAAATCAAAACAACAACTAAATTCATGGACTCCTATCCATGAGCTCCTGTACTAACTTTCCATGCTTCTGGATATCATCTTCACTTTCCCAACTAGCATCTTCTATTGGTTATCCCTTCCACTTGACCAGATATTGAAAATAGGTCTTCCTCTTGGTCTTCTTACTAATCATCTGATGAACGATCTTTTCCATCTATGGTTTTTCTTCTATAGGCATTTGTTTCTCCCACTGAATCTTCCCTTGATCTGTTGATCCCTCTGTGTCATCCTTCCTATAAGGATACAGGTCTGAGACATTGAATATGGGCAATATGTCCACATCATCTGGTAGCTCAATCTCATAGGCGTTGGCATCAAACTTCCTCAAGATCTTACATGGTCCTATCTTCTTCATTTTTAGCTTGTTATATGTCCCCCTGGGGAACATTTCCTTCTTGAGATGTGCTAGAACCTGATATCCTATTTCAAATTGGAGTTCTCTATGATGTTTATCATCTCTGCGTTTGTACTCTTGGCTAGAATTCTGCAGCTACCCCTGATTTGGCTATGGAGCTTCTGCATTTCTGCAACAAAATCTTCTGCTCCAGCACTTCTGATATCACTATGTTCCAAGTCTCTCAACTCAGATACTCCTCTGGGTTTCATTCCATACAATATTTGGAATGGGATCTTCCCAGTGCTCCTATTTTGTGAGTCCTTGTATACAAATTCTGCTTGTGGAAGAATCTGATCCCATTTACTATGGTGCTCAGTGACCAAACTCCTCAATAAGTTTCCCAAACTTCTATTTACCACCTCAGTTTGCCCATCTATCTGAGGGTGATAAGCTTAGCTGAAGGACAAATATTTCCCCAACTTCTTCCACAATGTTCTCCAAAAATGACCAACAAATTTTGTGTCTCTATCCGAGACAATGCTTCTGGGTAGGCCATGAAGTCTCACAACTTCCTTGAAAAACAGGTTTGCAACATGTGTTGCATCACTGGTCTTCTAACATGGGATAAAGTGTGTCATCTTGGAAAATCTATCCACCACCACAAATATGGAATCACATCCTCTTTGTGTTCTTGGCAGTCCCAACAAAAAATCCATGCTTATTGCATCCCAAGGCCTCTCTGGTATGGGAAATGGTTGATACAATCCAGTGTTATGTCTTTTTCCTTTTGCATGTTGGAAAATTCTGCATCTGTTCATAAATTTTATTACATATGTTCTCATACCTGGCCAATAGTATGAACTTCTCAACTGCACAAATGTCTTATCATGGCCGAAATGTCCAACCAATCCTCCACTATGTTTTTCCTTCAAAAGGTTATCCCTCATTTAGCATTTTGGTATGCACAATTGATTCCCCTTGATCAACAATCCCACTTGAAACATATACTCTGTCCACTAGCTCTTATCTCTCATCACAGGATTCATGCATGCTTCGTATGTTTCCTTGAAGTCTATATCATCACTGTACATTTCCTCAAGGTGTTCAAACCCTAAGGTCTTTACTTGAAATTCCTGCAGAGTAAAACATCTCCTACTCAATGCATCAACAACTTTGTTAGAATTCCCAACAATATGTTTTATGACAAAAGTAAAATTCTGCATATACTCAATCCACTTCGCATGCCTCTTATCATTTTTTCTTGTCTGGTTATGAATTGTAAATCTTGGTTATCTCTATACAAGACAAATTCTTGTGGGACAAGGTAATGTCTTCATTTCTTTAGGGATTTCATTATGGCATTAAAATCCATGTTGTAGGTGGATTATTTTATCTTAGTCTCATTCATCTTCTCGCTAAGGTAAGCAATAGGTCTATTGTCCTAGCTCAAAACTCCTCCAATTGCAACACCACTTGCATCACAGCTTACCTAAAACGTCTTCTCAAAATTTGGCAAGACCAGAATTGGTTGCTCTGTTACTTTCTCCTTCAGTGTATTGAAGTTCTTCTTGGCATCCTCTGTCCATTTAAAATACTTGTGCCTCTTCTTCACTGTATCCATCATTGGTGCACAAATTCCACTGAAATATCTAATGAACTTCCTATATAAACTTGCTAATCCATGGAAGATTCTTGCCTCAAACATGCTCCTTGGTGACGACCATTCTTTGATTGATTTCACCTTCTCCAGATCCATCTTCAGTTGGTTTGAAGAGATCACAAAACCAAATTAAATGAGTTATGTCTTCATAAAGGAGGACTTATTCAAGTTTATCAACAGCTTCTCGTGTTGTATTCTCCTCATCACTAATGCCAGGTGCCTCAAATGCTCCTCTTTAGTCTTGTTAAAGATCAGTATATCATCTAGATACACAAGCACGAACTTGCCAATGAAATCTTTTAGTATTTCATTTATCAACCTCATAAAAGTAATCGAGGCATTGGTTAAGCCCAATGACATAACGAGCCACTCATACAAACCTTCATTTGTCTTAAAGGTTGTCTTCCACTCATCACCTTCACTCATTCTGATTTGGTGATATCCACTTTTCAAATCTATCTTAGAAAAGAAATTTTCTCCACTTAAACAGTCCATCAAATCATCTATTATTGGCAAAGGGAATCTATACCTGATAGTGATCTTATTGATGGCTCTTGAGCTTGTACACATTCTCCATCCTCCATCTTTCTTTGGACTCAAGCTCTCTCTGACCAAACCCTTGTCTAACAATTTCTGGACTTGGTTCTTCACCTCCTCATTCTCTCGAGGTGTCAGTCTATATGTCGATTTGTTCGACAAACTTTCTCCTGGTATCAAATCGATATGATGAATGATACCTCTAATGGGTGGAAATGAGTTAGGCAACTCATTCACAACTATGTCAGAAACATTATCCAATAGTTCCTGAACTTCTTCAAGCAAATCATCCATTGAGGTACTTGTAAGGATAACTATGGGTTTCCTCACCACAACAAACTTCATCTCTTGTTCTTTTTTTACTTCTTTCAAGAGGTCCTTCCCACTCATGAGGAGTATGCTTGTGTTGGCTGCTCCTTTCACTTTCTTCTCCTCTATTGGAAGCAACATGTGTGTTCTACCATTCTTCTCCAAGGTGTATGTATTCTTCCACCCATCATGAATGACATTCCTGTCAAAATTCCATGGTCTTCCCAACAAAATATGGCATACATCCATGGGAATTACATCACACACAATTTCATCTCTATATCCCCCTATCTTAAATTCAACCAAGCATTGTTTAGTAACCATTACCTGGTGTCCTTTCTGAAAGCATGAGATTTTATATGGTTCTGGGTGTGTAGTTGTCTCTAGCTCCAATTTCTCCACCATCTCCATGAATACTAAGTTATCATTGCTCCTACTTTCAATTATCACCTTGCATACTCTATCTTTAGTCTTGGAAGCTGTCCTAAATAAATTGTTCCTCTATACTATCTTTTTAACTTCTACCTCTGGTTTTAAGAGAACCTTTCTCATCATCAGGGATGTTCCATCCTCTACTCCCTCTTCTTCAACATTCTCTCTTTGTGCTTCTGAAATGTGAGCTTCTCCTCCTTCTTTATTTTTCTTGGGGCATTCCCAAGACATGTGCCCTATCTTTCCATAGGCATAAAATCTTATTCCTCCTCTCCCTCTTCCTCTAGAAGAGTTTCTTCCACCACCCTGTCTCCCTCAGGAACTTCCTCCTCTTTCTGAGTGACTGTGTGGAGTTCCATCCTCATCTTTGGAATTATGCGCCTTGTCATGGGAAACTCCCTTGCCTTTGTTCGGTTCTGGGATTTTACCTCTACCTTGCTAGCTTTGTTTTCTGGCCAACTTCTCTTCTACCTTCAGTGCAAACTGATAAGCATCCTCCACTTTCCTTACCAACATCATGCTGAGCTCATCCTAGATTTCGTACCTCAAGCCATTCATATATATTTTTCTTCGTCCCACTCTCTTTATCCAACTCTGATGTTCAGTTTGTAGAAATCCTCTATGTATTATTTGACTATCATACCCTTCTATCTCAGGCTTTGTAGCTTCTTGAACAGATTGATCTAATAATCTTTCGGTATGAATTTAGCCTTCAACTTGTCTACCATTATGTCCCAATTCTTTATCTTTTGTTTACCTCTACTTATCCTCTCAGCCTGCAGTTCATCCCACCACAGTGTTTCATGTCCTTTAATCCTGGTGACAACATGTCTCACCCTTTTCTCCCCATCGACATCTTCATAATCAAAATATTTGTCCATGGACCTTATCCAATCCAGTAGCTCTTCAACATCCAAATTCCCTTGATACATTGGGATCTCTATCTTGGCAAGAGTTCTTCGGCAATGTGTTCCCCTATAGTTTCGTCAGCTTCTACATCTTATCTCTCTGCATTACTGACATCTCCAACATCAGGTGCTCTTCTTTTCATTGCATCCATCACTTCCAACCTTGCACAAAGTTCTCGAATTTGTCTTTCTACAATGTGATTGGCTAAAGGTGGCTCCCCTCGTCTCCTTGGTGTCATTTTGTTGACTGTCTCTTACACACAAAGTACAACTTCGAGTTATTTGTCTTCTTCGCCTTAAATCTACAGATGAAAATCAACTCTGATACCACTTGATGCATACCCCCCTTCTCTCTTAAGGACTGAGTGACCTCCCAGTCTAGGATCAATCAAGAAACTGAGTCTTATTGACTCTTTGGCCCTCAAGAACCTCAAATCCACTTAACAGGCCCTCTTGCCCTTAAAGAATAGGTTATATGGAACCCACAACTTTCTCCTTAACTGTTAAGGTTTAAGAGATTATTAGAGTTCTTTTCATTTCACTAGATAACAATAGTATAATTAGGATCACTGAGAAATACACAATCACAGGAGACACATCAGTTATCCTGGGAAACCCTCATGGGGGAGAAAACCCAACAAAAATTCCTTAATATAGATAGCCAATACAATGCCAAGAGATAACTCAAACAAATAAAGAAATTCCTCTCACAATAATGTGCCTCTCTCTCTCTTCTTCCTTCTCCAACTACAACTCTGAACTTGCTTCTTGATGAAAAAGTGAGTGTGTGTCTAAATGAGGCACTAGCCTCCTTATTTATACAATTCTAGCACATGTGGAGGTGTCTCTTCACTGGCAGGGTCGAATTCTTCTTTTGGGTGGTTATAACCACCTTTAATATATATTCTAAGGATGACTTCTTATTCTTCCTATTACAATTATGTTTTGACCAATCCACAAAAGGGGATTTGGTCATTTACAATAGTCGACATGATCAATCCACAAAAGGGGATTGATCTAATGAATAATACATCAATAATAATTAGAATACTCTTTGCAATCACATTATTTCAACACTCCCCCTTAACAAGAAGGGTATTCTACAACAACATCAGGCGAGAGAGAGGACATCGTCATCAACAACATCAAGTGAGTGAGAGGAAAGAATTATAAACAACATCTTAGAACATTGACTGGCATATCTATAAATCATCGGAAGTTTTTCTCATCAACAACATCGTCATTCACAATGGAATGAAATCATCATCTGCATAATTATGGATTAGTATAAAACTAATACATCATCATCACCATGGAACGAGGCTAGTCACATCATCACAACATGAGGCTGACACATCATCACATCATGAGGCTGGTACATCATCACAACATGAGGTTGGCACATCATCACAGCACGAGGCTGGCACACTACACAACAATTAAGTTGGGATCACAACACAACAGTTAATTTGGAATCACAACACAACAATTAATATGGAATCAAAGCACAACAATAGAGCTGGAATCACAACACAACAATTAAGCTGGAATCACAACACAACAATTAAGTTGGCATCAACAATTAAGTTGGAATCACAACACTCAGCTGGCATCTTGACACAGTAATTAAGATGGAAGCACAACACTAGGTTGGCATATCGACACAACAATTAAGATGGAAGCACAAAACTAGGTTGGCATCTTGACACAATAATTAAGCTGGAAGAACAACACTAAGCTGGCATCTCGACACAACAATTAAGCTAGAAGCACAACACTAGGCTGACATCTCGACACAACAATTAAGCTAGAATCACAACACTAGGTTGGCATATCAACACAACACTACTCCCCCTATCGATGGAGGTCCTTTCAGACTATATCGATCTTTTCTCGAAAGTGCTCAAACTTTACACGAGATAGAGACTTGGTCAACACATTGGAAACATGTTCATCTGTGCTAATGTATTGGAGCTTTATGGCTCCTCCCTACACCATGTCACGTATGTAATAGTATTGTATCTCTATGTGTTTCAACTTATCATGAAATACATGATTCTTTGTCATCTTTATGCATCTTTGATTATCACATAGAATCATGGTTTCTTCCATCTCTAGGTCGAATATACCTGTCAACAACTTTCAAATCCATATAGCTTCACAACTGGTAGAACACGCAGCAATGTACTCTTCTTTCGTTGTACCAAGAGAAATAATTGATTGCTTCCTACTCTGCCATGACATCATGGCTGATCCCAAACTAAAAAAACATCCTGAAGTGCTCTTCCTATCAGAGACACTTCCAGCCCAATCTGAATCAGTGTACCCACTCAGTGTGAAATCATGATCTCCATCATAGATGAGACCACAATATAATGTACCTTTAAGGTACCTCATCACATGTTTTGCAACAACTAGGTGAACATGTCTGGGTTCTGCCAGAAACTAAATCAAAGTGTTCATGGAAAAATAGATATATGGTTTGGTGTTCATCAAGTAAATCAACGATCCAATGATTTTTCTATACAGTGTGGCATCAATCAATTCTGACGAAGTGTCGACCAATAGCTTCATCTTATCTTCCATGGGTGCATTCACGGACTTGCACTCTAGCATGTCAAATCTCTTCAGGATTTCGAGTGCATACTTCCCTTGGTTAAGGAAGATTTTCTCTGGGCTCTGCCATACCTCTAGACCTAAGAAATAATGCATTAGGCCAAGGTCTTTCATCTCAAATTCTGAAGCGACCTTCCTCTTACATTCGGTGATGAGATTTTCTTCTCCAGTTAAGAATAAGTCGTCCACATACAACAACAATATCACCGACTCATCATTCATAACCTTGAAGTAGAGGTTAGAATCTGTTTTACTCTTAGTAAATCCCAAGCTCGTCCGAAAATTGTCTATCCTACCATACCAAGCTCTAGGAGTTTGCTTCAAACCATACAGAGCCTTCTTCAATTTGCAGACATGAGTCTTCTTGTCTTCAACTTCAAATCCTTGAGGTTGTTCTATATACATTTCTTCTTCGATGACACCATTTAGGAAAGTTGTCTTTATGTCCATTTGGTGTAACTTCCACTTCATCTTAGATGCAAGAGCTATGATGGTTCTGATCAAAGTATATTTGGCTATAGGAGTGAATGTTTCTTCATACTCAATGCCTTCCTTTTGAGAAAAGCCATGAGTGACAAACCTTGCTTTATACTTCTCAATACTTCCATCAGCAACATGTTTTATTTTGAAGAGCCATTTGGAAGATACCACATGGTCTGGGAACTATTTCCCATACATTATTATTTATTATGGATTGGTATTATTCTGTCATGGCATCTGCCCATTCTTTATTTTGAATGGCTTCTTCAAATAAGGTAGGATCCTTCTTTAGTATATCACACATCAAAGCCATATAACTAGAGAATGGCTTAGGTCTCTTCACCTGTCTCATGGTTCCTTCAGGAACACCATACTTCTCTCCATATTGAATAAGATCCCTAGCCCAAGAATGCTTTCTCTTATGGGATATTGTCATCTAAGGAGGTTCTTGAAATTCTACTATGTCATGATCTTCTAGAATTTCCTCATCAGGGGAAGCTATGACTTCCCTCACTAGTTCTGCAACTCTAGGAACCTCCCTCATTGATTCTGCAACTCTAGGAGCTACAGGTTCCTCTTCATATACTTCTTCAAGATGTCAACTTCTTGATTTCTTGAGCATTGTATCTTCATCAAAGGTCACATCCCTGTTGATCTCAATGTGATGGTGACTTGGTATATAAATCATGAAGGCCTTGGAGGCCTCGCAATATCCCACAAATATTCCCTTCTTTCCTAAGGTGTCTAGCTTGTTTCTCTTCTCTTTTGGAATGTGTATGAAGATTGGGCAACCAAATATTTTGAGATGGCTTACCTTTGGCTTCTTTCTGGAGAACATCTCTTCCAAGGTCTTGAACCCAAGTGCACTATAGGACAATCGATTTTTCACATAAACTGTTGTTTTTGTTGCTTCTTCCCATAAGCACATTGGAAGATCTTGATCATGGATCATGGATCATGGTCTTCATTGCTTCCATTATAGTTCGATTCTTTCTTTCTGCTACACCGTTTTGTTGAGGATTGTAGGGAGTGGTGAACTCCCTCTTTATCTCGACAACTTTGCATAGGTTCACAAGGTATTTTGAGGTGTATTCTCCTCCATTATCTGACATGATTATATTGATATTTCTTTAAGAAAGATTCTCTATCAAGGCTTTGAATTCTTTGAATTTACTGAACACTTCATCTTTTGATTTCAAAAAGTAAACCCGAGTCTTACGAGAATAATCATCAATAAAAGATACATAGTATACATACCCATTGATGAAGGATGATGG
The DNA here is from genome assembly GCA_009831015.1 of Picea engelmannii. Lineage (NCBI taxonomy): Eukaryota > Viridiplantae > Streptophyta > Pinopsida > Pinales > Pinaceae > Picea > Picea engelmannii. Next base: position 1,105,338 of record ML785852.1, read on the forward strand.
AATTGGGCCACATACATCTGAATGAATGAGTTCTAAGACTCCTTCTTTGTTGTCTTTCATCGAAAAAGGGTTCTTGATGTTCTTCCCTTGTGCACATCCATTGCACACGCCTTCATGGTCAACCTTGAGTTCTGGTAGACTTGTGACTTCTTTGCATATGTACCTTAATTCCTTGTAGTTGATGTGAGATAATATTCTATGCCATATATCACATGAATTATCAATGGCATGGGTCATGGCTTCTTCTGAGTGACCCTTTATCTTATACAAGCCACCTTCTTCTTTTCTAATGACGATTGCTTCTTTCATGGTTTCTCCTTTATCCCACATAAGAACTTCTCCATCTATAAAGGCAACTCTGAAGCCTTTATTTTATAATGTTGATATGGAGAGTAGGTTCTTTGTCAAACCTGGTACATAGAGTACATCCTTCATCTTCATTGAATTCCCTGAGTTAAGCTTCCATTTTGATTCTCCCACTCCCTTGATAGGGTATTGATAATCATCTCCAAGTGTAACTTTATGAGAAAACTTCTTTTCTGAAATGTAAGAGAGAATATCTCCTTGACATGTCATGTGCTTGGAAGCACCACTATCAATGAGCCAAGTTTCCTCTCCAGGTGTCACCGATCCTGAGAGGGCCGAGATTAAGACATAGTCTTTAATTTGTTCTCTTAACATCTCTGTGGGTGTCTCTTCATCTTCAACTGCATGGGCATGGTGCCTCTTATTTTTCCTCTTGTATTCTTCTCATCTAGATAGACAATGGCTCACAATATGTCCCATCTTGTCACAATGGTAGCAATGGACAGATGAGTAATCTCTTTCCTTTCTTTGTCCTTTATTCTGGAATCTCTTTGGTTGAGATTCTTTATGACTGAATTTGTTTTGGGGGTTATACTCTTTATGAGATTATTTCTGGAAGTAATACTTCTTTCTTCCTCCTTTAGTGTGAGTGGATAGGGCTTGATCTTCATCTCTGGATAGTAAATCCTCTCGGTTAGCTACTCTTGATTCTTCTTGAATGCATTCTTCCCAAAGACTGTCAAATTTTAGTTTCTCATTTATTGCACAAATGGTTTGGATGAATGCATCCCAAGGTCCCGAGAGACCATTAAGGGTCATCATTATAAGTTAGTCTTCATCTACAGTATCTTCGATCACTTCTAGTTGTTCTTTGAATTGGGATATACTAGAGAAATATTCTTAGATTGATTCTCCTCTTTGCATCCTTGTGTTCTTGAGATGAGTTCTTAGATTCATCTTATGGTTTATGTTCTTTCCTTCATATAGTCTATTTAGGGCATCAAACATTTCTTTCAGAGCCTTCTTTGATGACACATAAGGAATCAGGTGATCTTTGATTGAAATTGAAATTATTCTTTTGGCCCTGATCGTATCCTTTTGGTGCTTTGCTTTATCTCCAACATCATTGGGTTCTGAAACTTCTTCTTTGACGAATATTGCTAGGTCAATCTCTTCAAGAATGAGACCAATCTTATACTTCCAGGCACAGAAGTTTTCCACACCTAGAACTAGGAAAATGTCAAAAATGAAAATGCTCAAAATTAAATTCTGAACTTACCAGGAGGTGTGCTTGGTTGAGGTGAGTAGCTTGGTGTGTTTGGATTTTAGAAAATATAATTTTTACCCCTCCAAAATTGATTTGCGTATTTTTGGACTGGTGCTTCTGGTTTTCTAGTATTTATGGTACTCTGGTACTTCTGGTACTCTGGTTTTTTGGTACTTTTGGTACTCTGGCACTTCTGGTACTTTGCTTTTTTGGTACTTCTGGTACTTTGGTTTTCTGGCACTTCTGGTACTTTGTGAAAACTAGGGTTTCACTTTCTGGGAGATCTATCCATTGAAAAGTTGTTCTGAGGATGCCAAAGTGATCCTTGAGGAAGGGAGTACCTTTCTAGATGGTTTTGGGGCTGAAATAATTCTCCAACAAAAAGCCCTAATTTTCATGTACGAAAACAGTGACCTTTTTCACTTTCTCTTGTGAAATATGCTCTCTTCAGCTTAGCTCTATACCATGTTAAGGTTTAAGATATTATTAGAGTTATTTTCATTTCACTAGATAACAATATCATAAGTAGGATCACTGAGAAATACACAATCACAAGAGACACATCATTTATCCTGGGAAACCCTCATGGGGGAGAAAACCCAAAAAAACTTCCTTAATATAGATAGCCAATACAATGCCAAGAGATAACTCAAACAAATACAGAAATTCCTCTCCCAAGGATGTGCCTCTCTCTCTCTTCTTCCTTCTCCAACTGCAACTCTGAACTTGCTTCTTGATGAACAAGTGAGTGTGTGTGTCTAAATGAGGCACTAGCCTCCTTATTTATACAATTTTTGCATGTGTGGAGGTGTCTCTTCACTGGCAGGGCTGAATTCTTCTTCTGGGTGGTTATAACCACCTTTAATATATATTCTAGGGATGACTTCTTATTCTGCCTATTACAAATGTTTTGACCAATCCGCAAAAGGGTATTTGGTCATTTACAATAGCTAACATGATCAATCCAAAAAAGGGGATTGATATAATGAATAATACATCAATAATAATTAGAATACTATTTGCAGTTACATTATTTCAACATTAACGCCTTTTAGCTTCAGTGTGTTTAGACGCTAACTCTCCTGGTTAAGCCCCTCCCTTTATGTGACTAAGGCTGTGACTAGTCACCTAATCGAAAGGCGCATCATGAATCCACGTATCGGGACTTTGAATGCGAGTCACTCTAACTCTCCTGACTTCTTAAATCCTGATAGGAGTCTAGCACATGCTAGCCCCTCTATTCCCCTTCACCGATGTGACCCTTCGCTATGATTGTGGGCCAATCTTTCGATCACTTCGCGACTTTGTGTTTCACGATTTTGGGTCTCGTGGGTTCACACTTCACGAGTTATCTCCCTAGATGCTCAACGATCCATATCTCTTCTTGAACCAACGGCTTAGATCAAATATTCATGGTTTCGGGTTTTGCGAGTTCCTTGAACTATTACCTCTGATTTCCCGAGTTGCGAAGTCCCGACAAAACCAAATCTACGATTCAAATCCTTCCTTCCATCAATGGCTATGATATTTTTGTGATTTCACGATTCTCTACTTTGGAGTCTCCTTGCCTCCATTCTCCTAATAGTCGAATTGTGATGGCACTGGCTCAATGGTCCAGATCTCCCCTTTGATCAACAACTCATATCATGTCGTGATTTCACATTTCGCGAGTTCTCGTTACTCAACCTTTGACTCCTTCGAGTCACAAGTTAGTGAAATTTTGATCTCTCACCATGTGTCCTCCTTGAAAATGGATGGTCTCGATGATTTAGGAATGATCAACAACTATGATCTTTTCATGAATCCTCACAACTCTGCTCTTTGACCTTTCCACTCTGTGAGTCAGCGAAACGTTGATCTCTCGCCACATATCCCATCGTAATGGATGGTTCTGATGATTTCTGAATTTCATGACCTTGTTCCTCCTGTATATGTTCAAATATTTATTGTTAGTGCACTTTACCTTGATCATACGGCTACAATCCATTTGTGCTTAGATTGAACAGTTGATATTTTTCCTCCTCTACACTTGATCCTCGTTGTATGGATGATGATCGGATGGTCCAGATCTTCCCTCTGATCTAAAGCTTTCTTCAGACTTAGAAGATTTTTGAAATGATTTAAAGGATTTGACCTTTATCCTTCCTCTGAGTCCATTTCTTGGATCTCGTTCGCGCTTCTTGGAAAGTGCTACTCCTCATGAGCTTTATCTCTCCAAAGATTCCGATCTCCAGAGAACTTCTTTGTTTTATGGGAAATTTGTCAACTCAGATCCAAAGGTTTTTGAAAAGAATCCTTTCTCACCTTCCTGGTGTTATTTCACTCTCATCCTTTGACTCTTCGTCAAATTCCAGGTTTGTGCACTCTTTACAATAGATCTTTACACAAGATTCAAGTTCTTGTGATGACTGTGCACTCCTTGTGGTATTCTCTATACACTTCCTACAAAGAAAGTCTTACGCTATTTCTTATGAGCTTTACAAGTCGAAACAGACCTTGTCAATGCACTCCTTGTAGACTGTGTGCACACCTTGCACTGACTCACAAAGAAAAACGATTTAAGTTCTCATGCAAGACTTTCAAAGCTACATACACTCATAGAAAGATTCATTCATTCTTGAAAATATTAAGACAACAATAGATAAATTTCAAACAGTATTCACACCATACATAATTTTTCTCTGTTATCTTCATTCAAAATCAAGAAAATGGTTACAGCTAAAATCAAAGCAACAACTACTACTATGATATTCCTACTTACTCATAATTCTCGTAACCCCTCTTTTGGGCGTACAAAATATCTCTTTATATAAAATAAAAACACTAAATGTTATCTAATTGCAATTACATTGAGACTAGGGTTAAGCTCCCAAGTCATGCATGCTCATTTTGTCTCCACGCGTGTGATCTTTCCTCTTCTATTTTCTATCGCTTCAAAATATTTGCAGTACTGGCTAGTGTTTGAGACTTCAGCTTGGCTCTCAGGAACTGAGTTATTTTTCCATGTGTACTTGTTGATGATGCTCCTGCATCACAATGTCAATCACATCTAATCTTCAATTTTATTAAACATTTTCATAAAACTCCTTTTACCCAGTAAGGTGCTCAAAGACATTATAGAAATATGCAAGACAAGTTTGGAGGAAGTGACAGGGAGTCCTATTGGGATAATGCTCACTGGATGTGGGGTGTTTCTGTGAGAAATCAAATCCAAGCCATGTGAGTGGATGAGGTGGTAAGGGATGCCTGGACAAGGGGTGCAGTGATAGCAGGGAAATGCATGGCTTACCTGTGGGTGCCTCTATAGAGGGTGAGTTTCACCTGTCATGGATGTAAATGTTTCCAATCCCATTCATGCCTTTTTATCTTTATTCTTATTTATTTTTCTTTCAACAAGCTAGTCAGGGGACACTTCCTTGGCGTGGTGACCAGTGGTGGCAATGTTACCCACAAGCATTTCACGGAAATGAGAAGGATGGATCATGATGAGAACTCATTTCTCTTGTCTATACCACCAAGATCCACTACCCTAGCATGGTGACCAAATCCTAATAGTTGCATATTGCTAGATGCCCATGGACCTAATAGGTTGGCTTGTGATGAGACCACCTATCCTCTAACTAGGTATTTTTTTATTATTTTTTATGTGTCCTTCTATTTCTTGTTGATACTCATTTTAATGATTTCTCGGGGATCCTTGGGTGAAACATCTCGAGGTTTCATTTTTAGGCTTCTATCTTTTGCCAGCTACTTTTACCCTTTGGGCCTTTAACCCCTTCTTCCAACAAGGTAACGTACAACCCTTAAATATTTGGCCAACCCAATTCCCTGACCAATGTGATGGGATGGATGAGTGGGAGAAAGATGGAAAGTGGTAAGTATGGTGGGAGCGGACGATGTCTTCTCATGAATCCCCCCAGTGGAAACTCAAAATCTATGGGCACAAGCTTACTAGGGCATCCTTTCATTCCCCCTAGATACGGTCAAGTGGATAGGCATAAGATCCAAGCACCTGCTAGAAACAAAAAGAGTTGAATGCACATCTTCAAAGGTTTTGAGGATCAGAGTGACACATACCATGATACTCAGACTCATTACCTCATGGAGAAAGATCCACTACTACTACAAGACCAGGTCGAGGTGATGTATGTTGTTTCTACTGACAAAGTGGAGGCACTGAAGAAAATAAAAGATGGGACCTCCAGGGCCATGCTCAACTTGATATGGCTCTCGGTACTCCATGTCTAGGACCCGTGGGTGTTATGAACATAATATATATAAATAAGATGTTCATAACATGATAATTAATTAGTAAATAGTTAGTTAGTAAATAGTAATTATTAATAATGAAAGGACATGTTCTCAAACAGACATGTCTAGTGGTGAAAGGGCACCCCTGTGTGGGTATATAAACAAGCCCTTATTCTCTATTGTAACCATCATATCTTTTATCAATTATTTATATTTTATACATTATTATAAAATTGCATACCTGGTTATTTATTACATTGGTATCAAAGCAGCTCAGTCCTCCCCAAAAAACCCCACAACACATATCATAAAAGCACCTAGCCTTCCACCATATCCCTCACACCCCATCTCTTTTTTCCATCTCCCGTAACTTTATCCCAACCAAATTCCCGTACAGTGTTAAATAAAAATAAATAAAAAAATAAAATAAAAATAAAAATTCCCATAACTCTTTTCAACCCCCATTCCTTCCCCTATCTTCCGTCCCTTCCCCAATTCCCTTCCGTAACCCCCCTTTCCCCGTATCCCTTCCCTCCCGTAACCTCCTCCCTCCCATCCAAACCTGTACCCTTCCCTCTCCGTATCCTCCCTTTTTTCCCCATT